>PVIA01000365.1:0-471379 GCA_004024845.1 Tonatia bakeri | reverse complement strand
GGAGTTCATCCTCACTAAGCCCTTATTATATGAAATGTTAAAGGGACTTCTGTCTAAGGAAAAGAAGAAGGTCTAAACTATGAACAGTAAAGTGACAACAGATTCACAACTATCAACAACCGAACCTAAAAAACAAAAACAAACTAAGCGAACAACTAGAACAGGAACAGAATCACAGAAATGGAGATCACATGGAGGGATATCAGTGGGGGAGTGGGAGGGGGAAGAATGGGGGAAAAGGTACAGGGAATAAGAAGCATAAATAGTAGGTACAAAATAGACAGGAGGAGGTTAAGAATGGTATGGGAAATGGAGAAGCCAAAGAACTTATATGTATGACCCATGGACATGAGCTAAGGTGGGGGGAGGACTGGTGGGGGGGGCATGGAGGGGAATAAATGGGAGAAAAAATGGGACAACTGCAATAGCATAATCAATGAAATATATTTAAAAAAGGAATATTATGAACAACTTTATGCCAACATGTTTGACAACTTAGATGAAATGGAAAGATTCCTTGAAACATACAATTCATGAGGACTGACTCAAGAAGAAACAGAAAATCTTAATAGCCTTATAAAGTGAAGTCATAACTGAAAGCTTCCCCATAAAGAAAATACCACATGACTTCACTAGTAAATTCTATCAAACATTTAAGGAAAAACAATACCAGATCTACACAAACTCTTTTCTAAAATATAAATGAAGAGGGAACACTTCCTACATCACTGTGTGGGGCCAACATTAACCTGATACCAAAAGCAGACCTGTACACTATCCACTACAAATTACTAAGGGAAATGAAGGATGAACGGAGAGATGGACCATTATTATTGGCTCAAAACTCTTAAGAAGTTAATTTTCTCCAAATTGATCTAAGGAATTAATGCAACACCTGTCAAAACCCAAACAGGCTTTCCTCTGAAACATGAGAAGCTGATTCTAAATTTATATGGAAATGCAAAGGACCTAGAATAGACAAAACAACTGAAAACAAGCAGAACTGGAAGGCTCACATAACCTAATTTCGAGTTACTATAAAGCAACAGTCGTGAAGATGGCATGGTGCGGGGGCCAGTGGGGAAAAACCACAGTGGACCAGAATCAAGTCCAGAAACAAAGCCACACAGACATACTCAATTCCTTTCCAAACACGCCAAGAGACATCAGTGGGAAAGGATCGTTTCTTTAACAAATGGTGCTGGAACAACTGGATACCCTTATGCAAAACATGAATCTTAATCCTTAGCTCTTTTCAGTTAAAAATTTGTCTGCCCTTAAAAGACATCATTAATAAAATTAAAAGGCATGACAGAGACTAAGAGAAAATATTTGTCATAAAAATTCTGACAAAAGATTCGACTCCAGAGTATGTAAACAACGCTTACAACCCAAATATAAGACAGCCCAATTTGGAAGACAGCAGAAGATTTGATCAGATACTTAAAAGGATACATACAATACAAATAGCTAATAAACACTGGCAAAAACATTCACCTCGATGACACAACACTGTAACATACCCACTAGAATGGCTAAAATTAGAGACTGACGACACCAAATGTTGGCAAGGATGTGAACAACTGCACTCACACAGGAGCAACGGGGGTCGAAAATGATACATCTGCTTTGGAAAACAGTATGCGGTTTCCGATGAGTTAAATATATACTTCCCACACAACCTGCTCATCAGGGTACCCAAGAACAAACGCATGTCCACACTAAGATTTGCACATGAATGCATAAATCATTTTTATTGTGATGAGAAATACATAAGGTTTACCATTTCAACTATTTAAAAGTGTACAATCAGTGACATTTGAGTACATTCTTAACGTCATGCAACTATCACATGTTAAGCAGTCTCCTCATTCTCCCCTCCTTCAAACCCTGGCAACCACTTAATCTGCTTTCTGTCTCTATGAATTTGCCTAGGCTTGACATTTCATGTAAATTAAATCATAAATATGTGTCCTTTCATGTCTATTTTCACCAACCATGTTTTCAATGGTCATCCCTGCAGGAGTATGTGTCCGTGCTCCATTCCTTTATGGTCAAATAATATCCCCTTGTCTGGACGGACCACATTTGGTTACCCATTCAGTGACAGACACATGGGTTGTTTCCATCTTTTGATTGTTGTTAAAGTGCTGTTATGAACAGTTGTGTACAGTGTTTGTTTGGGTTTTTCAATTCTTTTGCATACATGCCTATGAGTAGAATTGTTGGGGCAGATAATTCCATGTTTAACTTTTTGAGGAATCTTTACACTGTTTTCCAAAGTCACTGCACATTTTATATTCACATCAGCAGTGTAGGAGGGTTCCAACTTCTCTATGTGTTCACCAACACGGATTTTCCTTTTTTCTTTTTTTTGACAAACGTCATTCTGGTAAGTGGGAAGTGGTCTCTCACTGTGGTTTTGAGTTGCATGTCCCTAGTGACTAATGATGTTGAGCATCTTTTCATATGCTTATTTATCATTTCTATATCTTCTTTGGAGATATGTTTCCTCATGTTTTAACTGGCTGTTTGTCCTTTTGTGTTCAGTTGTAGCTCACAGCACTCACATCCACAACAACCCTGAATAGGAAGCAATCCAAACATCCACCAGCAGGTTAATGAGTCAATAAAACATGGCCTACCCACAAACAAAACAGGACTCAGCAATGAAGACATGAATTACTCAGCAACACGTAAGAATCTCAGAAATATTGTGTGGAGAGAAAGAAGCTAGATACACAAAGGCTATAACACATGCTTCTGTTGTGAAACTCTTGAAAAAACAAATCTCATCTATAATAATCTAATCTCAACAGATCAGTGATTGCCTGGGCAGGAGGAAGGAGTTGAGTGCAAAGGAGCAACAGGGAATTTGGGGAGGGCTCACAGGACAAACAACCTCTGTCTCCAATGCTCAACTCCGGTGCAGCAGCACCGACGCGGCCTCTGACAATACTGAGTGGGTGAATGGGTAGAGCACACTTAACTGCAGGCCAGAGTTTATCAACTCTGACCCCTATCATGATTACAGTGGCAGATTCATAATGATATACATTTGTCAAAACTCAGCGAACAGTGTACTTAAAACAAGTACCTTTTATTGTATGTAGATTATACCTCAATAAACTTGGTTAACAAAACACTGTTTCTACAGGCAAGCACCAGAGTCTAATGGGCACCTACAGTGACGACCATGCCCAGCCTCTGCCTTCCTGTCTGCCCCAAGACTGCACTCAGGAGGGCAGCATGTGCTTAGCCCAATGCCTCTTACACTCTCTGATGTGTCTGAATCCCCTCCATGACCTGTGAAAACAAAAAGCTTCTGATTCAGGGGGTCTGGGGTGGAGCTGAGAACCTGCACATCCAACCAGTTCAGAGGATTCAATGCCGCCAGCATGGGGACCACCCCTTAGGAAGTGCTCTCTCCTGTTCCTAGAGTTCAGCGCATGTAGAGTTAAGTTGGTGTTGTATGTAAAACCCTGGCCCTTGCTAGGGACTGCAGCCTCACTCTAGGAAATGACAGGGTAATTCAGGAGGGAATGCTCACAGCCCACCTGACAATTGGGCAAGCACAAGGTAAAGGCCTCACTTTCAGCCCGTTTCCCAACCCCATGCCCCCGTGGACCTGGCCCCTTTCTCCTGCCCCACACAGCTGTGCTCTCTTCTGGGAGGGTAGCTGCCCCTGCCCAGGGGCTGAGCAACTCAGTTCTTGAGGCCTCCCAGGCCCACCGCCCTTGAGGGCCCCCTGCTGTTCTCAGGGCTCAGCCCTCCTGAGCTGCCACAACCATTCTCTGCCACCTGGGCCCCTCCCCCTGCCTCCAGACCCAAGGGCCAAGCAGAGGTACCCTGCTTACTACAGGCCAATGACAGTTTACAGGGGACAGCTGGCCTAACTCAGAAACCCCTCCCATCTGCCCAACCCATCTCCTAGGACTGGAGGATCCTGGCAGGAGCTCCCCTGCTCCTCTCCTTCCCCTCTGTTCCATCCTGCTCTTCAGGACAGAGACCTAAGCCCAAGATTCTCTCACAACTCTTTTTGCCCATCGGACCATCCTCTTCTCTCTTAAACTCCTGGCAACCACCCACCCCAGGACCACTCCTCAGGTTACCAGTGACCTCCATTCTGTAAGGTCAACTGTCAGTCCTTGCTGCAGTGGACCACTGGCTCCCCAAGCACCTCCTGCCATGCTTTCCCCACCCCACACCCCTATGGCTTTCTCCTGTCTCCCTGGCCAGGCCTTCCTGGTCCATCAGCCGCAGACTTCTCTTCTCCTCCATCTATCCACCTCCCTGGAGTCTGACTCACAGCTTTAAAAACATCACACCTGTGCAGGCATCACCCAGCTCAGGACTCTTTCCCCAACTCCAGTTTTGTGTTTTTTTTTGTTGTGAGGCAAGCCCCTTACCACCTTTGTGTGGATGGAGATGGAGCTTACAAGCCACTGCCTGAAGAGCTGCTCATCCTCTTGAATTCTCTGTCTCAAGGTGATGCTGACCCATCCCCCTGGCTGTCTGAGCAAAGAAACCCAGGTCATCTGGACTCTATTGCTCCAACCAACCTGTTGGAGCTCCATTTTCATGACACATCCAGAATCTGGTGAGATCTGGGCTCCTGCCTCTCCCAGTGGTCACTCCACCCTCTGGCCTTGCTCCAGTGTGCTTGGATATCCCCTCGTCCCGGGCCACTCTGCACCTCTTCCATACCACTGGCTCAGGGAGGCCCACTGGCTGCCTGATTTCAAATCTCAAACATCCCCAATTGTTGGCTCCCTTGAGTGCCTGGCCCCTACACACTTTCTTTCTCCAGACGACTAAGGCCCTACAGGTGACATAATCTTGACACATTCCTCTCTGTAGTCACCCATCTCCCTCAACTTGACCAGAAGCTCCCAGTGGGCAGGCCTTCTATTTCTTGGTGTCTTGCTGTAACTGGTGTTCAAAAAACATTTACAGGGGAAGCAGTGAGACTTCATGAAATGAACAAATTTGTGAGTGGAGAGAGGCTTAAAGGTCCAACTCCTTCAACTCAAGAAAAATGAGCAATGGGATATCACCTACCAAGGTCACAGACCTGCCAAGTTCCCTGAATGCCTGGATGGCACAGCTCTGCTGGGACAGGACTTCAAAACCCCTCAAAGAACTGGGAAGCATGAACTGCACCAGAGGCGAATGGGAAAAGCGGGTGTATGCTGCACCCATCCTCATGGCAGGTGGTTCAAGGCCACAGAGACGTGACGCCAGATTCAGGGTTTAGCCCAGCTGTGCCCTCCCTCAGCCACAAAACAAAAACAAAAACAAAAAAAACACTGGACAACAAAACACAACAATGAAAATTCCCAAACACAAGGTGCAAACAAAGGAACACAGCTTCAGGCCCTTATTTGGGGCAGGCCCCTGAACACAGTGTCCCTCCAAACAAAATCAAAATACACACCCGGCCTAAAACACCCAAATGCTAGAATCTGCAGATCAGAACAAATTATATTCTGGAGTTAAAAGCAACTCAAATTTCTTGCAACATGTCAGGAAAATAAAAAACCCCAAAACTAGAATTCCAGGCAACTTGTACTTTTCACTTTGTGGACTTTTACCATTTCTACACTTTTTCTGTTGTTGTAGATTAAGGAGAAAACAGACAAAACCTTGGAAAATGAGGGCAACAGCCCACGGTGGTAGGCTTTCCAACTGGCTATGGAGATACCTGCGAAGGCTCTGTCCCACCTTTGCTTTCCCTTCTGAAGCAGAATGTGCTTCTCCACCAGAACCAGGGCTGTGGTGGGTCTGAGATGAGGGCCTCCTGCCTCACGGCCCATGAGCCAGGATAGCACAGTTTCTGCTCACTCTCCCATTGCTGGGTCATACACTGCTGTTGAATTTTTAGGGTTTGGGTCTTGTCTACCTTCTGCCAAGGGCAGGGTATCTATCGATGTCTGTGTTTTCATGGTTTACAAAGTATTATTCAGAGGGTCTGTAACTCCTGATTCATTGAGTGTCTCATTTAACCCAAATCATCTCTCACACTTTTTTTTAGAGAGTAAGAGGGGAAGGGAGAAAGGAAGAGAGGGAAAGAAACATCAATGCAAGAGAAATATTGATCAGTTGTGTGTCATACATACCCAAACCAGTTACCAAACCTGCAACCCAGGCATGTACCCCTACCAGGAATGGAACCTGTGACCTTTCACTTTGTGGGACAATGCTCAACCAACTGAGCCACACCACTCAGGGCTAACCCACATCATCTCTTATTAAGTTGTGTGAGGAATTTCCACAAATTGAGTGCCAGTTGAAATAAACTTGTATGCAGATATAGAACACTAGAATATTTAAAATAAGATATCATGTTACTTAATGAAGACCTCTTCTTAAAAATTAATTTTAAGATTATGAAAGTAATTCCATTGTAAAAGAAACAAACCAAACAAATATATATAAGAGAAATAAGTATATGCTTCCCCCTTGCCCTCCCGCTCCTCCCCCAACACACACACTCACACTCATACGCGCCTTCCTCCCACCCATCCCTGACAGTAGATGCTTTTGCTCAGAGCTGTGTCCCCAGAGCCTGGAGCAGAGGCCATCCTACTCGTTTACAGAGGGCACTCCATAATGACTTACTCCATAAAGTGCGTGACCTTTCAGATGGGTTTCTCTGCGTGGGCCCCTACACACATGTGACATTTTCACTTCATACATGGGTACTTCTTTTACAGTAAACCTTTGAACTCTTTCATGAAGTGAAGAATCCTATGGAATGTTTTTTGGGGGAAATGGGGTTCTTAGACTTATTATTAACTTTTTATTATGGAGAATTTTGGAAATACACAGAAGTGGACAGAAGAGCATAACGACCCTCAGACACCTTCACCCAGACCCAACAACTGTCTGCACGTGGACAGATCCCAAACACAGTATCGTGTCCTCTGCAAGTACTCCACTGCCTTTGCTAAAAGGTAATGATCTTTTCAGTTTTTAACACAGCCACAGTGCTGTTAAGGAATATGATCATTCTTTAAAATCAACATTTGCCCAACAAATGTCCAACTATCTCATAAACACCATGATTTTTGAAAGGAGTGATTCTTGGAAATGCTGGTATGACTGCATTTCATTCAAACCCTGAAATCCTGGGGTACTGCTAAGGTGTGATCCAGGAGGGGGTATAGCCTCTGCCTTCATGGGCATCTGAGATTTTTAAGCCAAATAACAGAGCCTGTCCCAATAGACAGAGGCTCACACAAGTGTGTAGGTGGGAGCATGGCATGGGGGCTGCTGGAGTGCCTGTCAGCAGCAGGGAGCCAGCCATGCCTGCACATAGGAAGGTTAGGCAAGTGGGAAAGTGACCCACTGCAAGGAACTGGGATTAGCAGTTTCCTGGTCCCAAGGCAGACCTTTACTGGCATGCCGAAATCACCACCCTAGCTCTAGGCTAGGCCCGACAGCAGGCAGACTGCACATGGCTGTGAGTTGTGCCATCTCCAGTCAGAGGAGCCAGCCCGACCTGCCTGCTCTTGGTGACACACAGAGACTCGCCCTAAGACAGCCAGGGCAAACAGAAACACAGGAAGAGAGGGCCTCCTGCCATGCCTCTGTCACTATTTTGTCCATTTTCCTTCTTACCTTCTATTCTCCCTTCTGGAATGGTGGAAGGGCAAGGGAGAAACAGTTGCCCCCAGCAGAGAATTTGAAAGATCGAAGCCTTTCTCTCAGGGACAACCCTCAACAGTCAGCAGACGACAATTCATTTGTACATTTTACACAGCCAGCCTCACCACGCCCTTGCCACCCTGTACTCCTAGACAGTTAACGGGTCACCGTTGTTGCTCCTAGAAGAGACTAGGGGTGGGGGATGGGGACCACTGCCTGCCATCTCAACTTCCCAGGTGTTCTTTTAACCAAGTAAATTCTTAGCAAGAAGGGGAAAGTCTCTATAAATTCTGAAACAATCAGGAAGTCAATTCGCGTGCACAGCTGCAGGCGCCTAACCCACCGACACTAGGGTCACCCAAAAGACACAGGTCTCATGAGCTCTGGCCCCAGGCTCGCCACACAAGACATCAAGTCATGGGTCAGGAGGAGGCTCTGCGACCACCCTTCCAGTCCCACCCATCCCTCCCCTACCACCAGACATGGGACAGGAAGGAGTGGGAGGCTTGGGCCTGTCCACACTGGGTGTAGGAGAGATGGATTCCCTTCAGAGGCACAGAGACAGCCATTGATCTTTGCAATGCATTATTGATTTTGCTGTGTGCTGGCACGGATGAACAGTCCTCCCCACACTCAGAGCCAGCCATTAGTGTGCACTCCCAGAACACTCGCCTAAACATCTCTCCCTGGTATGGAGAAGGCGTTTGAGATGCAATCGGCCTAAGACTACTCACATGGTGGGGGCTCATCTCTCTCCCCAGACACACTGTGAGGCCCCGCACCCCACATTTCAGCCTGGGACTCTATGTAAGGCCACCAGAGCACCCTAGTCACCAGAGGAGAAGTCTCTGAAAGGCTCCATTTCCCAACAGATATGTGTGCTGGTCAGGTGGGTGAGCAGAGGAACTCAATGGTACCATTTCAGAGGGCACAGACAGACTCACAGTAAAGCCCATCACGGAAGTCAGTCCCATCCCATGTCAGCTCAAACTCCTGCAACACCCAGCAAGGGAGGGACCCTGAAAAGGAGGGACCCAGAAGAGTCTGTTGCCTCTGTTCTAGCCACTTGTTTTTATTTCTCAATTTGATTTACCTGCTGGGTATACTATAGACACATATCATCAGTCTGAGGGTTTGGCCCCCTAGGGGGACAGTCCTTGTCCACAGAAATGCCTGGTGTGTCCCCTCATTCCTGAGGTTTTTCTCCCTGGTGGCACGCAGTGCCTGGACTACTCAGAGCAGGCCTGCTTTATTCCTCTTCACTCTTGCAGACGATGTGCACAGACACCAACCGTTCAAATGACAATCGGGGCATTATCTCTTCCGGAGTCCTGGCCCTGCTGCTACCGCCTGAGTTGGCCTATTTCTGCAACACACTAGTCACTTCCAAATAACAGCACCCAGACAGCCAGCAGGCAGGCCCCAGGCCTGGGGCAGATCTGAGGGACAGGTCAGCAATGTCACTTCACCCCCTGGGACCTTCAACTCGGTGGCACCTAGCAGATTTGTTAGACTCAGAACAGGAGGGTCAGCTGCTTGGCCAACAGGCCCCAGGTCCAGCCTGGCCACAAGGCCTGGGATGTGCTCCATGTAGAGGGAGGTTTACAAAACAAAAGCAGAGCCACTTCATGTGGCACACACTCCAGAAAGCAAGGCCCAGCCTCCAGCTACAAGCCTCATTTTCAGTGAACTGCCCACCTATGGATTCCCATGCACCCCCACCACCCAATATTAAATCAAATAAATGAATAAGGCGACCAGGACCCAACTCTCCTTTCCTTGTTTGCACAAGCAAACCTCCAGGGGATTCAGCACGCACCCCCGCTCCCCGCCCACCTCGCCAGCTCGCCAGGCTGCTGCAACAGGTGCAGCCAAGCCTAGGCTGGCGATTCTCCTAGGCAGTTCTAGAATCACTCAGCCAAAATCCTAAAGGGAGACAAGGCCTGAAGCACTCGCCACCGCCACCGGGGCCGACCTGCCCCACCTGTCTGAGTGAGCACCCTCGCCCTCGGGTAGAGCAGCGGCCTCCGAGACAGAAATAGAAGACATGGGGCCCAGCCAGGCCGGAGAGGGGCCTCACTGGCTGGAGCAGGGCGGGGATGGGAGCCAGGAGCACAGCGGGCCCAGACTGAGCACACCAGTATCCGCTCCCGGCCTGGGTCTGCCGCAAGCCCCACAACCCCGCGTCCCTCAGCCTAGCGGAGCCACCTGCCCGCTCGAACCCGGAGGGAGCCGTAAAGGGGAGGAGTCTTGGGAGTCCGAGGAAGGTCTTGCCGCCTGCGCACCTGCCTAGCCCGCGTGCTCCCTGTGACCGCCAGCCCTTACCTGGTGCGAAACGTCTTGGCGGTGCCCGGCCGGCGACCGCTGGCGCAGGAATGGCGGCGGTGGCAGCCGCGGCAGACGCGGAGGCGGAGGCCGGGTGCCGAGGGGCGGTGTGGAGGGGCGGTGCAGGGATGCTGCGGATAGCGAGGGAGCCGGGCCGACGCGGGAGGGAGCGAGCGGCTTGGCGCACAGGCCCCTCCTCTGCTCCCGCCTCCCCCTCCCCTCCCCCTCGCCCTCCCCCTCTCCGCTCCTTCCTTCGCCCCTCCCGCCAGACTCACCTCCCTCCTCCTCTTTTCCCCACCCTCTCTTTCCCTCCCCTTTCTTCACTTCCCTCCAATCCCCTCCTCCTCGCCCCGAGGCCCCCAGAGGCTGCCCACCGGTGCCCTGGGCCTCTGCTGGTTTCAGCACGAATTTTGAAGAAGTGCCAGTTACCCCTCCTTACCACCTCCTAATGGACCAACTTGCCTCTTCTGGGAACTACACCGTATTTCACCCTTTCCAGGCCCCCCAAATCCCCAAGGTTCCAGTCCCCAAGGCCCTGGTATAGCACTGCTGGGGACCTCCTGCACAATGTGGGAGCAAAGCGTTTGGACTTCCAGGCCACTTGTGCGCTTGCTTCTAAGCAAATCTGACTTGGGTCAAGAACATTTCTAACCAGGCCCCCTGCCATTTTCTCAGGTGAGGCAAGCAGGTGCCTCCTCCAATGTTGTTTTCCGAGGCCCTCCTGTGCCCCTGTGCCAACTGCTTACTAAAGGTTCACCATCTTCTACATCTCATGGCAAAGGGTTCCCCAGTGCAGTCCCTGGTGACACACCTTTGTACTAATCCATGGGTGCAGGGCCCTGGGTGCCCTCAGAACACTACTCACCTCTGCAGGGAGAGAGAAGTGGTGGGCCTGGGACCATGGTTGGTGGGTAGGCCTCTTGAGGGACACTGACCTGAGAAAGGGACACAGTTACTGAGTCCGGAGTTGGGGTTCGTGCCCATCAGGCCTGACCAGCACTCTGTGGGCTGCAGGGTACACGTGGGAGCCGAGGGCTGCTTTTCTGATGACCACTGGCTGCTGAGAGCCAAGATCTTTAAAATGAGACCGTTCTTAAATGATCAGTAATGGCCCCAGAGCTTCAGTTCCTTCAGAGGCCTCCTGCCTTTCCCTGCTGGGCCACCTCCCCCCACCGCCCCACCACAATCACCACTACCCCCTGGTGTTAGGACCTGAGGACCAGAGGACCAAAATGGTGAAGACCAAGATGGTGAAGTGAGTGCACAAGGTGCAGACAGTATTTGGTGGGAGCTCACCCTCTCCCGCTGTGAGTGGGATCATGACCAGAATCTGATAGACTGCTGATTGTCTTGACTCTGATGCTTCCAAGGTAAACTTGGGAGCTTCCAAGGGAGGAGCCCGTGACCATCTCCAGGGTCAGGCGCACATCAGGGAGGAATCACCTGAGAGTCCACAGCACCCTATGTCCGCATTACGTGCTGGGAAACTGTATAGAAAATGGGGCGGGGTGTCCTTCCCAAGCTCCCATCCAGCTGGAGGAGCCTGTGGAGTTTAGTCCTATCTTATTTGGATTAAAGCTTGATGGAAAGGAATTAGGGCAGTGTTGTTTTAATAGCATCCCATGCCAAAAACAGGGACCTACTCTTGCCCATAAATGCATTGCAGAGATTGAGGGGTGGGAGGCTGTCCTGTATTGTTTACTTGTTGGACACATCTAGAACACTGTGCTCCTTGCTTGGTATCTAAGGACAGCAACCAGCGGGCCCTGGGCGGAGGGGAGTGGCGGGGGCAGCGGGGTGATTGACACTCAAATACTTCAACCTGGAAAATGAATGTGTGGTGCACAGAATGGTGGAATACAAATATTTGCAAAACTATCCTGGAAGAAGGATTACCCTGTGGGACAAGGAAGGGCAGAAGTAGGACAGATGGGTGGAAATTAGATTAGAGAGTAGGTTTCTGCCCACCGTGAGCGCTTTCTGGCAGATCTGCCTGCCAGAGGATCCAGCCACTCCTGGAGAAGTGTGTCCTTTAGGGTCAGTGTCTAGACAGGTTCTGGAACTACCATAGGGCCTGCTGGAGGTGTCCACAGCTGGAGGATGCCAGCTGGGACCTCCCCAGCTGCTAGATCCATTCCATGCTTTCTTGAAACCACACATACAGCAGGTCCTGTCCTCCCTCATACTCCCCCTGCAGAGCAAGCAGCCCTGACAAGGAAGAGGCTAGTTAGCATACCTGGCCTGGAGCCAACACTTCCTACTTCAGGACTTTGAATCCCAAACCTCTCCTGGCTTGTTTCCTCGTTTGTGTGAAGGAGACAGGAGAGAACTCTATGAGATGATGACAGTTCCCACCACCCAGCACCTGGGAGGTCCTCCTGTCCTATGGTCTCGTTAGGGTAACACAAAAGGATTGAGTTTGTCTTTTCATTCTTGTCACTGTTCTACATTCTACTATGGGACATTTTAAACATGTCCCTAAACTAGCCAAGTGACCTCCCTCTCCCACACATGGGGTGACGATCTTGAGTCACCCACTCCTCATTCCACCAGTATTAACTTGTATTTTATTTAGATATTTTCTTTTTTAAAATATATTTTATTGATTATGCTATTATAGTTCTCCCATTTTCCCCCCTTTATTCCTCTCTGCCCAGCACCCCCCTCGCACCTGTATTCCCCACCCCCTAATTCATGGATCGTACATATGAGTTCTTTGACTTTTTTATTTCCTGTATTATTCTTAACCTTCCCCTGTCTATTTTGTACCTAACATTTATGCTTCTTATTCCCTGTACCTTTTCCCCCATTCTCTCCCTCCTCCTACCCCTCCCTGCTGATAACCCTCCATGATGTGATCTTCATTTCTGTGATTCTGTTCCTGTTCTAGTTATTTGCTTAGTTTGTTTTTGTTTTTTGTTTGGTTGTTGATACTTGTGAGTTTGTTGTCATTTTACTGTTCATATTTTTGATCATCTTTTTCTTAGATGAGTCCCTATAACATTTCATATAATAAGGGCTTGGTGATAATGAGCTCCTTTAACTTGACCTTATCTGGAAAGCACTTCATCTGCCCTTCCATTCTAAATGAGAGCTTTGCTGGATAGAATAATCTTGGAGTTAGATCCTTGCCTTTCATGACTTTGAATACTTCTTTCTAGTCCCTTCTTGCCTGCAAGGGTTTTTGGGGTTTTTTTTTTTGAGAAATCAGCTGGTAGTCTTATGGGCACTCCTCTGTAGGTAACTGTCTCCTTTTCTCTTGATGCTTTTAACATTCTCTCCTCATCTTTCATATTGGCTAATATAATTCTGATGTGCCTTGGTCTGTTCCTCCTTGGGTCCAACATCTTTGGGGCTCTCTGAGCTTCCTGGACTTCCTGGAAGTCTATTTCCTTTGCCAGATTAGGGAAGTTCTCCTCATTATTTTTTCAAATAAGTTTTCAACTTCTTGCTCTTCCTCTTCTTCTGCCACCCCTATGATTCAGATATTGGAATGTTTAAAGTTGTCCCAGAGGTTCCTAAGGCTCTCCTAATATTTTTGAATTCTTGTTTCTTCATTCTGTTCTGGTTGAATGCTTATTTCTTCCATCTGGTCCAAACCGATGATTTGAGTCCTTGTTTCCTTCCCATCACTGTTGGTTCCCTATACATTTTCCCTTATTTCACTTTTCATAGCCTCCACTTTTTCCTCTATTTTGCAGCCATACCTGACTAATTCTGTGAGCATCCTGATTACTAGTGTTTTGAACTGTGTTGCTTAAATGTATTTTTTCTGGAGCTCTGATCCATTCTTCCACTTGGGCCATATTTTTTTGTCTCGGCGTGCCTGTTACATAGTAAAAGGCAGAGCCAGCTATTCACCAGAGCGAGTCAACCCAGGTAGCTGTGTTGTGATGCTGGATGTGGAGGAGGAGTCAGAGAGGGAACAGTGCCACTTGCTCAGCTCTCTGCTGGCTTTCAGTCACTTCTGCCACTACCCACAAGCAAATTGGGCCCTTTTGATGCTGATTCCCGGGTGGGTGGGTGGGTGTACATTTGAGGACCCTGTGGGTCTCTACAATGAACTCTCCTGTGAGGCTGGGAGTTTCTCCCTCTGCTGCAACACTCACAGAGGTTTTCAGTCAGAGGTTTAGGGGCTTTATTTCCCCGTGCTGGAACCCTGAGTTGTGCAGTCTGTCTTGCTCTGTAGTTGTCCCTTCTGGTTTATCCGTATGCAAATGTGGAATGCCTGCTCCACCAGCTGCCACCTTGCCTGGTCCTCCAGCTGTGGTCTTGCTGCAAGTCTCTCTACCCTGACTGCCCATGTCCACCCCTCCTATTGGTCTGTGTGAATGCTTCTTCTTTAACTCCTTGGTTGTCAGACTTCCATACAGTTTGATTTTCTGGCAGTTCTGGTTGTGTTTTGTTTTTAAATTTGTGGTTGTCCTTTTCGTTGTGTGAGGAGGCACAGTGTGTCTACCTATGCCTCCATCTTGGCCAGAAGTCCCCCCAGCACTAATTTGAAACATATCAAAGACCAATTGGAACCAATTTCTCTTCAAGCTTTCCCATAAATGCTGAGTGGACACTTAGGTCACATTTGTGAAGTGTCTCTGTATCTCCCATTGGCATGTGGACACCATCTATTTGTAGGTGACTACAGTGACTGACTAGATGATATTTAAATTCCACATGAAAAGAAATTCAGTGTGGCAGCTTAGACGGCACAGGCTACACTCAGCTTCTGCAATTGCCTGAGCGGGCACAATGGGAGACACCATTTCTTGGTCTCTGCTCCTCTGTGTGAGGTGGAACGTGTGTGGTGGGCTGGGACCAGTTTTAAGATCTTCCACATGGGGATATTTGAACAAGGAGGAATGTTCTGGGGAAGACCTGGCCTGCTGCATTTCATCTGCAGCTGCAGGTGCGGCTCTAGTCCTAGCCCTAGTCCCAGTCCCAGCCCACAACCAGGGCTTACCACATGGGCTGCAAGTCGAAGGGAATGACAGCCCTTGGAGAAATGGGCTCTTGAGGCTGAGGCAACAACTGGGGAGCCCATGTGGCCTCCAGATCTGGGGAAATGTCTTGCAATTGTGACCACATAGTGCTCTTCATATTTGTGGGACCAAGCCTGTGCTATGAGTGCCGCTGTGGCTCCAGATGTATGACTGCCACTCTACACCTCATTGCCCTCCCACCCCAGAAAAGGCCCACCTCATGCTTTCATCAGAGTATCCACTGGGCACCTCATTGCTCATTTTCAGAGCAGTCACTTCAGCTAAAGAGGGAAGTGTCCATGTGCCCCCAGTGCCCTGCTGTGTCACTGCCCTCCTGGGACCCCAGTGGATGCAGGGCTCTTTTCTTGAAAGCCTTGCTCTGGCATACACATGAAGTGACTGAGCTGTTGTCATTGTTCTGTGTGCCCATGCGCAATACTCTGGCTGTCACACCACTAAGTGCCAACTCCCTGAGGTGAAGGGGTATAATCTAGTCTCCTGCACACTCTCCCAGTACTTTCCATGTCAGAGTGCAGGGCGTGGCTTATCAAGCCCTCCTTTGTCATACTCAGGAGTAGGATTCTAGACAGCAGGGCTGGAGAAAGTGGCTAAGCACCACCCCACCTGGAACCGGGGTAAAAGTGGAAATCAGGATTGCAGAATGGGATGCTGGCATGCTGCCTGGGCTGACCACTGGCTTACCAGAGCTGGCATCCTCATTGACCTGCACCAACAATGCCTTTTTCAATCCTAAAGGCCATTGATACCACTTACTACAGAGCCACCTTGCTTCCCCATGCCCCCTGCCTTTGCAAATGTCCATCAGGCATTAAAAACCTACTCATCCTGGCATCATCTTTCCAGCCCCAGCCGTACATCTCAGCCCAGTAGAGCATCCTCTCTCACTGCTACGTCACCTCTCATGTCTCTGAATTGTGGCCTGCACCAAGGCCCACTGTGGTTGTTTCTCTGATCTTTCTTTTTAGTGTGGCCTTCCTTTTGAGTTTCTAGAGCTTGGTGAAGTCTATTGACTTCTTTTCAGTATAATGCTTTTAAATACATAATATAAAATATAGGATTAGAAAGCAAACCTATTATACTGAAATCAGATCTATTTGCTTTATTTACACATTGAATAACATACTCTAGCAGCAGGTCTGATAACTTGTGATTTTGAAGTTGTGATAAGCTGTCTGGTGTTATAAGATGTGATGTGAAAACATCTGTGATTTCTACTGGCATGTTCTGTTACCTGCATCTGTACCTGAAAGAAATGTTTAACTTCAGTTAGAGGTTACTTGTGGGGAAATGTAATTTTTTCCCCATCCATTCTACCTAGATGGACTGTCCAAAGTCTATCCTGATTAATAGTTAGTATTTTAAAAAGAAGAGACTTCAGATCACCATCATCTAGCACAAAGCTTCTATATAATTGCCCTCAAACATGTTTACTGCATTAATGAAGGAGACGGGACTCTTAGTTGCAAGTGACAGAAGTGCAGCTCAAACTCTTAGCTCACTCCCATCTAAAGCTGCTGAAGGCGTAGTTGGATCCAGGATGGAACTGCTGTTGTTAAGTCTTTCTCTTGCTGATGCCTCTGCTTCTTCCTCTCTGATTGGCTCTGATTCAGTCTGCTTTTACTCTCTCCTGTCACAAGGCTGTTGGCAGCTTCAATCCAAAATGATGACAAAGATTCTTTTTTGCCATACTGCAAGTCCTATGGAAGGACTTTGGTTGGCTCAGTTGGATCTCCTGCCATCCTAGTAACTCATAACCCTGGATAGGGATGTGGAGCCATGACTGGGCAGACCTGGGCTACATGCCCACACCTGAGGCAGGGTGTGGTTGATCACCTCACAGAACCTTGAGGCTGGGTGAGGAGCACTTCCTTAGTGTGAAGATGGTGCTGAGTAGACAAAAACAACCATGTTCAGCTGTGTTAGAGCTAGAGGGTGAATGAGTAATCACAGTGCATTCCTTTGAGGGCAGGGTTTCCTGCTGTAATAAAGAGATCTAAAATACAGTGCTTTAACCAAGATACAAATTGATTTATGTGTTATATAACATTCTCAGAGACAGACAGGCAGAACAGGACTGGAAGCAGCTGTGCATCCTCTAAGTGGATGTTACCACCATCTGACTAGAGGGAGGAAGGGCATGCTCACAGGTTCAAGGGCAAGACCAAGAAGCACACACAGCATGCCTGTCACATCCTGCTGACTAGGAATTACTCATGGGCTGTGTGTATTTCCAAGGAGGCTTGGAGATGTGATTGCTCACCAAATGACCGTGTGGGCTCAGTTAAAAGTCTACTACATTAGAGAAGGGGAAAGTAGATCTGAGTGGACCCTCAGGAAGTGTCATACACCTTCTGGTGTAGTTAGAGCTGTAATAAGTGTAAGCGGAACACTGCTTACCCCCTAGAATATCTAAAGTTGAAAATATAATTTGTTGATGAGACTGTGGAGCAACTGGAATGCTCACACATGCTGGTGGGAGTATAAAATGGGGCAGCTGCTTTGCAAAACTAGTAGCACCATGAAAGCTGAAATACATATGCCCTAGCAATTCTTCTTCTAAGTCTATACCTGACAAAATTATGTGCAATTTGTTTGCCAAAAGACATGTATAAGAATGCTTTATTGTTATAACCCAAATCAGGAACAATACAAGTGGACATCATCATTAGAGAAGCAAAGAAGCCTGGTGTATTCAGAATGAAATACTACCTGGCAATGAAAAAGGAAGAACTCCATGCAACAAAATGAATGAGCCTTTTAGATATCTGTCTGAGTGAAAGACTTCAGACAGAAAAAGCCCGCACTGCATCTTCAGTCTATATGAAAACCTAAAACAGGCAAATGTAATCAATAGTTGTTGTTGATAGACAGATTTCCTTCACTATTGGGCAGGTTCTGATAAGAGAAGTCACCATACACTATCCACACTTGCTATCAACCTGCATGGTGGTTAGCCGAATGGACACATATGCTGGAATTCATTGAGGGTGAAATCTATAAATCCTCTAGCACTGAGGATGTCTATATTTTTGTGTTTGTGATTTATGGTTTAAAAAAAATACAAATATGCAAAAAAGGAAAATGTTACATTGTTAAATGGGTGGTGACTCAACTTTCTAGAGGACCTGTCCACTGGAATCCCCTGCCCACACTGGAGCATTTTTGGTGGGCAGAGGCTGCTGGCAGGCAGATTTGGGTCCCTGACACTGCAGGACTTGAGCTTTCCAATCCCAATGTGTAGGCAGTGCCTGCTGGCCTCATTTTCCAGGCAGGAAACAGGGTCAGGTTGGTTATGCTTACTCTTCACTGCTTATGTCCTTCTGAGGCAGGATTTGGACCTGGTGTGAGGACTTCCAGTGGTGCTGTCTATACACAGCCATGTCAGAAGGCTTTGTGCGAACATGGGCAATGGTCAGACAACATGGTGGGTGAGCCACCTGCCCAGGGAACCACAGACCCCTCACATTCACACTTGCCTCAGCTGCCAGTTTACCTGTTGGCTGGACCTGGGACAGGGAACTCAGTGATCCAGACTCCCTTCTGATTAATCAAGGATTTAGAGACCTCCAAGAATTGGATTCTTCAAAGAGAAAAGTTGAACACCCTTAGTACTATCCTATGGTTTTGTCTCTGGTCACAATTCAGGCCTCCTGGCAATGAGATAGCTCCCTTCTTGGAGCATTGCTGAGAATCTGTGCTCTGCCTTTCCCTTCAGTGAAGATCCTTCATCATATTTGGTGGAGGCACTAACCAACTCCTGAATACATGTGTTGTTTATTTTCCAGCAGGAAAGAAGAAATACTCAGCTTTGAATGAAATTACTACATGCCCACAAATGACTGCAACCCACTTCTTATGGACCAGTTTTCAAAGATTTTATAAAGAAGCCTAACTGAAAAATTCTTCCCTAAGAACTCTGCATTGGCTAGCAGAAATAAGTATTTTCAAATCAGGCCATTGTATAAATATTATAAAACCATGAGACCTGCCACTTTCCGGCCCCACTCAGGGGCTGTCTCCACCCCCTCGGAAAACATGATGACCTCCCTCCCCTGTCCCCCAGCACCAGCACTTCATGCTTTTGAAGTACTTCACTGGCATTTTATTCAACAGAAGCGAAGTCATTTTGAAAAGGAGTATGTATGCAAAGAATGAGTTTTTACCAAAATTAAGTTGAAATTTTCTATTACTGAAGCAAAATACAAGAGTAAGTAAGACATTTAGAAGGAGATACTAGTGGAAACCTTGGTTTCACCAGAAAGTATCCAATAATGTAGAACTACATCTAGTATGCTTTAAAATTACTATGCAAGAATATTGAAAGTAGTAAAACTAAACAGAAGTAAATAAACAAAATGAGAAGTGACAGCCCTCCTTCCTCTTCCACTTTCTTGGAGAATCTTATTGCTTTTTCTTCTAGGCCTTGCTTCCCTGCAAACAAATGTGTAAGTATGGATGTTCTCTTTTTAAAAGGTCTGGTATAAATTTTTCTGTGTGTGTGTGTGTGTGTCTCTCTCTTTCTCATAGTGAGACTGGAAATTAAATTTTATTATGCAGTTCACTCAGGGACATTCTTCATCGTGCACATGTAGCCTTACTTCATTCTTCTAAAAATCATTGTAAAGCACCATCAAAGTAACAGGAACACAAAGTAAGAAACAATTTAATCCAACACCACAGAAGCACATTAAAAAAAATCTCACTCCACCTCTTATTCCAAGCCCCAAAGAAACCATTTCTGTTAGAGTTACAAAGGTAGCTTTATCAGAAGCTGCTATTTCTTTGTTCCCTGGTTTATCAGTATTAGATGGTTGATAATGGCTTCTTGGGATGAGAAATGACTTAGCACCCATGAGCCCTCACATCTCTTGTTTCCTGCTAAATGAAAAAAAATAAGAAAATCAGAGAATCAATTCACAGAGGCCAACATCCGAATAAGAGGAGTTACAGAAGAAAAATCAGAGGAAAGGAAGTTATTAAAGAAGTTATCCATGCCCTGGCCAGGTAGTTCAATTTGTTAGAGAATCATCCCAATACACCAAAGTGTAATTACACCTTCTAGTGTAATTAGAGCTGTAATAAGTGTAAGTGGAACACTTATTACTTGCAGGTTTGATCCCTGGTCAGGGCACATATAGGAATCAACCAATGAATGCATAAATAAGTGGAACAACAAATCTCTCTCTTTTTCTCTCTCCCTCTCCTTCATCTTTCTCTAAAATGAATCGAAAAAAAAATTAAAGAATTTATTCATGAAGTTTTCCTAGAGTAAAGCAACAATGACAATAATAATAATAATAATAATAATAATAATAATAAAATGTTTTTAGGCACATCAGAGAAGGGAAGAGAGAGAGTCCAACCAGTTCCAGAGAGAAATGGTCCATGGTTAAAGTGCTGAGAACCAGGACAGCCATCACTGGAGCTGCTAGGGAAGGAAACCAGATCTTCCAAATACCCAACCTAGCATTCTGCTCTGACTACACATCTCATTAGGGCCCACTCTGTGTGTGTGTGTGGGGGGGGGGTGTGGCAGGGAGGTTGTAGGAGACCGTTCTGCATGGCGTGGGTGCAGCTCCCATTTGGAGATGCACAGGACCCACGCCCACGGATAGGTTCTCCCCTGTGGGGAATCAGGCCTGCTGTGTACCTATGATGCTTTGAGACTGGCTTTTGCTAAAACTCCCTCACCCTGAATTTAGACAGCAAGTGCTTACTGTAACTTCCTAAAATCCATGCTAAACTTTCCAAGGACAAGTGTAACCAGTTCAACTACTTTTCCCTTTTCATTTGCAAATATCCTCCTTCTCTGATGTGATTAACAGCATCTACTCCTTTGTTTTCTGTAAAAGGTAACCACCTAAAGCGAACCTGTGCATAGTAAATGAGGACCATCCTGTAATGTGCTGAGGAACCCAATAAAGGCCTGTCATGGCAAGCGCTACGGCTTTTTGCTCCACTTGAGAGAAAAAGCCATGCTCGCCCTTTTCCTCCATAGGACTCAGTAGTCCATGTGAATGTCTCGTATCTCATCCCCAATATGGCAGACCCCATGAGCTAGGGTCCGCATCAGGGGTGACCCATCTAAATGAGGAAGCCAGGCAAATAAAGGGGATCCAACCCAAGAGAGTGAGGCTGTTGGGGCAAGACAGAAAGACAACAGGTAAGGACCTGCCTCACACCAGGAGCAGGGTGGGAGGCAGAGGCTCTGAGAAGCACGAAGAGACAGGGTCACAAGTAAGGAGCAGCACCAAACTAATGAAACAGAAAATCCCTGGTCTGATAGAGACATATGCTCAGAAGGAAAAAGCATTAGAAATTCCAGGAAAACAAAAGAAAAATAGCAAGGCTGCAGTGCAACTACAAGGCAAACATTGACAGTGCAACTTAGAGAAATGAGTGAAGATCAAGGACAGAGCATGTCCTGGCCTTGGGGATGTGCTTCTCTGAGGTCCTGAGTGGGTGGCCCAGGATGACATTTCCTTCCCCTGGAGGAGTCTGTCACTCATTCTGTGGGGAATGACAACTACAGACTTATGATCCTGAACATGCTCTTTCTGGCCATTCTGTTTTTTAAATGGACAGATTACAATACAGAAAAGTCAAAATGTGAAAAATAACCTTGGGACAAGTAGATGGAAGAAAAGAGAAGGTGGAGTAGTGGGAGTAAAGGGGCAGGATGTCCAAACATTTGTTTTTCATTTCAATCAAATGAAACTGCCTAAAGTGAGTGAGAAAGATAAACACTCAAGCTCAGTGTCTGACACTATGCAGGCAATATTATGATAACATAGAATGCATGAGTGATGCCAGCTTAGAAAGACACCACAGTGACATCTTACAGCTACTATCATCTCTTTTACCCTTTCCATGATTGCTCATTTCTTCCCACAACATTTTCATAGGAAAACTTCCAAACAGAAGAGTTGCAAGAACTGAACTGTAAACACATGAATACCTACTAAGGGTTCCCCACTAACATGTTACTGCGCTTGCTTAGTTGGTGTAGTAAAATCAGATGGTAACCACGTATCTGTTCATCCCTGTGTCCGTACATTAACTCAGTTCATTAAAAAAATGTATTTCTAATTGCACACACTACTACACTTTTCTTACATACTTAGTCTTTTCAATATCAGTTTTTTTTTATATATATGTTTCAATACCTTCTCCAATGTCTGAGGAAGCTGGTAAGAATTTATATGACATTCTCTTCTGTTCCTTGAGTTACTAGGGTTTCTCCATGGTCAGCAAATTCCTCTCTTTTTACAGGTTTTCCTAGGTGTCCAAAAAGCCTTGGTCATCTGTTCATTTGTAAGAACAAATCCTGGGCTAACTGATTTGGGTGGCTGACTCGGCTTTCCTCTGCCTTTGTGCATAAGATCTGCTTCCTCATGGGGAAAGGCTTCTGGAGCTAATTTATGTGGGGGATCCTGCAGGTCTAGGCTATGGGTGTGGTCTACTTATGGGGAGAGGTTCTTAGGCTGAGCTCCACCGGACTGTGGGGTGGGGTAATGTGGGAATGGCTATGGAGTCACCTTAGCTAAGCTTCTCCACATTGTGTGGGGTTAGCGTGGGCCACACTATTTGGAAGACAGAAATGAAGCACAGAGTGGTTGTATGCTTGAAGGGGAGGGGCCAGGGCCACCAGCCGCTGCTGAAGCTCAATGTTCCTTGCTGGTCTCACCATCCAAGGGGCAGTGGCCAGGCCTATAGGTACTGCAGCCTTGGTGGGGTCCTCCCTCAGCCTCTTCATCCCCTGGACTGGGTGCATGACTCACTCTGAAATGACCCACATAATGGAGGCTGGCTTCTTGGAGGTGAGTGGGCAGGATGTGGATCAGTCCCTCTCTGGGTTTCAGCTTGTTCCCACTCTCTCCTTCATATTTATCTGTCCCTCCCAGGGTTTGTTCTCTTGGCTTCAGAGACAACAGTCTTCCTTGGGCTCTGATCTCACACCAGGGCAAGGGGAATGATGACTCTCAGTACACGTGGTTCCATACCTCCGGAGGGCCATGCTGGGCCCCACACTGGCCCCTATGTGCACACCAGAGCAATTCAGTTGCTTAGAATGTTTAGATTCATGTTTACAGTGATACTTCTATCTATGCTCTTGGTTTCCCGGTGTTCTTTAGACATAATATGGATGGTCTCATGCCTGTTTTGTTTATAATTAAATAAATTAAATGTAACTAATAGTAGTTAATGACTCAAGGTGTTTGCCTGGCAGGTGAAACTGGGTCTTGCTGAGTTAGTTGCAACCCTCCATCATACTTGAAAAACATGAGTCTCAGGCTCCAAGCTCATACAAGTCTAGAGAAACATTGTTCTTCCCAAGCCTTGGTCACATCTCAGCTCCTCTCCTCCTCTTCTGGGCTCTATCCCCACTTTTTCCATCTGGGTTTTGGAGCTACAAGCACCAAAAGGGTTTTTCAGAGATTTTGCAAGAGTTTAGGAGACTCTGTCCATTCATTCATTTATGTCACCAGGACCACCACTTAAATGTAGATATCTAATGTCAACTAATGACACTACTTTTTTCAATTACAGTTTATGTTCAGTATTATTTTGTATTAGTTTCAGGCATACAACATAGTGGTTAAACAATCATATACTTTACAAAGTGTTCCCCTGATATTTCCAATACTGACCTGGCACCATACATATTTACCACAATATGACTGACTATGTTTTCTATGCTGCACTTTACATTCCTGTGAGTATTTTGTAACTGCCAATTTGTACTTCTTAACTCATTCACCTTTTTCACGCAGTCCCCCCGTAACTCTCCTCCCCTCTAGTAATCATCAGTCTGTTCTCTTGTGATGCTGTTGTTGTAACTGAGCACTTACTTATATGAGCCACAGAGTGGAATAATATCCACTCAAAAAAAGCACTTAAATATTACCATGAAGCATTTAAAATATACAAAATTTGGGAAAAGAATACAGCAAATTACCCACCCGAAAGACAATAAGGCTGCTGGCACAGTGAAGCCCTTCTGTTGCCCCCTCCCAGCCTTGGTCCCTTTGTTTTTCCTAAAATAATTATGGCACAGATTTGGGTATTTTTCTTCTACATAGAAGTATCACTGTGGCAGACATGCATACCCGGATGGAAATGATTTATAGGCAAAGCTCAGACTCTTTGGAAACCTTAGGCAATACCAGGAAAGTCTGCCCATTATCATGCAATCTCCTAGAAAGACAGCAAGCCCTGAAATAGCTCCTTTTTCTATTTCAGAGTTCATATTCCGTGTGCTTTAATGCCCCCCTCCATTCTATACTGAAGCCTCTTCCTACCTACATGAACCTATTTTGAGATGGCTTTCTTTGACTGTACATGGCTTCTCTAATTATTGTTCATCAAAGTCTATTTCTTGCATCAGGTCAAAATCAGATGGTGATTTTTTCCATCTGTTACCACAATCTGTTCAAACTGTCACATTCTGAGAGCTCGCAGTAAATCATATAGCCCAAAAAGGAAACGAATGTAGTTCTGCCAGTCTTAATATGGTCAAAGTTTTATTGTATGATACTGTATCGGAACTCTTCGCAAATAACGTCAAATTAGAAAAATTGCTATTTTCTCTGATACCCGTAGTAACACAAAGTGATTGGTGAGAGACAAGCAGTATTAAATTCTAAACCCTCCTAATATTCTTTCCCTCTAATACGATAATGTTTCATAAAGAACCTTCTTACTCACAGCCCTTTACTCTTCAAGCACAAGTATTCTTAGCTGAGAGAGAAAACTGAAGTATGCATAACCTTCCAAAGGTAATAAATGCCCTGCAACTGAATGTGAAAGAAAATCCTGCTCTTGAAAGCATTTCATGAGAAATGGACAGTGTGGATCTGCTCCTCCTATGCAGGAAGCTGTTTCCTTTCTCCTTAAGTGGTTTGCTAAGCTCCCTGTGGATGTGCTAATGGCATTAGGGCGCAGGGGTGGCCCCATTGTCCACAGGAAGCCAGAATGGCTCTGGGAGAGAGAAGGTGAGCAGGAAGCAGCTGTGGCCCAGCATGCCCCTGGTCTTTCTCCAGGGTGCAGTAGCACCAGATTCATAGCAGAGACACAGAACATGGCCAAGGTTACTCTTGAACGAATCCAACTCAGAGAGAAGGACAGAAACAAAATTATTTCAGCGCACTTCCAGGAGAGACAGTGGGTGGGCTTCCTCGTGGGCCTGTCCTAGAGACCCCATTCTGTGTAAGAGAATGGTGTTTGTTGACCCCCACTGCTACTAGTCCTGGAAGCAAAGAAGATCCCCATGATGTGACCACATGCAGTATTGTCCCTTTATTAATGCCAATATGCAGTAATGTACTGCTTCTGTTTTGGAGCAGAAAATAGATTCATCTGAGGTTTGTGAAAAGCACACATTTTTGGCTAACTCATTTGAATGTTTTACACGTTTATTTTCATTATGCAGTTACCAACTCCTGCTTTCAATTAATTGTGTGAAACTGCTGCTAGCCCAAGTTAGAATTATGTTCCTTCTTTTCTTCATGCCCAGCTCATCATTACAGCCAAAGGCACTGCTGTTTGTGAACCAAGTGATTGAATGGTGCCTTCCCCTAAGGAGACCAAGGCCTGGCTGCCTCCTGGAGGGTCTGCTGCCTATGTCTCTGGGACTTGCTCTTTCTGGTTTCATGAGGCAAGATTCCCTTATTTGGAACATTTTGCTTTGTCTTCCTTCACTCAGCACTGAGGGGCTGAGACACCTTGCTCAGAACCTGCCACAGAACAGCTGCTGCCTAGGAAGTAGCTCTGGGTCTCAGTGTGGGGTCCAGCTTTGAAACAGTGAGGTGTAGGGTAGCCAGGGAATGGGTGCCACTACCTCAGGGTGAGGAGCTCATGTCCTGGGGCTCAGGCTCCTCTCTAAGGGTGCTTGTGCTGGAATCTTACCACTGTATCTTTGGAAGCAGGTTCTGGCCAGGTCTGAGAAGGGTATTCTAGAAGTGTCTGGAGAAAGGGAAGGGCTAGACAGAGGGAACCAGGACCTGTCTTCTCACTTCTGTTTTCCATTTGTGGCATCTCACCTGTCCCAGTCTGCAGGCTCTGGGTCTTCAACTTGACATGAATTAATTCATCCTAGCCCTCAGGCTGCCTGGTTCCCATGACTGTTTCTCCTGGGTCAAGCGTCCTAAGAGGCTTTGACTCTTGGAGGACCCTTGAGCTGGCCACACAGGCAGCCTGGGCCCCAGCATTGGGAAGTATACAGCCTTGGAGGCTAGGAGGCTGGGCCTAGTCAGGAATGGTGCTTCCAGAGAGGTTCTCCTGAAATGCACACTTGTTATCTGGGGCCAATCTTTAAAACTTTTTTTCAGCCAATTTTGTCTATGAAGGGGAACCAAGTTTTGTCACCCCCAAATGTGCCTTTTGGAATATTGATTTTAAGCTGGTTACTGAGCAACAAAAGGCTCAGAAAGCATCTTTGAGCCTCCCCCTGCCTGCCTAAGAGATTCAGATGGAAATGCCTGTTCTAGTATATTCCCTTAAGGAATTCTACTATAGCCTAATTCAACTATAGTAGACAGGAAGGTTCTAAGTAGGGCCTACTAACTAGGTCACCCCCTGTGTCCCATTGTTTCTGGGCTGCCTAGGAATTTGTTCTCTCATAAAAAGGTGAGAGAGAAAAAAGGAAGAGAAAGACAGGGAGAGAGAGAGAATGAGTGAGCACACCAGTGATAAACAGAAAGAGAGAGAGACAAAGATAGGGAAACAGGGACAGAGAGAGCACGCCCAGAGGATTCCCACCCTGCTGTCCAGCTTTCTAGTCTAGCTGGGGCTGATGTGAGTAAGAGGTTATTAAAGGATCATGCTCCAGCCACCCCAGTCGAGGTCATGATGTCCCAAATGATGGGCCCTGGGCTGGAACACAGGCTGAGGAACAGTGACCAGCCCACAGACTGGGCAACTCTTTGGGAGGTTTGTAGTGAGTGCCAGCCCTGGACAACATTATTAGGGTGACCAGCTCACAGACTGGGCAACTCTTTGGGAGGTTTGTAGTGAGTGCCAGCCCTGGACAACGTTATTAGGGTGACCAGCTGCCCGGAGGGCTGTGGAGTGAGGCAGGCATGTTACAGGGGCTAACAGGGGTTGCTGTGTGGCAGAGAAAATCTGGGCTGTCCAGGGGCCCATGGTCCTGACTGAGCAGAGAGAATAGACCTATGGGATACCAGGGCACCCAGCATCCTCCCTCTGTGGGCCGTGCTGCACTTAGAACCTGCTAGGAGAGAGCAGAGCTGCTGGAAGATACTGGAAAGTTTTGTGCACTCAAGGCCAGCTGAACATGGACCACCAACTTGAATTTTGTTAGTCATCCACTGCTGTGTGACAAACAAACCTAAATAGCTAATAAACAGTAGCTATTTATTATTTGTCATGATTCTGCTAGTATTCACCTGGGCTCAGACATATCCTATGTGGGTGTCTCAGAGCTTGCCCCATGTCTAGAAGTACCTGGGGACTTGCTCCATGGGGTCTCCAAGATTTCCCATGAAGTGGTGGTCTCAAGTGGGCCTCTCACAGAGCATCATCTTGGGCTACCTTTATCGATGCAGGGAGTCAAAGGTTAGCCCATGTCAGGGGTAGAGACATACAGCTCCCTCCCCGCCCCATCTTGAGGTAGAATGTGTGGCCACATTTAGTCCACCAGAGGTGGGATCTCCTGGATAGAATGAATTGAGCTGTCCCATTTTTTCCTCCTGCCTTCACCCCCACCTGGGGGGCAGAGGTCCAAGTGTGTGGCATCACTCCTAAGAGATGAAGAGCATATCTCCTCTCTTTGCTTACATCTACCTGATGACCTGGGGGAGATGATAACACTATCTGTATAGATTTAATCTGTACGATATCTTAGATAGAGAAGTGTAACATTGGTGACACTCTCATATGCTTTACATTTGGACTTTCCACCTATGCCCCTGAAATCTGCACATGAGCTACTGTCATTTTATTATAGGTTTATAATTAAAATTTTTTAATAAAAATTATATATATTTAAGGTGTACAACATAGTGATTTGATGTACATACACATTTGAAATGATAACTGTAGTGAAGATAATTTACATATCTTCTGGTATAAGTAACCTGTCTGTGTGGTATGCCAGTTATAGTCCAGCCCCTGATTCAGAAAACCGATGAGTAGCAAGGTTGGCACCCAGGAAACCAAACCCGTGGATCGGTTTTCTTGTGGGGAATCAGGCCTGCATTGTACCTAGGCTCATATGAGGCTTTCTTTTGCTAAAACTCCCTCATCCTGGATTGAGGCAGCAAATGTTTATTTACTGTATATCGCTAAGGTAACTTCCTGAAGTCTGTGCTAATTCTCCCAAGGATGGAGTCTAACCAGTTCAACCACTTTTCTCCTTGATCTGCAACATCCTTCTCTTTGAAGTAATTTGCAACATCTTTCCTTTGTTATCTGTAAATGGTAATCACCTACAGTGAACCTGTGCATAGTAAATGAGGACCATCCTCATGTAATGTGCCCAGAAAAACAATAAAAGCCTGTCCAGGCAGGGGTTGGGGTCCTCTCTTACTCAGAGAGTGGCTGTGCTGTCCCTTTTTCTCCACAGGACTTCTGTAGTCTGTGTGAATTTGTTCGAGCATCCACAACATATGGACTCTGTGGAACAGAGTCTACACCATTCTGACATAGTTACTATTATATATATATATATTTATTCATTCTATTGATTATGCTATTACAGTTGTCTCAATTTTCCTCCCTTTAGCTCCCCTCCACCTAGCACCCCCCCAACTCACTCTGGTGATCTCCCCTCCTTAGTTCATGTCCATGGGTCATGCATATAAGTTTCTTTGCTACTCCATTTCCTATACTTGCTCTTAATATCCCCCTGCCTACTCAGCAACTACCAATTTTTACTTCTTAATCCCTGCACCTTTTCCCCCAATCCCCCAGGCTTCTCTTCCCCACTGGCTACCATCCCAATGTTCTCCATATCTATAATTCTGTTCCTCCTCTGCCTGTTTGCTCAGTTTGTATTTTATTTTTAAAAATGTGTTAGTGTATTTTTAAGTTGGGAGGTATTGGCATTGTTTTATTATTTATTATATTGTGTTGGCCAAAAAGTTCATTTAGTTTTTTCCATAAGGTGGCTCTAGTAGCCCTTAGTTGTCTTTAACTTCATTTGAAATAATTTTGTTAGATGTATTATCACAGCTGTCATATCAGCATGCATTTAAAAAAACTTATCAAAATAGGTGAATTCTTGTGCAGCCATTTTAATATTAAAGATAGAAGAACATATGCAGCATTTTGGTGTGTTATCCTTTATTATTTCAGAAAGGTAAAAATGCAACTAAAAAAAAAGATTTGTGCAGTATATGGAGAAGGTGCTGTGACCTATTGAATGTGTCAAAAGTGGTTGCTATGTTTCTTGACATTCTGGCCAGATAATTCTTTGCTTGGGGCTGTCTTATGCACTGGAACATGTTTAGCAGCACCCCTGGCCTCTACACACTAGAAGCCAATTTTGGGAAATAGCGACATACTAAAAGTATCTAAATCAATAAAGTTATTGGTGAAAATGAAAAACGTATCTTTTATTTAACAGAATAAAACCAAATGGACTTTTTGGCCAGCCCAACACTCTGTAACTTGCATGTGTATGTTACATATTTTCTTTTGTACATGTTGAATATCACATAATAGTAATTTTTTAAAAGCTTGTCACTGACATCTCTTGGGAGCCCAGGACTCTATTTCCTGGACAAAGCCAGAGCTAGCCAGAACATGGGCGGAGCCCTCAGGCTGACAGGTGAAGGTCAAAAGAACACTAACAAGGGTGGCCAAGGGCTCGAAGCAGGAGAGTGTAGTTGGTTGACCAGGGTCAAAGATCTGGCCTTGGTGCTTGTCATGTGATCTTGGGCAAGTTTGGCCACTTCTCTCAGCTTCTGTATCCTCATTTGTAAATGGAGACCATAATGCTGCCTCACCAACCTGGCCGTGAAGACTAACAAGAGACAATATATGCAGAGCCTACAGCACAGAGGCTGCTTTTTTGCTGCATTTCGGTTGTACTTGAGGGTGGATCAGCGGACAAGAAGGGGGTTAGTTGGGTGCTCCTGAAGAGCAGATACCTGAGATTGGGCTCCACAGTAGAGACAGGACCCCTCATCTAGAGTTGGTGCTGAACAAGCACTCAGGGTTGGGCCTCCAGCATCCTCTTTCATGGTGTCCTGTAGTTCAGCCCCTTTAATTAGCACTTTCTCTCTTCAAGCAAAAGGCAAATCCACCCCAGCTTCCCTCTGGTCCAGGGATGAGGGATGAAATATCTTTTTCAGGAGGTCAGTTCATCCTGCACCTACTCAGACACTCACCCTCTGAGCTCCAGCACTGGGGTAGCAACTTGAAAGGCACCAGTGGCATAAAGGGAGGAACAAAAGTATCTGGCATGAAGGTGAGCAGAGGCCATTGTCCCTTTTCTAAACCCTTCTCCAACAGAGCCAGCAAGCTGGTGCCATATCTGAGACTCCATCAACTTGGCTCTTAGTTTATTTTTTAGATTCAGTTGTTGATAGTCATGTATTTGTCACCATTTTAATGTTCATAGTTTCAATCTTCTTCTTTTTCTTAAATAAATTCATTTAACATTACATATGATAATGGTTTGGTGATGATGAAATCTTTTAGCTTTACCTTGTCTGGGAAGCACTTTATCTGCCCTTCCATTCTAAATTTTTGCTGGATAGGGTAATCCAGTTTGTAGGTCCTTGCTTTTCATTATTTTGAATACTTCTTGCCAATCATTTCTAGCCTGCAAAGTTGCTTTCAAGAAATCAGCTGTTAGTCTTATGGGAACTCCTTTGCAGGTAATTATCTGCTTTTCAAATTTTCTCTTTATCTTTAACCTTTGGCATTTTAATTATGATGTGTCTTGGTTGTTAGGGACCACTCCATATGGTTTTGGGGACTGTAGCTCTGCTGAGCAAAGCCTTGGAAGAGGCCAATAAGTATCCCTGGAAAACCAGGAAAGCGAGTGGCAGACATGACTCGATATTCACACTGAGGGTTCCCATGGGAAATCAGACCTGAAATATACATTAAATTCTTTGAAGCCTGCTCTGCCCAGTGATAGCCTTGTTGTTATAAGCCAGATGTTTGAGTTCAGAGGATAAGGAGTGAACTCCTTACCTCATGAACACGCCTTAAGGACCACCTGGCATCAGCACATCTCGCAGACCCTGACCCGAGATGATCTCTGTGTTCCTTTGATTATTATCTATAGTTAATACCTGTTTTCTATTAACTACAGCCTTTGGGCATTGTTTGATGAGCTATGCATTCATGCTGTATACCTCTACACATACTGATCCCAATAAAAGCTGCTTTGGAGAAGGGCTCAGGGCATTCTCCACTAGAGGGAATCACCACCCCCTTTCCCATCAGAACAACAGATTGTGTCTGAGATGACTTATTCTCATCTGCAGCAGTCAGGAGAGCTCTGCTGGGCAGAGCTCCCCCAACACTTGGTGTGGTTCTCTTTGCATTGATCTCATTTGGGACTCTCTGTGCTTCCTGGACTTGCATGTCTATTTCCTTCACCAAATTAATGAAGTTTTCTTTTATTATTTTTTCAAATAGATTTCCAATTTTCTGCTCTTTCTCTTCTCCTTCTGGCATTCCTATGATGAAAATATTGGAACATTTCAAGTTATCTCAGAGACTCCTTACATCATCCTTGATTTTTTTAATTCTTTTTTTTTTCTCATACCGATTGGATGTCGTTTTCTTCCTTATGTTCCAAATCATTTATTTGATTTTTGGCTTCATTCACTCCACTGTTGATTCTCTGTAAATTGTTCTTTATTTCACTTAGTGTCTCCTTCATTTCTGATTGGATCATTGTTATGCTGTGGAAGTACCCACTGAGTTATTTGAGCATCCTTATAACCAGTGTTTTGAACTCTGCAGCTGATAGATTTCTTCTCTCCATTTTGTTTAGTACTTTTTCTGGGGTTTTGTTCTGCTCTTTCCTTTGGGTCACATTTCTTTGTCTCCTCATTTTGGCTGCATCCCTGTGTTTGTTTCTGTGTACTAGGTAGAGCTGCTTTGACTGCATGTCTTGGTAACATGGCCTAAAATAGTAGGCATCCTGTAGAGTTCAGGTGCACAGCCTCCTCTATCTCCCAAGCTGGTTACTCCAGGTGTTCCCTCTGTGTGAGCTGAGTACTCTCTCTTGTAGATGAGTCTTGATTGCTTTCAGCAGGTCAGTGGTATTAATTTACCCAGTCTAGACAGCTGGTAGGACTAGCTGTGACCCCTGGCCAGCAATCACCTCCCTCCATGGCTTGTGGAGGTGGTTGCATGGTGCTCCATCATGGTCTGTAACTGTCCACTGGGTGCACAGGCTCTGAGCTTTCCCAGGTGGTATAGACCAAGGTCAGCCTCCACCTGTGTTCTGTCTGGGGGCCCCTTGGCATAAGATATAAAGCAATCTGCTAGTGGCTGCTGCTAGTGCGGAGCCTGGGGCCACTCCGTGAGAGGTATGGGGCTAGGCTCAGCTGTAGTTTGTTTGAGTGGATTTAAGAAGGTCGGAAGCCTGTGCTTAGCCCAACCCTTCAAAGGGAAAGGCCCTGTTACCATCTTGGATGGGCCTGTAAGCTGGATGGGGCAGACCCTTAGGTAATCATCAAAGCGGGGCTTACCATGTGAGCCAGGTTGATAGAGACTTAGATATTATGCCACTGCACTATGCCTCTACGTGACAGACAGCTCAGAAAAGGTACAGTGGATGCTATCTGCAGTTCTGTCTGGGACGAAGCTATCCGCCAGCTCTTACCCTGACGACAGACACTTCAGTTCCTTCCTGTATGCCACTGGTGCCCTTCAAGGTGCTGCCCTAGTGAATGAGCCCAGAGGGAGTGAGTCTGAGTAAGTCCATGTGCAGGAGGCCCCCCAAGAGGAGACTCCTGAGAATCCCACAGTTTCTTCTGGCAACCCAACCCCCTCTGGGTTTTATAGCCAGAAGTTATAGGGTCTTATCTTTCTTGCACTGGAATCCTGGGCTGGATGGTCTGGTGTGGGGTTGAGATCCCTCATTCCCAAGGTATCCCTCTGTTTTCCATAGTTACTATTTTCTGTGTGTGATGATAGCACCTGAAACTCTCTTAGGAAATTTTCAGTATTCAATACAGTATTATTAACTATAGTCATCATACTGTGCATCAAATCCCCAGACTAATTCATCCTATAACTGCAGCTTTCCCTCCCTCAACCAACATTTTCCATTTTCCCTACCTTCCAACTCCTGTTAACCGTTGCTCTTCTCTCTCTTTCATGTATTCAACTTTTTTAGATTACACATTCAATTGAGATCATGTAGTTTTTTTTCTTACTGTATCAGGCTTATTTCACTTAGCATGATATCCTCCAGGTCCATCCATGTTGTTGCAAATGGCAGGATCTCCTTTTTTATGACCTGATAATATTTGATTGTATATATCACACATTTTATGGACACTTAGGTTGTTTCCACGTCTGGACTTTGTGAAGAGTGCTTCAATGAACAAAAAGGTGCAGATATCTCTTTCAGGTAATGTTTTGTTTCCTTTGGATAAATACCTAGAAGTGGAATTGCTGTATCATATGTCAACTTGGTTTTTATTTTTTGAGTACTTTTCATACTGTTTTCCATAGTGGTTGCACAAAATTATATTCCTACCAACAGTGCACAGGTTTCCAATTTCTCCACATCCTCACCATTTGTTATTTTAAAATAATGAAGATTTAAACAGTCCCCTTAATGTGAGCAGAAAGGTAGGATGCCTCTAGGGAGATATATAATCTTCTTCCCCGGGAGGAAAAGGCCTGAATTTCCTGAAATTCAGTAAATGTGATTTGCCTCTCTTCAGCCATCTAGTTTAGGGGGCTAGAGTTTTACTGCCCTAGGAATATACAAAAGAAAGTTAAGGGTTTAAGAAAGAGAAGGGAGAGAAAGGAATTAGAGACACTGAGAAATGAAAAGACTGTGGAATTGTAGGTGTTGTGATGAGGAGAGAAATGCTGCTGGAAGCACAAGGTGAGCCACTGTGGTTTTTAAAATGTCTCTGCTCAGTTGATTTTCTTTGCAGCCAGATTTGCTCTGAAGGCTGCCTTCAGGGATGGGAGAGGCATTTTCACTGGATGTCCATAGGGAGTAGTGCTTCCCCAGCTGTGTGAACCTTCATGGAAAGTGGGGCCATTAAACATGTTGGTTAGTTTTGGAGGACCCAGCTGCGGGCCCTGAAACTCTAGTCACAGCGGTTATTGTTAATGATTCATGCCAACAGCCTGTTCAGTCTTATGTGGGGAGTTTCCTTTGACCAACACACTTACATTAATGATTTATTAGACGTAAGTTCTGAGCCTGAAGACATAAGTGGAAGAAAAGGTCTAACCACTTCTTCCATTTCTCAGCTTTCAGTACTTCACAAATAATGGAAGAAGGGAGAGGAAGTGCAGAAGGAGGGATGATGACTGTTCAGCGCCCAGAGGGTGGAGCAGGGGTGGGGAGCCATCCCATCAGCACAGACCTGGGAACTTCCTCTAGCCACTCACCTCCAGGACAGGACCACAGTGGTCCTACTTCTGAGTCTTGTGTTTTAAGGTCTTTTGGCTGCCTTCACTCAGGTAACATCTGAAACATTCAACCAAGGAGAGAAGCCTGGAATTTTGCTGCTCCAAAAGCTTCCCATGAAATTTGTGAAAATATCTGTATGGATATACAGTTGACCCTTGAACAACACAGGAGTTAGGGGTGTCATCCCCCTGCACAGTTGCAAACCTGTGTATAACTTCTGACTCCCCCAAACCTCAAGTACTCTTAGCCTACTCTTGCCCAGAAGTCTTACTGATAACATAGTCAATTAATACATATGTTGTATGTTATAGGTATTACATACTGTATCCTTAACAATACAGTAAGCTAGAGAAAATAAAATGTTATTAAGAAAATCATAAGGAAGAGAAAATACACTTATAGTACTTATTGAAAAAACCCTGCATATAAGTGGATGCATGCAGTTCAAGAGTGTGTTGTTCAAACATCAACTGTGCTAAAATATTATGTAAATTTTCATACAATAATTTTATTTACATTCATCCACATTATCCCTCCAGAGAGAACATTAAGAAAAATCCAGCCATAAGCTCCATTCATTTGGTTGGACAACCAGGCAGATCACTGTTCAATGTCTCCCCAGAGCATGAGACAATGGCATTTCATCACCTGCAAGACAAAGGTGGAAAGTGACTGGGCTCTCATAGGATGTGACTTGGCCAAGGAGGTGATTCCCTGGCCCTGGGACCTGGGAGAAAGCTGAGGCTCTTTTCTGTGATGAATAGATTGTCTTTGAGAGTCTCACTTGTCTGCTCCTCCCTGGTCAAGGGATCTCGACCAGAATGGGAGTGACCAGGGGTGGTCCTAGACTGTGTTCCTTGCCAGTGAGGAACTTTCTCCTGCTAGGAATGGAAGTGAGTCAGCAATTCATGCACAGAGAGCCACTCCCAGAGCCCCTGGCCTCTGCAGGTTTCCGTTCCTGGACAGAGACCATTCTTGGTCTATGTGTCCTGGCTTCCACTGTCAAATTTCAAAAGGTAAGCCTGGACCCATACAATGCCAGGGACTTAGCCCAGCTTATCTCTGGGGCCACGTTTTCTGCTGGATGCAGTGGACTCAAGTGTCTGGGTACTTGTATGGGGAGATAGCCTGAATCAATCCCAGGCCTGGGGTGCCCACAGCCCCCATGAACTGAAACATTGGTGCTTGGTGCCCAGGAAGGGGGCTGTTACCAGGCTGCCTCACAAGCCTCTGTCTGGAGCTTCTGCCAGTCTTCTATGGTGGTGAAGATGGCCTGGAGGGGCCAGTGTGGGGCCCCCATATCTCCATGGCTCTGCCTAACCACAACCAATGTGGACATTTTGCCCACATGCTTTAAATGTGATGGGAGTAACATCAGTTATTTTGGGGTTGTGAGACATAGCACATAAAATATTGTCCCATGCAATATTTGGGATATACTTATACTATAGTTTATTTATTAATTGTCTTAGATTTGAATTTAATGCGGCAGTGTATATTTAATCCAGCAGCCCTCATTACAAGACTTTGAATCTGGGTTCTGCCTTGGCCTGAGAGCTGCCTTGCTTCCCAGAGGCTCAGTTTGTTGTCTCTAAGATGGAAATGACAATGTCTGCTTCTCTGGGCTGTCATGTTGGTGACATGAAGATACATGGACCCCTTCTAGTTGAGGGCAGAGGCTCCTGGAACTGTTCTGCTCTGTGGGTGGGGGAATGTGACTGCCCATCTCAGTGGTGGGGGAAGAACTGAGATGGCTCAGGATGGTTTGCAACAATGCTGGGAACAAAGGCGGACATTCATGATTGTAATCCCTGGGCAAAACTTTGGCCTTGGCATACAACAGGTCTGCTGTAAGTGCAGGGTGTATTCACTTCATCATCACCCCCAGAGGTCGTCTGGTGTGACAGGGCCCGGGAGTGCCACCTAGTCACAGTTGTCACAGCAGACTGCTGTGTTACCTTAGAGGTTGCCTTGCCCCTCGGTACACTGCAGGAGAGTGGGAGTGGGGCACCTTGCATTGGGCACTCAATGCTTCATGTCTAGCCATCCAGGATGATAATACTGATGGTATTAGAGCCAGCCACAACCAGGTACTTTTCTTGCTCATGATATAAGTGACAGTGTCTCATCTTCATTACCAGGGGGGCTGGCCAGGCCAGGGAACTTGCCCATGGCTCCATGGCCTGCTGGTGACATCCTGCCTGTTTAGCATGAGACAGCCCTACTGCTAGGTAGATTGAGTATTTGCGCTGGGAAATACCTAAGGCTGCTTTTCTAGAACTTTCCAATTGCCATGGTGACCGACAAAATAGTGGTGATACCTCAGATAGTAGACAAGATGTGTCTGATGCCATCGTAGGGTATACAACATGCTCAGGACTGGTGTCCTAACCTAGCGAGTGTCTATGGCTTGGTACCTGGATGGTGGGGGGTGGAAAGGGTTCCTATGGTCCAGGTGACAGCTCCACCTATGACACTGGTACTGCCAGGTGGAAGATTGAAGTTATTATGGCACCTAATAAGTCATCCATGGATAGCAACTGTTGTTTTAATGAAAAATCCACAAAGTTGACAATGGAGATGAAATTGAGAAGCAGATTCAGAGGGCAGAGCAAGTCCTTTGAAATGATTCAATCTAGTGATTCTTCACAGCTGCCTCCAGCTCATGTGAGCTCCACACCTTGGGAGATCTTTATAAAAAATGCTCTTTACCAGGGAGCTGGGTCTCTTTTCCCCTTATTTTCAGTGCCATAGCTATATTGGTTTTCATTTTTAGTGCTGTTCTTTAATGTCCTCCAAGACACAATCTCTCTCTCTTTTGGCCTTATTTTCATTTGGGGATGGTTTGATGATTAATAAAGTAATGTTTATCCATGTGGTTTTATCATTTAAAAAGTAGTATTTATCAATTAGAAAATAAACAACTTTTAAAGAAATAATCCCAGTCATCCTCAATCTCCATGCAGACCCCCAGTACCACCACAATGGCCTGGGTATGAGAAGAGCTGAGTGTCCTGCTGAAGGGGAGGAAGGTCCATGCCCCAGAGCATCATGGGCATACCAGAGGGGGCAGCAAGGTCAGAATCCACTGAGAATCAGATGTCCCATTTAAGGTCATCTCAGTTAGGATTGGGTAACAGTCAGGAGTCCATGTTACAGTTAGGGGATGATTTCCCAGAGTCTTATAGTGTAAACTGTGGGTGCTTCCATCAAAGAGTTGATGGGTCTTTTGAGAACTTCCCATAATGAATAATTAAGCTATTTGCCTGGACAGAGTCTCCTGGAACAGTGAAGGGTGCTAATAAAGATGGTGTTAGAGCAAGGCCCTGCTCATGTTGATGGTAGGCACTGTGTTCACATGTGTGCATGCCCATGCACACGTGGCATGTATGTGTGTATATGCATGTGCGCACGTGTGGTTTTATTTTCACAGGACATAAGTGAACAGATGCTAACACCATAATTTTACATACATTCTCTTGAATTGTGATTTTTAAGACAGTTTAAATGGACAACACCAAAAACAACATTGAAGATCTAAAACACTGTCTTCTTGGTATGCTACTGCTCAAACATTTGTAGGCTCCATTTCATCCAGGTTTTAGTCTGCAGTGGGCCCTTAGGCTCCTGGGGTCACCAGCAGCAGCTCCTCCATTAGGCCAGCATCTAATACTGTTCCCAGAAGCCAGTCCTCTCTCATCAGCACCTGGTGACTCAGCTCCCCACCTCCAACCCAGGATCAATCCCATCTCCTCCTCCAGGAAGCCTCCAGCTCCCTCTCTGGAGTTATCCAGCTCTTATAAGGAGCATATTGGTGATGCTTAGCCCCATAAGAGTCATTTCCTGAGACTTCTGATTATGCTTGAGATTGTGCCTGCACACTGTTGTTCATGCTGTGTTTGGCACATTCCTGCCAGGCTTGGGATGAGGACCATGACTGTAGGGGACCGTGTGTCTCAGTGTGTGTGTGTGTGTGTGTGTAGGACATTATATGTGTCTGAGTTTTATAGGGGTCAGGGTGGAAATAAGTGCAGATTACTTAATGAAGATAGTGAATGTTCTAATTTTCTTTTTAGATAAAAATTGCAATCTTCACACTGTCTGACAGACAGAACTCTGATGGACCTTACCATGTGTGCAGAATTTCGATGCACTGTTGACAGTTGTGGAACTGCATTGGTGCCAGGCCAGGCCCATCTTGTGCTTGGCTGAGGTGAAGCAGTATAACATGCCCTCTTGATTCCCATGTGTCCCAGGGCCCCCCACATTCTTTGCAGAATGACAGGTGAATGCAGCTCCAAGGACATCCATGTCTACAGGCCCAGGGAGTCCCAAATGGGCACTGGGTCAAAAGAGACACCAACTGTTCCATAGTATACCAGGAGGGACTTTCTGACAACCCCCACCTGATGCCATAAAGTTTGACTTCAAAGAACTATAGGCCAAGCAAACATCTGGGGAGGTCTGACATCTGAGGGGGAGGGGGAGAGCCTGGGATGGGAGAGGAGGAAAAAAGTGCAGGTCTGAGAAAGGCACTGAGAGGCCTTCATGAATGTGCAGTAAAAAGGACACTGGCCATGTGGCTCAGTTTATGGAGGAATTCATAGATATTTAGTTATCTAATTTGGTGTTATTTATCTAATTTGATATTATACTTTTATAAGAATGAACAAAAAATCCTAAGCAAAGTAAGGCAAACAATTGGGGATAAAGGCATGATAGTAAAGTTTGGTTTAGTCAATGAGAGGGTGGTTCAAAGGACAGTTTCAGTCCTAGCTGGTGTGGCTCAGTGGATTGAGTGACTAGTGAACTAGTCTAGGGCACATGCTTGGGCTGTAGGCCAAGTCCCCAGTAGGGGGGAACTTAAGAAGCAACCACACATTGATGTTTCTCTCCCTCTCTTTCTTCCTCCCTCCCCCAACCCCTCCAAAAAAAAAAAAAAAGAAAGAGGACAGTTTTCAGTGTGAATGAATGGGGAAAAGTAGTGGTTCCAGAATCAGGATTCACTAAGTAAATTAGGATATATCCAAATAAAGGGGGGTTACACATGCATTTAAACTAACATCAGAGAGTATAATGCAATGGCATCAAAAGATGTCCATGACATAATACTATGTGAAAATACAGGTCACATACATACATACACACACATGTAGGGATGTCTCTGTGTAGAAAAGAGGGTAAGGAAGTGGAACAAATTGCTAGCATGGTGAGGTGTGAGAGGGAAGAAAACAAGTAGTTTTCTTTCTTTTTTGTTTCTTCTTTTCCTTTTTTTCCTCTTCTTTCTATTTAACAATTTAAACTGCTGTGAGGCAGAATGCAGGAGTCTCCAATGCTTTCCTTAAGTCAAGGTACTTATTTAAAATGTGTGTGTATGTGTGTGCATATATAGATATAGATGTAGATATAGATAGATATAGATATATGTGTGTGTATGTGTCTCATTTGTAAAAAAAAAAAAAGCTGAAGTTAAATACAAATACACAAAAATGAAAATAGAAAAATAGAAGCAAGAGAAACCCCTTCACCCAGGATTTTTTGTTTCTCATTCAACAATTCCTTGGAGTATTTGTGACTCTTCTCACCAGTGGTGAGTTCCGGCTCAGAGACCTGCTGTCCCAGGGCAACCAGCTCTTGAGTAAGCAGAACCTCTCACCTAGTGGGTTCCCCAGTAGCCAGCATGGTGGGATGGGGCACTGCTCTTCTAGAGGCTGAGTGCCCACTCAGCCTCACAAAGGCTCAGGAACCTTCGCAGACACCAGCAATCAGGCTTCTATGCATATGTGCTCTTTAGAGGGTGTTCAGGAACTGTTAGTAATGGGGTCTCAAACCAAGAAAAAGCCATCAAAGAGACCCCACTTTATGGATGGCAGACAAACCTCAGCTGGACATTGAGTTATAATCCAGATGTTCCTCTCATGTGCTGTCCTTGGAGCAAAATAGCCCAGGTCTTTCTGCTGTAAACAGATATCATTTGTGATTAGGAGGGAAAGACCACAGTTAGATTACTGGTGACCAAGTCCCCTGGGGCTGGTCCCTGGGCCACTTCCTCTCTTTTTACTGCATTCATCATTTTGAGAGGAAAAATGCAATTCCTGCTCTTTTAAAAGCACAAGTGTTCTTCTATTCCCTCATATCCTTTATAATTCATGAGAGGAAAGGAAGTTCAGATACATTTCTACCTGGTACCTAGAACAGCTGTGGGGTGTGTCTGAGGTAAAAGCTCACTCATGACCCATGACCCAGGTGCTGAGAGTGTCCCACCTGGACACCTACTTTTTCCCCTTGAACCGTAAATTCTACAGTTAACAGTAATGTCTGGGAGCCCTCTGAAGAGAGGTCATTAAAAGGGAGGGGACCCTGTGGAGCAAGACGAGTTCTTCTTGTTAAATTCTGCCAACAGTGAGCGTTAAGCTATGTGGGGTCTTGTACAAATAGTTGCAGAAACCGGACAGGAGTGGCCTCCTCCCCTGGAGGCAAGGCAGATCAAATGACTGTGCCCACTAAGTTTGGGCAGTTAGACATGTGCCTTCCATTGTCTTCCTGCTTTTCTCTCTCCTTCTTAGCCTCTAAGCTCTGTCTCCCCTCAGAAACCCAAACTTTTTTGAGCATAGTAGGTGCACATAGATAATCATGCCCTGTTGACAACTCTCAGCTTTCAGCTATACTCTCTCTGCACCTGCTCTTTTAAACTGCCCCTGATTCACCGGGATGAGCACACTGTTGGGCCCAGGCTGCAGGCAAAGGGAGTCAAGCCTCTCCTGACTTCATGTTGTGATCAAGCAATTATGTTGCACCAACATTGGTAGTGGAGATCCCTTTGTAAAAAGAGGCAAAACTGAATCCTTCACAATAAGCCAAGACCTGCTGTCACAGCCTGCCATGCCCCTTCCACTGTCCCTGGAGTTGATGGTAGTCTGAGTGGGTAGAGCTGTGCACTCCTCTCCTTGTCAGTCTCTTGGCAAGTTGCTGGTTTCTGGTTCCTATATCTGTAGATGGTGATGACACTGTATTTGCTGCAAGGGGGTCAGCTGGATAGGGGATCTCTTCCTAGAAGGTCGGCTAGCTGGTCAACAGGCTTGAGGTGGATTGCATAGGGGCAGAGCTGGGCCCCAGGAGGGGTGGGGTTCCTTGGGTCAGCAAGGCCTGGTAGAGAGCAATGGTCTGGAGATGGCTGAGTGACCCAGCAGGAGATGATTGTAGTTTCAGCTCCACTAACTGGGGATCATCACGGGCGTGCCTGTGGAAGAACCTGAGCCTAGATGTTTGGAGGTGGGTTCGAGGGTGCCGAAGGGCTGGGGGAAGGGTTTCCGTGAGTGAGCTGGGAAGGTGTCAGGACTGTTGGTGTCTGCAGGTCATAGTCAGAGGGAGGGGCTTAGTAGCTCTTCTTCTCAGCAGTCCCAGCCTTTATGCTTCTCAGGGAAGCCTGGGGTCTGAGAGGGAGGAGGACTCACTGGGGAATGATGATTGGGTGGATGATGTAGGATGGCATAGGGATGAGACGCTGCTTATCCTCATCACCTCCCCTCCCTCTGTGGCTTTATTGACCCTCTAATCTTTTTGCTACCACTCCTTGCACTGCGGGCTGCAGGGGCAGTCTGAGGCCTAGTCAATAGTATGTGAGAAGAAGGAAAATACTATACTGGTCCCTCACCCCAATGGCTGGTGGACCTGAGCAGGTTACTTCCAGGGGCCTTGGTTGGCCCATCAGTGAGCCAGGAAGAATTAGGTCTTTGAAGAAAGGTGTCACAGGGTGCCCCCCAAGTATGGAATCTGGGTCTACCAGTATGTCCCCTAACTCTGCCATTTGTCACTACCACCACTCACCATCATGTTGTCTGTTAGAGCACACACAGTGCAGCATGTGCATACCTGTGTGCAGTGTGCATATACACGAACACACATGTGCACGCATGCAGGCCCATGTTATCTGTGTGCACGCTTTGTGTTCTTGTGTGTTGTGTATGTACATGCGTGTGCCTGCCTGTGTGTACATGTGTGCGTGTTTGTGTGCGTGTGCAAGAGTGTGCATGTGCATTGGGGAGAGCCGAATGCTCCTTTTGCTCTTATGTAAGCATCTACCTGTGTCCTAAAAGCCTAAGGTATTACCTTTGTGGATGTGTGCATCTCTTTATCAGTTATGGATGGACATTTGTATGAGGTCTTTGAAGTAAAGTTGAGTGGACAGGGGAGAAATACTTCTCATATGTGGGTGGTGAATAGCACTGGCAGCATAGCAGCATTGCTCTGGCGGGATATTCTCTCCCAGAGCCTGGTTACCAGAGCTGCCTCTGCCAGGCTTTTCAGAGCCACTGGCTTTGGACTTGTCTGCTCTGGTATCCTGCACTTGGTATTGACTCCCTGAGTTTATTTGTTTAGGGTCTTTTTTAAATTAATGTTTATTTTTATTTACCAAGATGAGATGTGTACAGAGTTTTAAAAGCCACAGACTTGGAAGGAGAGCCAGCAGATATTTGCCCTATTCCTCTGGTTTTATTTCTCCTGAGAATGAGGCTCAGGTCATCCTCAGTGAGAGAGCATGGTCACAGAGCTTAGTGTGGTCTGCCACTGATTTCTGTCATTGGAATCCCAATGTATCCCTGGGTCTGGCTGCTCTCATTCCATCCACATCATGTGGTTAGGTGACCAGTATGATTTATTCACTTGTGCTGCACAGCATTCAATTCTGTGGCTTTACAATATGCATCACAGAAATATTACTTGAATATATAAATAATATACATGTAATAACAAATTTATGTATCATATAATGTAATGATATAGCTAAGTAATAAATAATATGTCATATATATCCTCTGTGATAGTTTATATAATGTGTTTATTGTATACAGTTTTTACACATGGTTTACAGATAATTTTGATATGATTTATCTCATATATTATCATATTCAATTATATATATTTTATCCATCCTACTGTTGATGGTTTCTGTAAAAACCCTGTGGAAGCACATGTGTGTCTATGAATAATGATGATGATGATGTTAAGGTACAGACAGGGGACTTCATTGGCCCAGTCTGATGTTTCTGCCCCCAGTTCATCTGATGACAGGGAGACAAATGAGCACAAACCCATACCAAATAAAGTGATAATTCTACTGTCAGGACCCCCATAGCAAGGCTATGCCAGATCATGCTCCTCTGACCTGTGTGCTTTGGTGGCCAATGCTTGTCAGCTGCATTTATTAATTGGTATGAACAAAACAGAAGAGCATCTTCCTTTTTAAAAAATATATTTTATTGATTATGCTACTACAGTTGTCTAATTCCCCCCACCCCTTTATTCCCCTCTGCCCTGCACAACCCCTCCTACCTGCATTCCCCCTCTTTAGTTCATGTCCATGGGTTGTACATATAAGTTTTTTGGCTTCTACATTTCCTATACTATTCTTAACCTCCCCCTGTCTATTTTGTAGACCATTTATGCTTCTTATTCTCTGTACCTTCCCCCCCCTTCCTCCCCCTTCCAGCCCCCACTGAAAACCCTCCATGTGATCTCCATTTCTGTGATTCTGTTCCTGTTCTAGTTGTTTGCTTAGTTTGTTTTTGTTTTTGTTGATGGTTGTCAGTTTGTTGTCATTTTACTGGTCATAGTTTCAATCATGTTTTTCATAGGTAAGTCCCTTTAACATCTCATATGATAAGGGCTTGGTGATGATGAACTCTTTTACTTGACTTTATCTGGGAAGCACTTTATCTGCTTTTCAATTCTAAATGATAGCTCTGCTGGATAGAGTAATCTTGGATTTAGGTCTTTGCCTTTCGTGGCTTTGAATACTTCTTTCCAGCCCCTTCTTGCTTGTAAGGTTTCTTTTGAGAAATCAGCTGACAGTCTTATGGGAACTCCTTTGTAGGTACCTGTTGCCTTTTTCCCTTGCTGCTTTTAAGATTCTCTCCTTATCTTTAATCTTGGATAATGTGATTCTGATGTGCCTTGGTGTGTGTTTCCTTGGGTCCAACATCTTTGGGGCTCTCTGAGCTTCCTGGACTTCCTGGAAGTCTATTTTCTTTGCCACATTGGGGAAGTTCTCCTTCATTATTTTTTCAAATAAGTTTTCCATTTCTTGCTCTTCCTCTTCTTCTGCCACCCCTGTGATTCAGACATTGGAATGTTTAAAGATGTCCTGGAGATTCCTAAGTCTCTCCTCATTTTTCTGAATTCCTGTCTCTTCATTCTGTTCTGGTTGAATGTTTATTTCTTCCTTCTCTTCCAAACCATTGGTTTGAGTCCCAGTTTCCTTCCCACCACTGTTGATTCCCTGTGCATTTTTCTTTATCTCACTTTTCATAGCCTTTACTTTTTCCTCTATTTTGCAACCATACTCAACCAATTCTGTGAGCATCCTGATTACTAGTGTTTTGAACTGTGCCCAAAACACTGTTTTGATAAGTTGGTTATCTCTTCATTGCTAGTTGTATTTTTTCTGGAGCTTTGATGTGTTCTCATTTGGACCATTTTTTTTTCTCATTATACCTACTACATAGTAAGGGGTGGAGCCTTAAGTATTTGCCATGGTGAGGCAATCCTGGGAACCATGTTGTGGCGATGTTTGTGAGAGAGGGGTCTGAGAGGGAACAATGCCACTCGCTCAGCTCTGGGTGGGCTTTCAGTCACTTTTTCTGCTACCCAGAAACAGATTGGGCCTTTGTGGTACTGATTCACAGGTGAGTGGGTTTGTGTATATTTTAGGACCCTATGGGTCTCTCCAATGAACTCTCCTGAGGCTGGGAGTTTCTCCCTCTGCTGCAACACCCACAGGTCTTTTGAGTCAGAGGTTTTGAGGCTTTATCTTCCTGCACTGGAACCCTGGGTTGCATGATGTGTATCACTCCCCAGTTGTTCCTCCTGGTTTATCCGCAAGCAAATGTGGGTCTGCCTGCTCCACCAGCTGCCGCCTCGTCCTATCCTCCAGCTGCTGCCTTGCCTATAGTCCTCTCTGCCCAGCTGCCTGTCTCCACCGCTCCTACTAGTCTGTATGAATGTTTCTTTTTTAAGTCCTTGGTTGTCAGACTTCCATACAGTTTTGATTTTCTGGCAGTTCTGGTTGTGTTTTGTTTTTAAATTTGTTGTTGTCCTTCTTTTGGTTATGAGAGTAGGCACAGTGTATCTACCTATGCCTCCATCTTGGCCAGAAGTTCTGAGAAAGGCATCTTCCTAGTGTAGGCATGTGTCTTCCTCCCCCTGCATGCCTGGAAGGAGAGAACTTGGGCCAGGAGTTAAAAAACACCTATCCCTCTGTGGGGCTGCATGTTCCTGAAGGGATTTCTGCTCATAACCCAGATGTCTGCACACCCAGTTCTCACTGATGCTTCTCAGGGGAATTGCCTAGGAAGGTGCACTCAACACCTGTGTCCCTCATTCAAAGCTACTGAGCATCTAACACTGTAACTGTCTGTCTGTCTGGTGGAAGGAGTCAAATTGTGCACCTGGGACTAAATGAGAACAGAAATAATAAAAGCAGAAATCAGTATTGGAATAGAATTCATGCAAAAGCCAACTAAGGGCCACAGAATTGCCACTTCTGTAAACATTTACATGTGCCAATTATGTTTGTAATCATTATATTGTATGATTATAATATGTGATCATTTCACCTGCTGTTTAAAGTATTGAAGCATTCAAGAGCAACTGATATAATCCTCTTATGATTTTACTTGAGTGCTTAGAAGATTTTGAGTTTGCAATCAATGTTTCAAAATTCAGGGACACCTGATTTGACTTAGGTCTTTGGTTTACAGATATGAGAGCAGTGTGTATTTGCAGTGGTGGTTCTCAATATCTGGTCTGCAGACTGGCTTCATCTGTGTCACTGGGGAACTTGCTAGAGTTGCAAATTCTCAGGTTCTACCCCAGACCTGCTAAATGAGAAACTCTGAGGGAGGAGCCCAGAAATGTGTTTTAATGAGCCCCCCATGGGGTTCTGATGCATGCTCAAGTTTGGGAACCATCGCTCCATGGGGGATTGTTGACCCCTAAGGGAAGTAAGTTAGACATCAGTTAAAGTACCAAAGGGGAGTAGAGGTTTCCCTGCATGCACAAAGCCTGTTGGATATCAAGGAGTCTATGAATGTTTGTCTGGAGCTTTTCCCTCTAAATCCCTGGTTCTCCACTGGTAATTTGCATTTTGTTTTAAATTTGCATTTGGTTTTCACTATGAAGTAACCTAATACCAGAACTGTTTCCTCCCTACGTTTGGAAATGAGCTTTGTGATGAAGTACAGTCAGGGCCAGTCCTGAGATCATTGACTAGGTTTTAGTTTTATTCATTCCCTCTGTATTTCCCTTGCCCCTGTTGTAAGCAAATCATGAAGTCCTGTATTTACTTATACCTTTGAAAGGGGAAGGACAGGCACTACTGACTCAATGGTTTCTTGTGTGTCATGTGCAGTATACCACATGTGTATGACTATGATGTATGTGGTATGTGTTGTATGTATGTGGTGTGAGTTGTACATGTTGAGTATGCATGTGTATGTGCAGGTGATATGTTGTGTGTCTATGCATGTGAGGTGTATACTTATAGCATGTGTGTGATGCATGGTGTGCATATATATGTGCAATGTGGTGTGGTATGTAGTGTGATATATGTGAGGTGTGGTATATTTGTAGTATGTGTGAAGTATATGATATGTGTATGGTGTGTGAGGTATGTCTGGTTTGTGTGTGTGAGGTGTATGTTGTGTGTGTTATATGTATGAGGTATGTATGAGGTATGTGGTGTGTGTGGTTTGAAGTGTGTGTTATGGGTGTGAAGTGTATGGTATTTGAGGTGTGTGTAGAGCTTGTGTGGTATGTGTGAGGTATATGTGCTTATTTATGTGTGCTTTAAATCCTGCCTTCATGGAAGAGACGGTGCTGGGAGTACTGATGGGAAAAGAGATTCCAGGAGAGAAGACTGGGCACAGGAGGAGTTTAGAGGCTATAACTTAGGCCAGACACATGCCCCATGTTTTGGCAGCACCCTACAGAGTGACAAGATCTCTGAGGGGATGTCAGAATGCCCCAGGCAAACATGGTTTCTGTCCTCAACAAGGGATGCTGAGCAGATGCTGGGAAAGGGCGTCAGTCTGTGCCTGAGATCTGGGCATACCTTCTGTCTCTGGGAGGGAGACTGAATTTTTTAAAAAGTGAAGATTGTTCCTTTATTTTAAGTTTTTAAAGATTATTTTTAGAGAGGGGGAAGGGAGGGAGAAAGAGAGGGAGAGAAACATTGCTGTGAGAAAGAAACACCAATTGGTTGCTTCTTGTATGTGCTCTGACTGGTGTCTGAACCCACAACTCAGGCATGTGCTTCGACTGGGAATTGAACTGGCGATCTTTTGCTTTGTGGGACAACTCCCAACCAACTGAGCTCCACCAGTCAGGGTGAGAGACTTAATTTTTACCCAGGGAATCATAGTTCAGAGCCAGATATACATGAATCTGGAGAAACTGAAGAAAGTGTGCTTTCTTCCACTTCTGAAAGAGTGACACAATATTCATGCCAGGATTGCCTAGTTTCTCAGGCCTCTTGCCTTCCTTATTAGCCAAACATTCTAATCATTGCTTCTTTCCCCAAATGTATTATCCCAGATGAATACCCAGTACATTGTGTTACCAGATCGGTCTGGGCCCAAAGTGGGTCTGCCTTGGGCAAGCCTGTGCTGTGTGGGGTCTTGACTTCGTATAGGAAAGATTTCACAACACAAGACCAAATGACTATGAGGGTATGTTTATTAAAGCTGGGGGCAGTGAAACAAAGGAAGCGCTTACAGTAGAAGAAGCAACAGAAGGGAGACTAGGCAGGGATACTTTGGCTCATTGAGAAATAAAAGTAAGTCACAGTGAAAGAAGTGAGCCAAGGCTGGGCTGCTGTTAACTCACTGGAAAGTCAGCAAAAAAGGGGGCCTTGGAGACAGGTTCAGGGAGTTAGCCTGGGAAGAGGTGCTGCTGCCTGCTGCTCCCCTGGCTGCAAGTCCCTTGGAGTCCCTTAGAGTTTAGGAGGAGACAGCAGGGATGCCAGGCCCGAGCATGCTCTAGCAAGAGCACCCTGGGTCCTTTGTCTTGATGTTTTTAGTTTAGTTTTTTTTTTTTTGGTGGTAAGGGGCAGGGGCGGCAGGGGTGGAATCTTAGGGGATTCATTGGCTTTCCAGGTGTGTTCTTGATTATGTTGATTCATCAACATATATGTATAGAGGGGTCAGGGTTATTTTCTGGTTAGTTTTGTTCTCAAAGAACATCATCAACAGAGACCAGGACCAAGGCTGGTCTGCCTCAGAATGGTCTGGAATGTGCAAAACATTTGTTTCAAGTGTCTTTGGTTAGGTAAGATAAAACTTTGTGATTATTAGCTGGATGTAAAGTGTTCAAATTGTTTGGTCTTGTTTAATTATTTTGTCTCAGTTTCCCTTATTCCACTTGTCAAGGAATTTCCTGAGCTTCTTACTAACCTGCCACAATTGAATATCTCCCTTCCTTTTCTTTCCCTGTCTTCAAACACAATATCATGAAATTCAAGCTCAAGTGAAAACCCTGATAAGTAATTGCTTGAAACCTCACTCATTCAGAGAGGTGCCTCTTTCTGGAGGTGGTTCATGCCTATTGGTGAGATAGAGAGCCCTTAACTCCCAGGATGAGGGGACTTAGGGACAGCAGGAAGACCATGGCCAGCCACATTGGAGCTCAGTGACACTCCCAGCCATCGGGTTTGGACAAAGTCCAAAGTGACCAGGAGCTCCATGTTCTTGTGAAGCTGGATTTGAACAAATGTCTGGTCAGAGAGTGTGGGATGGCAGGCTAAAGAGGACACGCAGAGACAGCAGACACTGGGCTGAGGACGTGTGTGCTGACAAGACTGGGTCATCCTCTTCTCAGAACCATCAGTGCTAGTCTTTTTGTTATGATTGCTGTATATAAACATTAGAGAAAGGAGCCCTGTCATATCTGTAGCACAAATATATTTTTGGTTTGTCCCTTGTCTCTAACTTTATTTGATATATTTTTGTATATATATAAGTATATACCTTTTCACAGTGAAATATAGCATTTATTTTCTTTTGTGGATTTTTCCATTGCTTTGCACTTAGCCTTTCCCAACATTGAAATGAGTTACCTATTAACTGCTTTTTAAAAATCTAGTAGTTTTTATGGTTTGGCTAATATAAAACTAGGTTTATTTTGGTGTGTGCAGTATAGTCAGAATTTAAGTTGATTTCTTTCCCCTAAATATTTAGCCAACATCTGCATGCTATTTGTTGACTAATGCATTCTTTGTTCATTTGTTTCCTCTGCTTCTTTTTTTATCCCAAATTTCCATTGTGTCCGTATTCTGTGAAGCCCACAGCTACCCGTTCCTCAGGCAACCACTGATCTGCTTTCTGTCTATGGATGTCTCTCCTGCCATTTCACATCAGGGCAATCCTACAGTGTGTGGTAGAATGTGTCAGTATTTTGTTCATTTTAATTGTGGAATTGTATTGCATTGTGTGGATATACCAGATTTTATTTATTCAGTCATCATTCGATGGATATTGGGTTGTCTGCACACTTTGGCTGTTGTGAATTAAGCTGCCGTGGACATTTGCACACAAATCTTTGTGTAAATGAATGTTTTTATATCTCTGGGGTAGATCCCTAGGAGTGAAATGCCTGAGTCATATAATAAGCTTATGTTTCACTTTTTAAAGAACCTGCCAAACTGTTTTCCAAAGTGTCTGTGTTGTTTTCATCCTCGCCAGCAGTGCCCCACATCCTCAACTACACTTGTTACTGTACACCTTTTACAGCATTTGCATGTTTCCTTTTTATATTTTTAAGTAGTATAGTTGCCAGTCTTTTTCAGGTTATGCTTTTAAAAGAAACACTGTTTTCATTTCCTCCCATAGCAAGGAGAACACAAATTTCTATATCCCTACTTAATGGATTCTTATCTCAGGTCATAGTAACTCCCACAAAAGATTATTTCCCCTAAAATATAAGGAAAAATTAAATATTTTTTTTCATCCTCTGCCCAACACCTAAAAATAAGTTCAGAGCTAATTAAATTATTTTTCTCTTCATCTGAGGACATGGTTATTAATTTTTTTAGAGAGAGGAGAAGGGAGGGAGAGTGACAGGGAGAGAAACATTGATTGGTTGCCTCTCATATGTGCCTCATCTGGAGATCAAAACCACAGCCTAGTCATGTACCTTGACCAGGAATTGAACTCATGACCTTTCAGTTTATGGGACAATACTCCAATAAACTCAGCCACACCACCCAGGCCAGAGTCAAGAAAATTCTAACTTTGATCTTTGAGCTTACTTCTCTGGGCTTTAGAGATGATGGAAACATGAAAGCCTCTGAGCCCCTGAGAGCACTTAGTATGAAAGCCCCTAAGTCCCCTAGACATGAGGGCCTGGTCAAGGCTTTTCTCCTCCCTAATCATTCAGAGGTTCCTTTGAGTACTTTGCTCTGTGACCCTAGCTAGCTTTAGAACTGCCTCCCAGGACACCTGAGCTATTTCAGACAGGACCTGGAAGGCTGGTGCCCATGTAGTGATTTGGGCACCCAGCCTGCCCACTGACCTTGTCACAGGCAGCTCCTGCCAGCCCTCTGCATCTGCAGGGCATGAGTTCCCCATGCTCTGTCATGGTGTCCTTGAAAACACTGTTTTTTTCCAGTGTGAAACGGAACTTTTTGTTCCATATTGTTCTTCCTCCACTGACTATGTACCACCTGATTGGAAATATTAGACATGAGGGAAACTCCTGCTCAGATGACTGTCCCCCAGTCACAGTTTCTTGCTGAAGGCCATCTGCAGGACACTGAGGGGGTCTCACCATGGTCTATAGAGTGCAGGATAGAACAGACATGTCTAACTAACTTCATAAGCTGATCTTTATTTCTGCAAAGCCCGCATGGAAACCAGGCAGATGAACATGTATGGGGCAAGAGTCGTGCAACGGTAGGTGCTCAGTGCACACCAGCCTGCGCTCCGTCCCCGAGCATCCCAGGACTGTGTAGAATGACAGCATCTGCTCTTTCTAGAGCTTCTGCAAGGGAGTTTGGGAAGCTTTTAGGGAGAACTTTATAGACTAGGAAGAACATTTGCTTTTAAAAATACAGCTCACATATGATACATGTAGCCAAATAATAAAGCACTCCATCCTAGTGTAATTTTAAAAAAATAATGAAGTATTATATAAGTATTTTTACATCTTTCTGTTGTGAAGCATGATACCCAGAAAGAAAAGTTCAGAAAACTTACAAGCCATGCCTTCATCAATTACTATAAATCAAACCCCATGTAACACCATCCAGTTCAAGAAATTACACATGGCCTGCTGCTGAAGCCTGCCGTCCCTCCAGCCAGCATCAGTTCCTCAACCCCTTGCAGCTGCTCAGACACTTGTGATAATTGCTCCTTGACTTTCCATACCGCTGTTACCCTCTCAGCACCATCTCTGAACTCTATCATTTAGTTTCATCTGCTTTTGCTTTCTTAATGTTCTCTTTTGATGAACAGAAATTCTAAATTTCTTTTTCTTTTTTAAGATTTTATTTATTTATTTTTAGAGAGGGAAGGGAGGGAGAAAGAGAGAGAGAGAGAAGTATCAATGTGCGCTTGCTGGAGGCTGTGGCCTGCAACCCAGGCATGTGCCCTGACTGGGAATCGAACCTGCACCCCTTTGGTTCACAGCCCATGCTCAATCCACTGAGCTATGCCAGCCAGGGCAGAAATTCTAAATTTCAATGAGGTCAAGGTTTTTCAGTATTTTCTTTGATAGTTAGTGCTTTTTATGTACAGTTTAAGATGTCCTTGCTGACCAGAGGTCTTGGAGTTCACCTGCATTAGTTCTAAAAGATCTGACACTTCCCTCTATACATATACCAAGGATCAAAGTTGATGCCATTGCCTTGGTTTGAGATCGAAAAGACCCACTGCTCTGTGGGATTCCCTTCCTCAGGCAACAAGGGTCATGCTTGTGAGATGTCATTCTGAGATTGCTAGTCTGTTCCATTGGTCTGTGTGTGTGTGTTTTAAAAATCTTTGTGGTAATATCACAGTGGCTTAATTTCTGAACCTTTATAATATAATAACTCTTGGTGTCTGATAGAATAAGTCTTTCTACCCTAGGTGTTATGGCTTTTCCATTTCCATGAACTTTAGAATCAACTTGTCGAGTTCCACACATATGCAAATGTTGGAAATTTGATTAGAATTATACTGATTTTATAGATCAATTTTTAGAGAATTGCCATCTTAAACATATTGAAAATTTCAATCCATAAACATGGTATATGTCTCCATTTACTTAGTTAAGTGTCTTTTATATTTCTTAATTAATTTTTTTTTTGCAACATAGTCTTGCAGCTCTGGCTGGGACCACAGCTGTCTCCCTGGGGCTGAACATAGACCCAGGCCCTTTCATCCAGTTAGGGCCCCCCTCTTGAGTTTCCATTTTCCTTTTGCGTCCTGATTTTGGTTTGAACCTTGACTAAACATTGTAGGATGGGGACAAATTCGTCTCTTATCCGGGCCCCAGTTTCCACATCTATAAGTCAAGGACCCTAGTGCCTAGATAGCAGTTATGGGAGTGTTAAACAAGAAAATATACTTGAAGCATTTGGTTTAGAGTCAGGGACATAAGAAGCCTCAGTTAATGTTAGATGAAATGAAACAAAAGAGAACTAAGGAAACAAACCACCTGCAGGAAGGACACAAAAGGAGCTGGTCCACCATGTGGACTAACCACATGGGTGGCCTGGGGTCTATTTCCTGCAGGAGGTAGTCCTGGAAAGATGGATGGATTTGTGTCCAGGGCCAAGGTTTCACAGTCTATACCCCTCTCCTAGGAAGTTCTATTGGAGGGAGGTTTGTAGCCCACTTGCTAGTGAATGGAGGCAATCAGAGACAGGCTGTGGTGGTATCATCTGGCTGTGGGCAGAGGCCGCTGGCCTGGCGCTGAGCCTTCTGACCCTGCACACTGTGTGTGTATTACCCAGCTCCTACTCAGCCCTTTGTTCTCCAGTGAGAGCAAATTGAGGCACAGTCAGGGTTGTAATGGCAGCAGAAGAATGGAGTCAAAGGCTATTCTGGACATTTACTAGCAGAACCGAGGTGATAACTAACTGCAGAGAAATACCCAGAAACTCTGGCCTGGCCTCATGGCATGTTCCAACATGCTAGGGAATTTTACAAGCAACACCTTAAAATTGTAGTTATAATGATGTTTCTGAAACAACAGAGGGTATTTTAAAGCAGGAAAAATGTAGCAGGGATGTATGTGGGAGTTTATCTAAAAGACATTGGAGCTGGAGTTGGTTAGTCCTACTTAGTTTCCCAGTTAGCATTACTGAGAGCCAAACCCAGCAGGTCCTCTGCCTCTCAGGCCTGAATCCAGCCCTGGGGCAGGGCCCGAGGGCTTCCTAAAACCTGTGTGGGGTGTGGGTACAGGTGTCAAGGGTTCTCTGGTGCAGCTTCTTTGGTCTCCTGATGAGGAAATCTAGACTCAGGGGCTGTATGACTCACCTCTGATGGAGTGGCCATTTGTATCAAAGTTGGTAACAGAACCTTCTGTTCTGAAAGAACACACACAAGTCATGGAAAAAGTGAGTTACCATACAAGCAGAGGGGAAGGGAGCTGTCTAATACACTTCTCCCTGTAGTAGGCTGAGTCAATGTGAGAAATACAATGCAGAAATACTAACCAGTTTAGTGAACACCCTGCCAGTATGACAGCTGGCCTCGGGAGTCCTCCAGGTGACATATTTAAGGGGCACTACCTGTGCCAGGCAGTCTTCTGAGCACTGGGACATAGCCCTGAGCCAGCCAGGCAGATGGCCATTCATCCTGGCCTGCATTCTCTCAGGGACAATACACAAAATATAAGAGTGAATTAGAGACAGTGAAAGAAGGGGATGGGGTCAAGGAGGAAAATAGCAGGAGGAGAAGGTTCAGGTGTGGATTTGGTACTTTAAATGCTGTGCAAAAGGGATAAAGTATGATAACTATGCAGAACCTGGACTTGGGCATTTCTCACAGGCAAGGCCTGGCCTCCAGCTCCAAGGGTGTCTGTGGGAGGAGCTTGGGGATGTGAGCAAGCAGGGTCAACCCACACCCCTGAATTCTACGTGGTGGAGTCCAGGTGTCTTAGAAACCATAATCTGCTTTGACACATTTACTGAAGGAAACTCCATTTGCCAAACAGTTGTCCTGGCATTGAAGCTGGAGAGGCCAGGAAAGCAACTTCATTCTGAAACGTCCAGATTTGGGTCAGAGCCCAGGTCAAATAGCTCCCCAGGTGAGTGGATGCTGAGGGACAATGGGATCTAGAGAAGATGACAAGAGGCACATTGGTTTTACCCCTCAGGGCTCTGGGAAACCTCCACCTCCTGTAGCCCTTTGCTTCTCACTCACCCACTATCAGAACCTCCAGCTGATGTCTGGTTTGCCTGTGACAATGACTTTATCCTTGATCAAATCTTAGACAGGCTCCCCTGGGTCCTCTTTAGGCCTCAACCATGCCCTGCTCTGTTTATCTAGTTAAATTTTACTAAGAATCCTGTTAAGAAAGTTTAGGAAGAGTTCCCCTACCCCTGATATCTGCTCATCTTGGCTATCTGATCAAACTCCTCATCCCCACTTTTGATCTGACCACCCCAGCTGGCCTTCAGCAAGAATCGGTTAAGTTGGTTTAGCCAGATCCCCCACCACAGATGTCTCCTGTTAGTGGCTTCCCATTCGCCAGCCACCATTCTGCTTTTTGGCCATCAACCCCTGGCTGTCTTCACTGCATTCATTGCTGATCCTATCTCCCATCTATTGCGATAATCTTGAAGAAAGGATTCCTTACTGTTTTACTCTTCTGGGTGGGTTTAACCTTGGCCCAAGTGAGGAGCTGAAACTTCTCAATGGGTGGAGGCAAGGCACAGTCCCCCTCCCTGCCTGGAGGACCCTGAGGCCCCCAATTCTGCAGGGCATTGATATAGTCACTCAATTTTGACAAAGCTAACTAGGGATAAGTTACATTGGATACAGGGCTCTGGAAAATTCTCAAATTTTAAGAATCAAAATTTATAGATTGCATGTATTAGAAAATTTTAAACATATGCAAAAATAGAACACTTGGTAAAAGTAACTCCATTTATATCCACCCACAATCAACTCATGGCCATCTTGTTTCATCTATACCCTCACCACTTCTTCTATATTATCTATCTATCTATCTATCTATCTATCTATCTATCTATCTATCATCTATCTATCTATCATCTCTATCAATTAATCAATCAAATTCACACCCAATGAAATTTATAAATCTCAAGTGTATCCTTTGGTGAATTGGACAAATGCATGTACCTATGTAACCCAAACCTCTATCAAAATGTGGAATATCTCTGTCACCCAGAAGATTCCTCCATGTTCCTTCCCAGGTGATACCCTCCTCCCCTCAGAAGGAACCATTGTTATGATTTTTAGCACTGCAAAGTACTTTTGCCTGTTTTAGAGTTTTATATAAATAAAACCATACACTATGTATTCTCTTGTGGAAGATTCTTTCACTCAGCATGATTTTGTGATTTATTTATGTGTTTTCTTGGTATTACTGAGTGGTACTCCATTTTGGGGGTATACCACAATTAGTTTATCATTTACCTGTTGATGGACACTTAGGCTATTTCTGGTTTTGGGCTGCTGTGAATAAAGCTGCTATGAACTCTGTGAGCATGTGTGTATACATGAATGCTTTCATTTCTCTCAGGCAAATTCCTAGGAGTGGAATTGCTCCATCAGAGGAAGGTAATGTGTAGTGTATAAGAAACTGCCAGACTGTTTTTTGTGAGGAACATCCAGTTCACGTTCCACTAACAGTGCTTGAGAGTTCCAGTTACCTGACAATGGGGGCTGGTGGGTGGGTGCTGGCACCTCAGTGTGATTGAAGTTTGCATTTTCCCAGGGACTAATGATGCTGAGTATTGTGCTTATTGACATGTGTTCACATTCCCTTGAAAAGAGTCTGTTGAAATCTTTTGCCTATTAACATTTGGGGGGTTGTTTGTCTTTTTATTATTGAATTGTAGATGTTCTTTATGTATTCTTGATTTCAGTACTTTATCAGAGAGTCAGTGTTCATTATTTGTGAATTCTATATTTGGGAATTCATCTACTCACGAAACTGTCTTTGTAACTCCCAAAACAGCACAGCATTCTAGTGGTCCTTTGTGGACACTCACGGAGTGGGGAAAAACTTGGGTCACTGACACCTGTGACCCAGCTGAGGCTGAACAAGGCGATGCTCTGCCGAATTGTTTCAGCTCAAATACTGTAAAAAGCGCCTTTGTCTCTATTTATATTAGAGCCCCATGGCTTTTCTTTTTAGTAGTTTTTTTTTTTTTTTGTAATTTAGAACTTTACAATGGCCCAAGTGTAGTTCTGAATTGCCATCTTGTGTCCCTAAATAAAGAAGGCTGTGACATGCCTCATGGAGAAAACATGTGTGTTAGACAAACTCCATTCAAGCAGGTGTTACAGGGCTGTTGGGCATGAGCTCAGTGTTAATGAATCAGCAGTATAAATTAAATTAAGTGTCTTTAAACAGAAATGTATATAAAGTCAGGTTATGTATTCAACGACTGATGAAAATATTGTAACCAGAGTCCCTCAGAGACCTAATCCTGGATTTCCCCTAGGAGTGATGGTTCAGTGTCCCCTAATTCAGTGTTCAGGATGATGTTATACACCATAACTACTGCAAATAATGAGACTGACTTTACATGTTTTGCAGACATTCCTCCAAGTATGTGGCTTACCTATTCTTTTTCTCACTGATGTCTCTTGATGAATGGCAGTTTTACATTTTGATAGAGGGTAATTTGCCAATAGTTTTCTTTTATGGTTTTGCTTGGTATGTCTTCTCTAAGAAGCCTTTGTCTACATTGAAGACATGAACACATTCTGTATTTAATTCTAGAAGAATTATTGGTTTAGTTTTATTTTGGTCTACAATCCATTCCACACATTATTGTTTACATGTGAGCAGGGGTCAAAGTTCACTTTTTTCCCATGGATATCCATTCACATTAAAGCAGACCTCAGCCATCCTGTCATTTTACTCAATCATACTTCACTAGGTAGCTCTAACATAGAATCACAGGATTTAGTTTTGTGCAATGCCTATTAAAGGACTTCTATGACTATAGTCTGCCCTTGGCTCTGCCCTCCTATATTAACAGTCAACTGTCATGTACTGCATAAGCTTTGAGAAAAAAACTGGGCTATCACCTTCAAATCATGCAGTGCTCAGAAAGTTTTCCCTGACTGAGTTTATGACTGGTCCCTCCCCTGTCCTTGTAGTAAATGCCACCTGAAGCGCACACCAGGTAGTCCAAGCACTTAATTCACAGCTTCAGTTACTCTGTGTTAGGATTACTCAGTACCCTCTTTGCCAGATGTTAATACTCTTCTAATATCTATCCATGTTTGAATCAGGTTTTAAACTCATTCACTTGTTCAACAAATATTTATGTATCTCCTGCTACATGACAGGCGCTGTACTGGTTCTAGGATATTACCTTTCTTGTAACCACCCAGTATTTCCCATCCTTCCGGGGAAGAGACACTGGCAATGAATGGTATGGTTCATTATTTAAGTTATAATGGTGACGAGTGTTTGGAGACAAGTACAGGGAGTCATGAGATTGTCTTGCAAGGAGATATGACCTCATCTGGGAGGACAGGAGAATCTCTGAGCTAGTGATACCAAAACTAAGTTCGAAAGGAAGGCAAGGAATTAGCTAGAAGTGGGGCAGAGCATGTGCCACATCTCTGAGGTGGGAAGGGAACTGGGACACTAAGGTCTAGAGTGATGGCAGGGTGATGAGTATAGGGAAGTACTGAGGCAGGTGAGATTGGAGAGGATGGTGGGGTCTTGAGGGTCAGTTAAAGATTTTGCTTTATCTTTAGAAGCAGTACTGTCTAGCAGAACTCTCTGTAATAAGAGAAAAGTTCTAAGTCTGTGGTGTCCAGTGTGGTAGCTGTCAACCACTCATAGCTGTTGAGTCTTTGAAATGTGACCAGTGTGACTTAAGTAGCTCATATGACTTTGGCTGAAAAATTAGACAGCATCACTTTGGAGGAATGGCAAGCCATCAAGAATGTAGAGCAGATAGGTGATACAATCTGATGTGTGTCTGTTATTTGTTTTTTGTTGCTGGTTCCAATGTGAGTAGTCTAAGGACCAGTGGATGTGTTGCCTTGGATACAAAGAATGGTTTCCTGACTTTGTGTGTGCAGTGAGGTTGGGGAGAAATGGGCAGATTCAAGAATGTGCAGGGGTCAGAGTAGACTTGACCTGCTGGCTGAGTTCAGGAGAGGCCATCAAAGCTCCTTGCCAGCTGCTGACCATAAGGAGGATGAAGGGAGGAATCCCACCTCCTTGGGTTGCTGACATTTCTGAGAAAGTTAAGAGGAGGCTCAGGTGTGATAAAGGAGTGTGGCAATGACATGTGAACATAAAGAAGTGCCCAGGAAAACCCACACTTTCTTTCTGCCCCCTAGACTCCTGCTGAAGCCTGGCAGTGTGCTCATACACAGTCCTCCTTACCTACGGTTGTGGTCAGGTATTGGAGTCTTATTGGTGCTCTTTAAGAAAGAAAACAAAATACAATAAGAACCTTGACTTGCTAATGAGAACATTTTCACATATTAAGAGAGTTCCCACCAGTGCTCTTTCCATAGTTTCCTAGTGTTCTGGGTGTGGCTCCATCAGATTTTGTCTGGCTGTTTCTCCATTGTGGCCATTTGACTCTCCTCCAATTTCACATTTTCAGCTTGGCCTGGTCACAGTTGGCAGGACAATCTGCAAGCCTGTTTTCCAAAGCCGTGGAGATCATTCACAGTTTTAGACCCAGTGATGTGGTGCCTGGGAAGTTATCCCAAGGAAACAACTGAAGGAAAAACATTGAGTGCAGGAAGATGCTCATTGTGGCATTTTTCATAATAGGGGAACAATCTCAAATGGCTGGTGAGTTGAAAAATGGGGCACAGACCAAATATGCTGGAGTATGGGCACAGATGGCCATCATGTAAGCCATGCAATCACATGACCAGATACCCTCATACTTCAAGTGAATAGATAAGCACATTGTGATTACGACATGAGAAATGGATGTAAAAACATAAGGAAAACACTATTGGTACCAAGGTGGGGGTGTCAGCAGTTTAATTTTGGGTGTGTGGGTGAAAAACTTGATTTTACTGACATTCAGCTGGCTGTTATAATATATAGAATTCAGGAAAATGATAGCAAACAACATTTTGTTAATTGTTTGAATTGGGGGCAGTTATTTTGCTTGGATACATTCAAATTGACCACAGTTTTTAAAGGAAAATTGATTTGAAACACTTTCTGTTGAGCTTTGTGTGTGATTGTATTTGTATTAAACTGTTAAAAATATATCAAAATGATATTTATAACACATTACCATTTTGGAAGGAATAAAATTCGATGAGACAACATTTAGCAAAAAGCAAACACAAATAAATATCCCAATAAATGAATAGAGCATAAGGATATTTACTGTTTTCTGAAAAAAGTAAATTATGCTTATTTAGTATACATGGAAAATAGAGAAAAGTATAAAAAGCAAAGTTGTCTATAGACTCACCACTTAATTTCAACCACCAGAATATTTTGCTATAATTCTTCCAAAAGTGTTCAATGCACATGTATGTATGTATCTGTGTACATAAAATTGTGAAAATTGGTATCATACAACACATGCAATTTTTGTTTTCTGCCTTTTATAATGAACACAAGTGTATTAGTCTGGGAACTCTATCTGTTACCTATCTGTCTATCTATCTACCTACCGTCTATCATCTATTATCATCTATCTATCATATGGAATTGGCTCATGCAATTACAGAGGCTGAGTGTCCCAAGATCCGCGGTTGGCAAACTGGAGGCCCAGGAGGGCTGATGATGTAGCTTCAGTCTGAACCCAAAGGCAGGAGAAGGTCAATGTGCCAGCTCAGAGAAGACAGGCAGAGAGAATGAATGCTCCCGTCTATAGCCTTTGACCTATTCAGGCCCTCAACTGATTGGATGAGGCCCTCCCACACTGCAGAGGGCATCTGCTTACTAGGTCTATAGACTCAATGCTAATCTCCTCCAGAAACAGCCTCACAGACACATCCAGAATCATGGCTACTCAATATCTGCACACAGTCAAGTTGACACATAAAATTAGTTGTCACAACAACAAATGTGTCTTCCTCATGATTAGACTTTTGTGGAAATGTTTTTAGCAGTCACCTTTTTCATCAGTGCTATTGCTCTTGGTCGCTAAGACTCTTCAGTGCCTGGGACTCTCATGGTTTCAAACGCGTTATTTAGGAATGTTCCAATTTTGTGCCACGGTAAGTGACCAAATCTTTCATTGAGCTCCAGCAATGAGGGAGCATTTATGGCACCCTGCCCTCTCTGGTCAGGGGTGGGCTCAGTGCAGGAGCACTCGGATGCATGCGTTCAGGGATTCAGGACTCAGGCCTAGATTAGCCCCATCCAGACTGTGCCTTCCAGCCTGGGCTCCTGTGCTGTCCATCTCATGTGGTTGAGATAAAGTCAGCCTCATTGGCTCTTCCCTCCTGAGTCTGGGTTCGCTGGCCTCCTGCCCTCCTGATGAAATTCCTGGTGCACTCCAGCATCCAAGGCCTTGAGTTCATCCATCTCAAACGCTGACATAACATAACATAGAGTCCCTTCCAACACTGTAGGACTGTTTGAAGAATTAATGAACTGGGGGCTTCAAGGGCCAGACTGAGCATGATGTGGTTGTTGAAGTTGCAGAATTCCTTAACATCAAAATTATTAATTTAGTAAACTCCCTATTACACTTCACTAAATTCTGTTTCATTCCCTTGAAAGGAGGCCAGGCTAACAATTCATCATATTGTGGTTGGTCTACAATATTTAAATTTCAAACTAACTTACTCACATTTTTATGGCTCCTCCAAGACTATTTCTTTCCACTGAAGTTTCTTGTTAAGGCAATGTATATTCATTTAACTATTTAAAAAAGAATTAAGATATTTATTATAAATATAAACAGATCAGAAAATCTGCCACCTTTCCAGTCAAACTCTATCATTTATTGCTTTCTGTTTTACAACATTTATGACCTGTTTGCCTTTCTTTTAAAGAAATTTATTTTATTAAATTTTGGGGGTAATATTGGTTAATAAAATTATATAGGTTTTAAGTGTTCAATTCTATAATACATCATCTGTATATTGCATTGTGTGTCTTTTTTAAATGTATGTAATCAGGTTCTTCTTTTTTTCTTAACTTCTATTTATTGATTTTAGAGAGAGGAAGAGGGAGAGAAAAAGAGAGAGAGAAACATTAACCCATTGTTGTAGCTATCCATGCATTCATTGGTTGCCTCTTGTACGTGTCCTGACCAGGGATCAAACCTGCAAACTTAGTGCATTGGGATGATTGTCTAACCAAATGACCTACCCAGCCAGGGCTTGGTTCTTATTTCTACAAAAGATGAATAATTTATGTCTGGCTTATTCTTTTCTGCTATTGTTCAGTCCTGATTTAAAGTTTGGCAGTCAACTTACATCTCAATGTAGAAAGTCATGTTAGGAGCACATTGAAGAGGGCAGGTTATGGCAATTAGTTCGACAGGACAGCAGGTCCCAATGGCAGGATCACCACTGATGCCCCACCCATGATCAATCATTCTACCCGATACACACATGTGCATACACACACACTCATGCACACGAACCCTGAGTAGACTGTTCTCGTGGTATTGCCCCAAGGCCTGAAACCTGGAAAAGAGATAGATTTTTCATTGTGAACATTAGATTCGGTGTCAGATCATTACATGTACCACTCAGGCTGAGGGTTGTGCTTTATTGACCTGCACCAAGTCAGGGGCTGGGCTGGCATGGTTGCCACTTTGTGTTCAGCACCTGAGATATGCAGAGGACATGGGGGATGCTCAATGACAATATTAGACAGAAAATGTCCAATATCTGCAAAACATGTCTTTAGTCCACAGAGTGATTCTTACGGCTACCCCTGGCATTTATTGAACATGCAATAGAGGAATGAGCACATTGGTTTTGACTTTGATCCCATAGGCCCAGGCTGAAAGTGCAACTTTTCTGCTGTTTTTCCATTTCTGATGCTAAAAATCATCACAGGACTGGAGAGAACACTCCAGGAAAATGCCAGCTGGAGAGAGACCTCTGGCAAAGCAGCCAGGTCTGTCCTGGGGCCTGTGCTGTGTGCAGGAGTCCTCACACACTCTTATCCTTGGTAAGTGCCAAGACTCTGCCCCACATGCATCTCCTGGGAGGTTGACTGCACCAGGGAATGTGGCTTTTGAGAAGTGGTGAGTCTCAAGGCATAAGTGGCTGAGGCCAAGGCATAAGAAAGTGGCCATAGTAAAAATTGGAATATAAAAAAAAAAAGAAAGAAAGTGGCTGAAAGCTAACAATGCAACTTACAATTGGACAAAGGAAAGACTTCTCATCTGTCCTATTACTGGCAGGGGCCAGAGGGAGCTTTTGGTGGCAAGGCAGCTTCCAGTCAGCCTCTGCTGGATACTGCTGACTAGGTTGGTCTGAGTCCCCCATCATGGTTGAGCTACACAGGTAATATCATCAGGCTCTTCTGGACATGATATTCTCTCCATGGGTTCAGCACGTGGCAATCAGGCTGGAGTCCTTGGAATTTGCTGGCTGGAGGCTGGGTGCATGGAAGGGTCTCAGGAGGACACAGTATGTGGTAGTTGGATGAGAATGCTGGTGAAAACCAACTAATAAAAGCAAGCCTCTCCCTCCTTGAGACCAGAGCCTGGCAATGCAATGCTAAATTTTACCTCAGCCCCTGGTTGCTGGCCAAGGTGGGCTGGAGAATGGGTGTGTCTTATTGCTGGTTGTCACTGCTTCCTCTTTCCCCCTTTTTCCTTGCTCCTGAAGACCCAAGTGCATCATTCTGCTGTGTGATGGTCTGGACCCACCCTGAAAGATTTCACATGTCCTAAGGCAGGGTGCTCAAAACTTCTCTTTAATACTCCCTAGGAGAATTTTGAAAAGTCAAGTATGTTTTTGCATATTATAAAGTTAATATTCATCAGATACTTAAGTAGTTGTAAAGAATGTAGTTTCCTGTATATAGTAAATATTCTTTTTAATTTTATTTTAATCATTGTTCAAGTATAGTTTTCTCCCCTTTACTCCCAATCCAGCCCACCCACCCCTCCCTCCCAACTTCCCTCCCATTACCACCCTCCCCCTAGTTTTCATCCATGTGTCTTTTCACTTCGTTCCTGTAAACCCTTCCCCTTTTCCCCTGAGACTCCCTCTTCTCTCTATTTTGGTCACTTTCTGCTTGTCCTCTATTACAGTGCCTTTGACTATATTTTGCTTGTTTGTTTTGTTGTTTAGGTTCCTGTTAAAGGTGAGATCATATGGTATTTATCTTTCACTGCCTGGCTTATTTCGCTTAGCATAATGCTTTCCAGTTCCATCCATGCTGTTGCAAAGGGTAGGAGCTCCTTCTTTCCTTCTGCTGCATAGAATTCCATTGTGTAAATGTACCATAGTTTTTTGATCCATTCATTTACTGATGGGCATCTAGGTTGCTTCCAACACTTAGCTTCCAACACTTTGTAAATTGTGCTGCTATGAACATTGGGGTGCAAAGGTTCTTTTGTATTGGTGTTTTAGGATTCTTAGGATATAGTCCCAGCAGTGGAATTGCTGGGTCAAAAGGCAGATCCATTTTTAGTTTTCTGAGGAAGTTCCATACTGTTTTCCACAGTGGTTGTACCAGTCTGCAGTCCCACCAACAGTGCACTAGTGTCCTCTTTTCTCCACAACCTCTCCAACACTTGTTTGTTGCTTTGCTTATGATGGCCATTCTGACTGGTGTGAAGTGGTACCTCATTGTGGTTTTAATTTGCATCTCTCTGATAGCTAGTGATATTGAAAATCATTGCATGTGATTTTGGATCTTCTGTATGGCCTCCTTGGAGAAGTGTCTGTTCAAGTCCTTTGCCCATTTTTTAATTGGGTTGCTTGTGTTCTTAGAGTGGAGTCATGTAAGTTCTTTATATATTTTGGAGATTAAGCCCTTGTCTGAGGTATCATTGGCAAATATGTTTTCCCATACAGTTGATTCTCTTTTTATTTTGATAGTGTTTTCTTTAGCTGTGCAGAAGCTTTTTATTTTGATGAGGTCCCATTTGTTTATTCTTTCCTTTATGTCTCTTGCTCTAGGGAACATGTCAGTAAAAAAGTTTCTGCATGATATATCTGAGATTTTCCTACCTATGTTCTCCTCTAGTACTTTAATGGTGTCATGGTTTATATTTAAGTCTTTTATCCACCTTGAATTTATTTTTGTATAAGGTGTAAGTTGGTGCTCACATTTCGTTTTTTTGCACGTAGCTGTCCAGTTCTCCCAGCACCATTTGTTGAAGAGGCTATTTTTACGTTGCTGCCTCCTTTGTCAAATATCAATTGACCATAGAGACTTGGGTTTATTTCTGGGCTCTCTGTTCTGTTCCATTGGTCCATGTGCCTATTTTTATGCCAATACCAGGCTGTTTTGATTACAGTGGCCTTGTAGTATAGTTTAGTGTCAGGTAATGTGATCCCTCCTACATTACTCTTCTTTCTCAAAATTGCAGTAGATATTCGGGGTTCTTTATGGTTCCATATAAATTTTTGAAGTGTTTTTCTATGTCTGTGAAATAAGCCATTGGTACTTTAATAGGTATTGCATTGAATGTGTAAAATGCTTTGGGTAGTATGAACATTTTGATGATATTGATTCTTCCAATCTATGAACATGGTATATGTTTCCATTTGTTTGTATCTTCCTTGATTTCTTTCCTCAGTGGTATGTAGTTTTCTGAATACAGGTCTTTTCTTTGCCAGACTGGGGAAGTGTTCCTTATTATTTGTTCAAATAACTTTTCCACTTGTTGCTCGTCCTCTTCTCCTTCTGGTATCCCTATAATTTGGATATTGGAACATTTAAAGATGTCCTGGAGGTCCCTAAGCCTCTTCTCATTTTTTTGAATTCTTGTTTCTTCATTCTTTTCTGATTGGATGTTTCTTTCTTCCTTCTCGTCCACTCCATTGATCTGAGTTTCAGTTTCCTTCCCATCACTATTGGTTCCCTGTACATTTTTCTTTATTTTGGTTAGCATAGCCTTTACTTTTTCACCTAATTTGAGACCAAATTTAACCCATTCTGTGAGCATCCTGATTAGCAGTGTTTTGAACTGTGCATCTGATATGTGGGCTATCTCTTCATCTCTTAGTTGTATTTTTTTCTGGAGCTTTGATCTGTTCTTTCATTTGGTCCATTTTTTTTTTTTTTGTCTTGTGGTGTTGGGGACTGCCCTGCCTGGTCTCATGAAGCTGTAACCCCCTGTGACTCAGGCTGAGTGAAAGACCTCCAGACAAGGAGCCATTAAGGTGACAAAACTTATTTCCCTGGCATGAACACTGCCTGTTCTGTGCCTGGCCTTCAATGCTTGATCAGTTAGCCAATGATGGGTAATAATTTTCTAGGAGAGAGAATGAATCTAAGACAAGCATGATCATGAGAAAGCCTCTGGGAAGAGACTCACAGGGCTGTGGAAATGAAGGGGTGATCAACATCAACCCCTGCCCCCTCGGCTATGTCAAAGCCTGAGTCTTTGTACTTAGATGTGAGAAATCCAAGTCTCCTGAATGCCTTTGTCTCCTGACTGCCAGGCTCAAGCCTACAGAAATAGCAAATAACAAAGCGTTGCAGCCCAGACCAGAGACGGCAGACCCCCGGGGTAATCAGGCCTGGGACACAGAATATGCAAGATCCTGTGAGATCTGTTTGCTGGAGGATGTTATTAACTTGGAATTTAAAGGCACAGACAGGAAACCTTTGGAACCTGTAGTCCTTTCATATGATAAAACTCCAATCTCTGCCCAGAATCACAGCAGGAGTTCTGTTAACATCTTTGTAAGTCACCTATTCACCTTTGATCCTTTCTGCCAGACTGTGAATCCACAAACTGAATCTGCTTTCTTAATAAAAACCTACTTGGGTAGAGGAACGGAGCGTTTTCCACTAGAGAAAGTGGCCATGCTGTTTCTATTCCCCTACAGAATCATGGTTGTTTCTGTGTATGTCTTTTTCGTGTTTTGACGAGCATCCACAGCAGGGATGGATACTGCTGGATGGTATCCCCTACATTGCCATGCCTGTTATGTAGTGAGGGGCGGAGCACTAGGGCAGGTCAACCCAGTCGGTGGGTTGTGATGTACAGCCAGAGGTTTTGAGGCTTTATTTCCCCACACTGGAACCCTGAGTTGTGCAGTCTGTCTCACTCCCCAGTTGTTCTTCCCAGTTTATCCACATGCAAATGTGGGACCTCCTGGTGCACCAGCCTCCACCTCGCTCACCTGCCCCACCAGACACCTTGCTGTGCATCCTCTCAGCCCCAGCTGCCAGTCTCCATTCCCCCCACTACCAGTCTGTATGAATATTTCTTCTTTAATTTCTTGGTTGTAGGACTTCCATATAGTTTGATGATCTGGCAGTTGTTTTTTGTTTTTAAATTGGTTGTTGTCCTTCTTTTGGTTGTGTGAGGAAGCAAAGTAGATCTATCTACACCTCCACCTTGGCTGATATTGTTTAGTTTTTTGCAAGGTTAAGACTTCTACAAAAATGTTAAGTAATAGTGATAGCAGGCAATTTTGTTTTATTTCCAATTAAAATGAGAATATCTCTGAAGTATGATTTCAATTGTCACTCAAAATCAAGTATTATCATACTTTCTTTTTTCAAGCTTCTCTAGTAACTTTTTATTACTAGAAGGTATTAACTGTTAAGAATTTACTTTGTGAATTAAGCGAAATGCATTTTCACTGAATCTTTTAATATTAAAGTATAACATTAATATCTTTCAATCAACTGTAGTGGCATTTCTGCAGTAAATTTAGCATATTTCAAGTGCATAATTTCACCAGTAGATGGTGCTGTGCCCCCATTTTTGATGCCCGAGCATTAGATTCATTGGTAAAGTTTAGTTCTTATAAATTTAATATGATCCTTAAACTATTGTCTTCCTTTCAACTTTCCCCAAAGTGTCCCTAAATTAAGAGTATGTTTTTAAAAATACTTATTTTCTCCCTTTATTTGTTCAGTTTTATGGGAGTAAAATTAATACAATAAAATTCACTATTTTAAGCAAACAACCCAGAGAATTCTAACAAATAGTTTTGGAACTGCCACAAATTGTAATATAAAACATTTCAGTCACCCCAATTAGCTGCCCACCAAGGTCTGCCCCAGTAGTGTGTCTGCCTGCTGTGCCAACAAGGGTAGAAGACCCCAGGGCCACAGCAGTTGAAATTACTGGGGATGTGCTGTTACTGACCTCTAAGGGTGTACCGAGCAGTGCTGGTCACTGCTGTCCCCTCAGGGGCTATTTCCACATCAGTGCAGCCACCTCTTTTGGGTGGCAGAGGGGACGTCATTTCCCTCTCACAGAGTGCAGTCAACGAAGCCCTCGCCCTGGCACACTAGGAAGACACATCAGTATTGCCCCCCAGCCCACTCCAGCCCACCCCAGCCCGCTCCATGCTGCTAACAACACCCTGAGCAGCACCCAACAGTCTGCTGCTGGCTCTTTTGGACCATGGAGGCAGCTTGTGTTCTTTGCCACCTCAGACCTCCTGCGGCGGAGTTTGCTGCCTTTTCTTCTCTTTATAACTGCTCTTCTGGAGTGAGAGGTCTACACTTGCCCCCTCTACTTCGAAACTGATTTGAAGAAGCAGCAGGCTGCCCCAGAGGCGGGATGTAGGTGGATGAGCCTTGTCTCCTGGTCCCACCTGGTCTTTTTATGACAGAGTCAGGGACCCTCTGGAGGCTCTTCCTTCCTCCTGACTGCAGGTATTGGGGCTGCTGGGAAAGCCTGACTTCCTTTGGATCAGGTGGCAGTGTTCCTGAGAATGAAGGGCCGTCTTTGGATTGTGTTGTGTAAATTGCATGTTGACTGGCAGCCTTCTGGTCTGGGCCCCACTCTGTGTCCTGCAATTCCCTTTGCACTGCCATAGTGGTAATCCTATGGTGCTTCCTGTCTCTCCTCTCTGAGTGGGTCTCACCTGCCTCAGTTCTCCATTGCTGCATAACAAACACCCCCAAGCTAAGTGCCACAAAACAGTAGCAATGACTTGTTCATGACCTCTGCAGCTCTGGGTGTATCCTCCCAACATGCCTTATGTGATGTGGGTCACTGTGGTTGAGTCATCTCTAGATTTCTCCACTGCCATGTCTGGAGACTGAGGCTGGGACTTCAACTGGTGCTGTCAGCCAGAACATGTGACTTCCCTATGTGGTCTGGGCTGCCTTGGAGTGTGGTGGTGGGGCCCCAGGGTGAGTCTGCCCAGAGAGCTAGGTTGTCACCTCTTATGACCTGGCCTCAGAAGTCATGTGTCATCTCTTCCCCAGAGTTGTGTTCCTCAGAAGCAAGCCACATTTTTGAGCTGAGGGGAACTGGGCTCCATTTTTTGTTGGAATTTTTGAAGATGTTTTAAAAGCATCGTGAAGTCCTTTAGGACTTGTATGGAACTGCATGAGTTCACTGAAGCTGCTGTAGCAAAGTTCCACAAACTGGGTGACTCGAATAACAGGAATTTATTCCTGCGCAGTTCTGGAGCCAGAGTCTGAGATCAAGGTGTCAGCAGGGCCGCTCCTCCTGGGGGGCTCAGTGAAGAATCAGCTCCAGGCTCCTTGTAGCTTCTGGTGCCTCCAGAAATCCTGGTGTTCCTTAGCGTGTATCTGTATCATTCTAACCTCTCTTTGTCTGCCCATGACCTTCTTATCTGTTTGTCTGTGTGCAAATTTCCTTCTTCTTACAAGGGTAGCAGGCATTGAGTCAGGGCCTACCCCACTCCAGTATGAACTCACCTCGACTTGATTACCTCTGCAAAGACTCTATTTCCAAAGAAGGGCACACTCACAGGTTCTAGTGAACAGGAATTTTTAGGGCTCTGTTTACCCAGCACAAGGCTGCTTTCCTGATGCAGAGACGGGGGTCCTTGTCCGTCTTCTGGAGAGCTGCACAGGCTCCTCCGGCCACTGCAGCTGAAATGTAAGTGGGCGGCTGTGAGTGTGGGCACATGCACATGTGGCCACCTCCCAGGCTGACCTCCATGCTATGTAGGAGCCCCTGCTCCCTGAAGCCCTACTCCCCAGGAAGAAGAGTCCACTCTAACCAAAGAAGGGACTCTGATCCTGTGTTGTGACTCTGAACTGCTGGGATTCTTGTGGTGCTTGGAGAGGGTGGCCTGGCTGGCATAGTCTATCCTGGCTGTCTAGGGGAGAGTTCACATGAAAGCTGTAAGCATGCCTCATTCCTGGCTGTGGCTGCTTTCCTTGCTGAGAAGACAGCTCATCCATTAACACACCTGACATGTGTCCCATTGCTGCCTGCTTAACCAGTGCACATAGGGCCTGCTGTGCACTCCTCCCTATAGTCAGGGGTGAAGTGAAGGGGTTTTCCTGGGTCCTTCATCATGACACTTGCACCTCTTATGCAGTGAACAGAGGTGTGGCCCACTTCTGTAGGAGACTTGTTGAACCTCACTGTGGTTGGGCCATTTGGACAGCCACTCCGAGGTGCCTACCCTTTCCTTCTATCTGCCTCAGTGTGGGGGACACTCCAACCAAAACATGGACAACCTCATGAGTAACCCAGAGGAGTTCCATATCCTATCTCCTGTAGAAGGGAGAAATGGAGTTGCCTTCTCTTTTGCTGGAGACCCAAGAAAGAGCTGATGTTGTAGCTCAGATCCAAGGCTATCTGGAGGTAGAATTCTCTCTTCCTCAGTGGACCTCTGTCTTTTTCTCTTAGGGCTTTCAACTGATTAGACAAGGTCCACCTCATTATAGAGGGTAATTTGCCTAAAAGAGGGTTTGTTGCCCTTCTTTTGGTTGTGAGAGGAAGCACTGTTTGTCTACCTATGCCTCCAGCTTGGCCAGAAGTTCTCTTCAAGTGTACAATTTTTTAATACATCACCTGTATATTGCAGCAATTTTCAATCTTTTTCAACTCATGACACACATAAACTACTTAAATTCTTTGCTGTGGCACACCAAAAATGTATATTTTTTGCTTATCTGACAAAGACAATAGGTATAATTTTGATTAATTCACACTGGATGGCTGTTGTTGTGTTGGCTATTGTCATTTTCATAATTTGATAATCTAAGGGAAGAGAGGTCAGTGCCCCTGCCTAAATAGTCAGGTATTGCATATTTTAAAAATTCTTACAGTACACCAGTTGAAAATTACTGGTATATTGCATTGTGTGTTAACCACTTGGAGTCTAGTCTCCTTCTATCATCACATATTTGGCTCCTTTTACCCTCCTCGTCTTCCTCCCCCTCCTCTTCCCCTCTGGTAACAACCATACTGTTGCCTGTGTCAATGAGTTTGTTCATTCAGTCATTCATTTGTTGCTTTCTGTTTTACATCCTATGTACAAGTGAAACCATTTGGTTCTTGTCCTTTTCTATCTGACTTATTTCATTCAGCATGATACTCTCAAGATTCATCCATGTCGTTGTAATTAGCAGTATTTCATCTTTCTTATGCTTGAATAATATTCTATTGTATACATGTACCACATCTTTTTTACTCAATTGTCCATGGCAAGACACTTACATTGTTTACATGTATTGGCCACCATGAATAATGCTGCAATGAACATAGGGTTGTGTATATTTTTATGAATAACTGTCTTCAAGTTTTTTGAGTAGATACCCAGAGGAAGGATTGCTGGGTCATATGGTAACTCTACCCTTAATTTTTTTAGAAACTGCCATAAGGTTTCCCATAGTGGCTGCACCAGTTTATATTCTCACCAGCAGTGAATGAGGGTTCCTTTTTCTCTAAAACTTCCCCAACATTTGTTATTACTTGTCTTATTGATAATAGCCATTCTAACAGGTATGAAGTGATATCTTATATTGTGGTTTGATTTGCATTTCCCTTATAGCTAGTGAAGTTGAGCATCTTTTCATATATCTGTTGGCTATTTGTATGTCTTCTTGGGAAAAGTTTCTGTTCAGGTCCTCTGCTCATTTTTTAATCAAATTGTTTATTTATTGTTGAGTTGTATAAATTCTTATATATTTTGGATGTCAACCACTTATCAGAGGTATTGTTTGAATATATCTTTTCCCATTTGGTTGATTTCCTTTTTGTTTTGATGATGGCTTCTTTTACTATGTAGAAGCTTTTTAGTTTGATGTGGTTTCATTTATTTATTTTTTGCTTTTACTTTCTTGTCTTTGGGGTCAGGTTCATAAAAGCTTCTCTGAGACCAAAATCTGCAATTTTAGTAACTATATTTCCTTCTGTGTGTTTTATTGATTCAGATTTTATATTTAAGTCCTTAACCAACTTTGAGTTAATATCTGTGTATGAGGTCAAATAGCAGTCTTTATTTTTCATCATCCAATTTCACATACTTTCCCATACCACTTATTTTTATTTTTAAATCATTTTTATTTTTTCAATTACAGTTGACATACACTATTATATTAGTTTCAGAGGTACACTCCAGTGATTAGACATTATATAACTTACTAAATGATCATCCTGGTAAATCTTGCACCCATCTGAAACTATGCATAGTTATTAGAATATTGACTGTATTCCCCAAGCTGTATTTGACATTCCATGACTATTTTGTTACCACCAATTTATAGTTCTTAATCTTCTGCCTTTTTCACTCAGCTCCATAACCCTTCTCCCATCTGGCAACTGTCTAAATGTTCTCTGTATATATGAGTCTCTTTCTGTTTTGCTGGTTTGTTTGTTTTGTTTTTAGATTCTATTGTTGGTAGATATGTATTTTTGCCATTTTATTGTTCAAAATTTTAATCTTTTTTCTTCTTCTTTCATAACACCCTTTAACATTTCATATAATACTGTCTTGGTGGGGATGAACTCCTTTAGCTTTTTATTGTCTGGGAATCTCTTTATGCATCCTTTGGTTCTAAATAATAGCCTTTCTGGGTAGAGTAATCTTAGGTCCTTTCTTTTCATCACTTTACATATTTCTTGCCAATCCCTTCTAGGCTACAAAATTTCTGTTGAGAAATCAACTGACACTCTTATGGGAACCTCCTTGTAGGTAACTAACTGTCTTTCTCTTGATGTTTTTAGTATCCTTTCCCCCTCTTTGGCCCCAGGTGCTAACGTGAGCAGTTTAACTCAGCTGAGGGTAGAACAGTGTCACCCCGTTTTACTCATAAAAGAAAATGTGTACATTTTCTGAGATTAGTTGGGGTAAACTTATCATCTGCCTATTACAATGATTTCCGTATCCTCCCCTCATTCTGCTCATTCATTCATTTATTAGCAAGCTGTCTTGCATCTGCAGTGAGACTTGTACTGGGTGGGAGTGGCAGAGCCCCCACCTCCCTGCCACCTTGTGGGCCCCTCTTCTCACTCATTTCTTCCCAAATCTTCTCCTCTTTCTTGAGTTGTTCTGTGTCACAGGGACCATGTCTTTTTTTGTGTAAAAGGACCTGGAGGGGAGGGAAGCAGACACTTGTCCAGTTCCTTTCTTGTGGGGACACTGAGTGGGGATGTGACCCAGGGCTATGTGAACAAGAGAGGCCACACAGTGGTTGTCCTGGTGATGGAGGCATTACTCCCTCCCTCTCAGGGGCAGATTGGCTTAGGGAGGAAAGGAAGGGGTGGGCAGCAGGAAGGGCAGGGCCATGTTAAAACAGTTGGGGAGAGTAGAGTTTGCTGGATCTGGATGGGAAGATGATGGTGAAACAGGGGTTACTGCACCCCAGGTCCAGGGTGGACATGTGGTCTTTATCCACCTGATACTACAGATATCACCACTGGTAGGACAGGGTCACCACTGGCTTCCTCATTAGTCCTTGCTGCCTGTGTCAGCACACATGGTCCTCCCATGAGGGTTGAGACTCTGAGAGGGTGGTGGGAGGCAGGTACTGGTTCTACAGATTGTCCTGGGGAAAAAATGTCTCTGACTTGGATCCAGGACAAAGAGAAGGGGCTGGGAAGATCATGTGTCCTGGAAACTGAAATCATCCTGATGGACAGAACAAGTCCCAGTCCTCTTGTCCAGAAAGTACACATTGCCTGCTATGGACTTTTCTGGCAAAATGGAAATACACCCTCCAGGCTTCTTTCTGGGCTTAAACTTAAATTAATATTTAAGTTTAATGTGTCCCAGGGACTAGTAATAATTTCCTGTGTATCACAAACACCAGGGGAGAAATGTGAATGTAATATCCCCACAACGAGTGTTGAGGTCAGTTGTGAAAGAATACTGTCCCCGCCGTATCCATCTCGGCTGTGGATGTTTGTCAAAACACGTGAAATACACAGAAACTAGCATGATTCTATGGGGATATAGAGAACACGGCCACCCCCTCTAGTGGAGAGTGCACCCTGTCCATTCCCAAGCAGATTTTTATTGAGAAAGCAGACTCAGTTTGTGGATTCACAGTCTGGTAGAAAGGATCAAAGGGAACAGGTAACTTACAGAGATGCTAGCAGAACTCCTGCTGTGATTCTGGGCAGAGATTGGAGTTTTAACATATGAAAGGACTACAGGTTCCAAAGGTTTCCTGTCTGTGCCTTCAAATTCCAAGTTAATAACATCCTCCAGAAAACAGATCTCACAGGATCTTGCATATTCTATGTTCCAGGCCTGATTACCCTGGGGGTCCACAGTCTCTGGTCTGAGCTGCCCCTTTGGCAGGCTTGGGCCTGGCCATAGACAAAGGCATTCAGGAGACTTGGATTTCTCACATCTAAGTACAAAGACTCAGGCTTAGAGGGGGCAGGGGCTGATGTCAATCACCCCTTCCTTTCCACAGCCCCTTCATTTCCACAGCCCCGTGAGTCTCATCCCAGAGGCCTTTTTGTGATCAATGCTTGTCTTAGGTCCAATCTCTATCCTAGAGAATTGTTACCCATTATTGGCTAATTGATCAAGCATTAAAGGCTAGGCACAGAACAGGTAGTGTTCATGCCAGGGGAATAAGTTTTGTCTCTTTAGTGGCTCCTGGCCTGGAGGTCTTTCACTCAGCCTAAGTCACAGGGGGTCACAGCTTCCTGAGACCAGGCGGGGTGGTCCCCAACAGTCAGGAGCTAGGATTTGCTGCTGACTGTTCTACAATAGAAACTCAGCAGTAATCCCCAATACCATGCAGGCTAATTGACTGTGGTGCCCCCAACAGCTCACCACAGAGCACTTGTTCAGTGGAGAGAGTAAAGAGGAACTTCATGTTGGAGAAACCTGGGAGACTTTACCTTGATCAAATGGCTTCAAATATGGGGCCAGGAATGACAGACCAATTAGAGATGTGTCAACAGCTGCCTGTGAAGCTGTGACATCACCACTGTGCCACCTGCATGCTCTGAATGGAATCATGAGGGAAAGTCATAAAAGCCCAAGTCTTGGGACAGTTAACAACATAAGGGGCCTAAACTCTTAAGATGTTGATGTCAAAAAAGAGATTTGGGAATGGTTTTAGATGAAAGGAGACTGAAGGGATGTGACAAGTGCATGTGCCACAGTCCTGAGTTCCTTTGCCTTAAGAGACATCATTGGAACAAATGAAAGAACTGTGATATGATCTATATAGTTTAGTAGCTACAGTTCTATCAATGTTAATTTCCTAGTTTTGATTATTTTACTATGGTCTATGGTTTTAGGAGAACATCCTTGTTTTTAGTAAATATTCACTGAAGTATATAAAAGGCAACATGCCTGAGGCTTGCTGTCAAATGGTTCAGAATATGTGTGTGTGTGTGTGTGTGTGTGTGTGTGTGTGTATGAAAGAAAGATAAGGATAAAGCAAATAGAGTGAAACAGGGAATATGGGTGAAGGGTGCATGCTATTCTTGTAACTTTCCTCTGTCTGAAGTCTTGTCAAAATTAAAGACCCTTAATACACAGTGACTAACAATAGAAGTATGTCTCATCCCACTGTGACAGTCTGGGTGTATAGGCCATCAGTGTGGCTGGGCCCCACATGGTCAGGTGGGAACCTAGGCCCATGCTCCAAGGCTGCCCTCCTACTTGCAAGGGTCACCACTACAGCTGTGGGGAGGAACAAAGTTCAAGTCAGTAGAAGACAACTGCTGGTTGAACCAAGTGCCATGGAACTTCAAGCTTGCTGGATCTGGGTCTGGTGACCAAGGGAGATAGCTAATGCAGCATGCATCCGGAAAGACTCTGCACAATGAGGGAGAATGGGCTTGAGGGCGTCTGCAGCCTGCCATAGTGTCCTCTTCCAAATTCAGAGGTCATTTGGCATATAGCACCTAGTCTGGATGTTCCACATCTACCACTGCTCACTAGTGCCTTGCCCTGGTTGCCCCAAACATCCCAAACCCGTCTCATGGGTTACTGTGTCCAAAATTAGCAGTATTTTGGGCAATGTTCTTTGTGAGTCCCTGCAAGTTTAAATTTGCTTCTATAAGTTTGTAAGAAAAATCATTTGCGTACTTCTCATCATGTAGCTGATGAGTGGAGGTCAGAGCACTGGAGCACATGGGGAGACTCAGAGCATCCCTAGTTTGAAAGGAAAGCAGGTGTATGAGTCACTGCCCCCATCCTGCCTTGCATAGCTGCTGAGCTGTGTCTCAGGGTACCTGCTTAGTGGTGAGCTGAGGTCCTGCCCACAATGTGGTATGGAGGCAGAACACGAGGTTTGCATGAGGTCTGGTAGAGGGTGGCCAGAGTCCCAGATCTATCACTAGCTGTATGACCAGTTTTCCTACCCATGAAGTGGCTGGAGTACTACAGCTGACATGTAATGTTCCTGGTTGTTTTTCTTCTCCTTGCTGTTGGCAACTCACACTGCTTGTCTTTACAAGTGGTAGACCCTACAGAAGCATGCTCTAGACTGCCTGACTTCTGAGAGGCTGCTGGTCCTGGCAGAGCTCACTGCTATCAGGGGTTGCTGCCTTTGTATGTTAATGTTAGTGTGGGACCAGAGACTGTGTGGTCTCTAGAAACATGGAAGACTTTTAGAAACTGCTTTTCAGAGCTTGAAACTATATTCTCTTTGACCACAAGATGGCACCCTGCAGTCATGATATCTGAGACAGGCACCATTAGAGAGAGCCAGTTTTTTGAAATCTTTTTACCTAGATGTTTTCCTTAACCTTTGTGGACAAAATTGTATGCCCAATGCCTCTAGAAAAGGTTTTACAGAGAAGTTGTATCACCCCTTTTGGTGATGAGTGGGATCTCCAGAGTCGACAGTCTGGGTCCAAATCCCAGCTTTGCCACCTTCTGGCTGTGTGATCTTGGGAAAAGTTGCATTACTTCCCTGTGCCCAACTTTCCTCATCCAGCAGTGGTGATGAGACCCTACCTATTAGGATCATTCTGATGGTTACATGCTGTTTTAAAAGTGTTTGTAATAGCCCTGGCTGGCGTAGCCCAGTGGATTGAGCGCGGGCTGCGAACCAGGCATCGCAGGTTCGATTCCCAGTCAGGGCACATGCCTAGGTTGCAGGCCATGTCCTCCAGCAACCGCACATTGATGTTTCTCTCTCTCTCTCTCTCTCTCTCTCCCCCTCCCTCTACCTTCCCTCTCTAAAAATAAATAAATAAAATCTTTAAAAAAAAAAAAAGTGTTTGTAATAGTGCCTGGCACATACCAAACCCTATAAAAGTCTGGTAAATGAAATCATAATGCCATTACCGCTAATAACAGTATACTCAAGACTTGTCCCACTCTTTTTGAATGGGTGAAATTTATTTATTCATTTTTTAAATTTAAATATCAATTTATTTATTTAAAAAATTGATTTTAAAAATAAAATGATTTTACTGTTGTTCAAGTACAGTTGCCTGATTTTCTCCCCACCACTCCCCCCAACCCCAGCCATCCCCACCTCCCTCCCTGGATTCCACCCACCTTGATTTGTCCATGTGTCCTTTATAGTTGTTCCTGAAAACCTTTTTCCCCCATTATTCCCTCCCACCTCCCCTCTGGTTACTGTCAGTTTGTTCTTAATTTCAATGTCTTTGGTTATATTTCGCTTGCTTGTTTGTTTTGTTGATTAGGTTCCACTTAAAGGTGAGATTATATGGTATTTGTCCTTCACAACTTGACTTATTTCGCTTAGCATAATGCTCTCCAGTTCCATCCATGCTGTCACAAAGGGTGGGAGCTCCTTCTTTCTTTCTGCTGCATAGAATTCCATTGTGTAAATGTACCATAGTTTTTTGATCCATTCATTTACTGATGGGCATCTAGGTTGCTTCCAACACTTAGCTATTGTAAATTGTGCTGCTATGAACATTGGGGTGCATAGGTTCTTTTGGGTTGGTATTTCAGGGTTCTTAGGATATAATCCCAGCAGTGGAATTGCTGGGTCAAAAGGCAGTTCCATTTTTAGTTTTCTGAGGAAATTCCAAACTGTTTTCCACAATAGCTGCACCAGTCTGCATTCTCACCAACAGTGCACTAAGGTTCTCTTTTCTCCACATCTTCTCCGGCACCTGTTGTTTGTCGATTTGTTTATGATAGCCATTCTTACCGATGTGAAGTGGTATCTAATTGTGGTTTTAATTTGCATCTCTCTGATGGCTAGTGATGCTGAGCATCTTTTCATATGTCTCTGGGCCCTCTGTATGTCCTCCTTGGAGAAGTGTCTGTTTAAGTCTTTTCCCCATTTTTTAATTGGGTTGCTTGTCATTCTAGAGTGGAGTTGTGTGAGCTTTTTATATATTTTGGATATCAAACCCTTGTCCCATTAGCAAATATGTTTTCCCATACAGTTAGTTCTCTTTTCATTTTAATGTTGTTTTCTTTAGTTGTGCAGAAGCTTTTTATTTTGATGAGGTTTCATTTGTTTATTCTTTCCTTTATGACCCATGCTCTAGGGGACATATCAGTGAAAATATTGCTTTGTGGAATGTCTGAGATTTTTTTACCTATGTTTTCCTCTAGGATTTTTATGGTGCCATGACTTATATTTAAGTCTTTTATCCACCTGGAGTTCATTTTTGTGTATGATGTAAGTTGGTGATCGAGTTTCTTTCTTTTTTTTTTTTTTTACATGTAGCTGTCCACATCTCCTAACACCATTTGTTGAAGGGGCTATTTTTTACTCCATTTTATGATTTTTCCCCCTTTGTCAAATACTAATTGACCATAGAGAGTTGGGTTCATTTTTGGGCTCTCTATTCTGTTCCATTGGTCTATGTGTCTGTTTTTATGGCAGTACCAGTCTGTTTTGATTACAGTGACCTTGTAATACAGTTTGATATCAGGTATTGTGATCCTTCCTACTTTGTTCTTTTTTCTCAAAATTTCTGCAGCTATTCAGAGTCATTTATGGTTCCATATAAATTTTTGAAGTGTTTGTTCTATATCTGTCAAATATGCCATGGGTATTTTAATAGGGATTGCATTGAATCTATAAATTGCTTTGGGTAGTATGGGCATTTTGATGATGTTAATTCTTCCAATCCATGAGCATGGTACATGCTTCCATTTGTTTGTATCTTCCTTAATTTCTTTCTTCAGTGTTGTGTTGTTTTCTGAGTACAGGTCTATTACCTCCTTAGGTTATTTCTATGTACTTTATTTTTCTTGTTGCTATATTAAATAGGATGTTTTTCCTGATATCTCTTTCTGATATTTCATTGTGGGTATACAAAAATGCCTTAGATTTCTGAATATTGACTTTGTAACCTGCTGTTTTGCCAAATTCATTTATTAAGTCAAGTAGTTTTTTGGTGGAATCTACAGGATTTTCTATGTACACTATCATGTCATCTGCAAACAATGACAGTTTTACTTCTTCCTTTCCAATTTGAATGCCTTTTATTTCTTTTTCTTGTCTGATTGCTGTGGCTAATACTTCCAATACTATGTTGAATAGGAGTGGTGAAAGTGGGCATCCTTGTCTTGTTCCTGATCTTAGTGGGAAAGCTTTTAGTTTTGTCCATTGAGTATGGTGTTGGCTGTAGGTCTCTCATGTGTGACCTTTATTATGTTGAGGAATGTTCCCTCTTGAATGGGTGGAATTTGATACTAGAAAACTGAATTGCACTTACAAGAGTCTCAAAAATGAATTGAGTATACTTAAAGATTTTGAGTTTCTAGAATTCCTGATGTATTATATAAATAATTTTTATAATTTATTGCTGTAATCACTGTATTTTGCCATGTATAATGTTCACCCATGATTTGTGAGCATTATACATGGGATTATTATACCCATGGCATGTAATCCTTATACTCATGTATAATGCACATCCTTATTTTTCCCTCAAAAATTTGGGCAGAAAAGTGCTCATTATACATTACAAAATATGGTAATTTCTGAAAAGTAGACATTTGTCAGAAGGGAGTGAATGTTTTAGCCATTGTGACTTGCTAAATTGTGTGTCTTGGTGAACTATACCCTATAGAAATGTGTCTCCAGGTGTTTGGCTGCTGGCACCTTCTTCATGCCTCTAATGCTTGGCCTGAGATTCCATGCCATTCATTCCAGAGTGAACCTCCAAGTGCAATATAACCATTTTCACTCAACTGAGAACAGACTAACATCAGAGAAAGATGAGCAGTTCAGGAGCCAAAGGTCATACTCTGGCCTCTCCTTTTGGCAGGAGTACAGCCTCGCAGATGTCTCACTTCTTGATCTGTTACCATATGGTCAAAAATCACTCCACACAATGCCTGAAGCAGGAGTCAGGTCGATGAGGTCTGGCACTAAGGTGATTGCCCATGAGAAGTTTGAATTTGTGTTGTATAAAATCAGATTGCAGAATCCTTAATTGCAGAAAAGTTTAGTGAGGAAAATAAAAAATTATCTAAAATCTCACCACTTAAAGATATAACCATCATCCCTACCTTAATATTTGTACAGTGTTCATCATGTGTACTAGATATGTTTGCATAAGAATTATACAATTCAGTACCTCAGTTTCCACATTATATCTGAGGCTTTATCAGGCCATGGAACATTCTTCATGTTTCATTAATGGCTACACCATGATTTAACACCTGTCCCCTCTTGTGGTTTCAGATTTTCACTATTAGAAGAAATATTGCAGTAAACATTTCCTTGTCATATATATTTTGGAATATGATTTTAAAAAAAACTTAATAAAAGGAAATTTAATTTGTGGATAAGCACAGACTCTTATCTTCCAGTTAATTTTTTTCTTTTAAAAATTTTATACTTACTCCTATTAAAAAAAAATCCTCACCCAGGGACTTTTTTTCCTCACTACTTTTTTAGACAGAGAGGAAGGGACAGAGAGTTACACTGATGCAAGAGAGAAGCATTGATGGGTTGCCTCTCATATACTTCTAGACTGAGGATTGAATGGGTAACCAAGGCATGTGCCCTGGTTGGGACCAAACCCACAACCTTTTGGCTACAGGATGATGCTCTAATCAACTGAGCCACCAGCCAGGGCTAAAATTTTATATTTCAATTACAGTTTATATTCATTATTATTTTGTATTAGTTTCAGGTGTACAATATAGTGGTTAGACAATCATATACTTTACAAAGTGACCTCCCTTATACTTCAAGTACCCACCTGGCACCATACACAGTTATTACAGTATTATTGTCTATATTCCCTAGGCTGTACTTTATATCCACATGACTATTTTGTAACTACCAGTTTGTACTTCTTAATCCCATCATCTTTTTCACTCAGTTCCCCCAACCTCTCTCCTCACTGGCAAACATTGGTCTGTTCTCTGTATCTGTGAGTCTGTTTCTGTTTTGCTCATTTATTTTGTTCTTCAGATTCCAATATAAGCAAAGTCATATAGTAGTTGTCTTTCTCTCTCTAACTTATTTTACTTAGCATATTACCTTGTAGGTACCTTTGTGCTGTCGCAAAGATTTCATTATTTTTTTATGGCTAAGTAAGTAATATTCCATTTTATATATACTACAGCTTTCTTTATCTACTTGTCTATTGATGGACACTTAAGCTGCTTCCATATTTTGGCTATTATAAATAATGCTGCAATGGGCATAAGGATGCTTATATTCTTTTGAATATGTTTTGGGTTTCTTCTGACATATACCAAGAAGTGGAACTACTGGATCATAAGACAGTTCCAATTTTAATTTTTTGAGGAAGCTTCATGCTGTTTTCCATACTGGCTACACCAATTTGCATTCCCACCAATAGGTCATAAGTCTTCCCTTTTCTCCAAATCTTTGTCAACACTAGTTTCTTGATTTATCAATGACAATCATACTGACAGGCATGAGGTGTTATTTCATTGTGGCTTCAATTTACAGTTCTCTGTTGATTAGTAACATTGAGCAACTTTTAATATATGTATTGGCCATCTGTTTGTCCTCTTTGGAGAAGTGTCTATTCAGATCTTCTACCCACTTTTTAATTGGATTTTTTTTGGTTGCTGTTGTTGAGTTGTATGAGTTCTTTATAAATTTTGGATATTAACTTCTTAAGGAATGTATCATTTATGAATACCTTCTTTCATTCAGTAGGTTGTATTTTTGTCTTGTTGATGGTTTCTTTGTTGTGCAAAATTTTTTTAATGTGATGTAACTCCATTTGGATATTTTTTTGTTTTGTTTCCCTTTCTAGAAGAGATATATCAGAGAAAATATTGCTAAGAGCAATGTCAGAGAGTCTACTGCCTATGCTTTCTTCTAGGAGTTTTATGGTTTTAAGTCTTACATTTACATCTTTAACCCATTTAAGTTTATCTTGTATATGGTGTAAAGTGGTGGTCTACTTTTAATTTTGCATATATCTGTCCGATTTTCCCAACACCATTTATTTAATAAACTATCTTTAACCCGTTGTATGTTCTTGTCTTCTTTGTCATATATTAATTGGCCATAGATACTCGGGTTTATTTCTGGGCTCTCTATTCTGTTCCATTGATCTGTATGTCTGTTTTTATGCCAGTACCAGACTGTTTTGATTACAGTGGCCTTGTAATACAGCTTGACATCAGGTATCATGATCCTTTCTACTTTGTTCTTCTTTCTCAAGATTGCTGTGGCTATTTGGGAGTCTTTTGTGGTTCCATATAAATTTTTGTGTTATTTATTCTAGTTCTGTGACAAACACCATTGGTATTTTGATAGAATTTGTGTTGAATTTATAGATCACTTTGGGTAGTATGGACATTTTAACTATATTAAATCTTCCTATCCATGAACACCGTATATGCTTTCACTTAGTCTTATCTTCTTCAATGTCTTATAAGTTTCCAAGTACAGGTCTTTTACCTACTTGTCTTACCTTACATTTTAAATCATGCACTATCTTTTTGCAGAAGGTCAAAGTTAAGTAAGCAGAAAACCCAGATTTGAGCCCTGTTCTGCTAACTGCAACCTCTAATATCTGGGTATTTATATACTGTAAATTATCTTTCAGTATATAAAGTAGAGCTTCCAGTTACAAAGTTCTATTAATTTATTATATGCTTATAAGTTAATGTTTTCAGAAGGGTAACCACAGTATCTCAGCTTACTGTATGCTGTTAGAAAAGAAAGTTTATCCCAAATTCAAATGTCTGAAGGGGACAGGCAGGGGCTAAACAAGTCAACAGGCCTAATGTGACATTTGGGACATGTCAAGGGTGGCAGAGAAAGTACATGCCACCTGCTCCTATTTATACAAACAAATAAGTCAGACCTGAATTTGTAAGTAATTTAAAAATATTGCCCACCAAACAAAACATGAACGTGGGCCAAATGGTGACCAGGTGTGACCTTTAGAAACTCTGTAAAGTTCATGAAGGGCAAAGGGCAGATCTTCATTTCGTATGGGGGAAACAGATTCACAGAAGACAGGCACATGGCCAGGTACATGTGAAAGTTGGCACATCTGTGGCTTTTCAGGGATTTTCAGCCTATGGCTGTGACATGTGTCACAATCATTTCTTACTCATGACAGAGAAAGTATCAAGTGGATGAATGATTTGTCCCCCACTCCATTTCAGGACTTTCACTGAGCTAATGTGATCCTCTCACATGCTAAGCCATTGTTCCTTCCAGAAATCCCTGTCTGTGTGGCGACTGACCACAGATGTCAGGCTTCTGTTAGGTGGGGATTTCCCTTTTCAGTTTCCTCTTTCTTGCCTCAGTTGTCATCTGAAGCCTCCCCATCCACAGACCTCATGTTTCAGAGGACGGGGTGCATGGCAGTGGGTTGGGGCACCATGCTGTGCTTATTAGATTCTGGAACACATTTGTGGTGACACTGCTGGGATTTAAGTGTGTATTTAGCACAAAGATTTAGTTTCTCTTTTGAGTTAATGTAGTATTATCACTGATTCATTGCTGTCCATCCCCCCATGCATGAGTTTTTTGGGAAAAAAACAATTTTGAAACCCAAGGAGGCTTGTCCTGCCTGAGAAGGGGCTGACAAAGGAGTGGAAGTGAGGGATTGAGAGCAATGCCTAACCACTTAGAAAGGGACCAACTCAGACTACTTCCAGAACCCTGTGTCATGTGGGAGACCCATCCTGCAGAATCTGAGACACAAATAATGCTTGCCCTATTTGAGTTCATCCTTTAAGCACCTGGCCTCTTTGTTTTACTGTTCAAACTTCAGTTTCTTTTCAAAAATTGCAAATGTAAAGGCTGCAGGGGACAAGCAGGTCAGGTAAATGAACGAAGCTGCAGGTCCACAAAAGGGCGCAGAGGGAATGTGGTGAACTAGAGAGCACTGCCCAGTCTGGGGTTCCCTTGCCTCCTTTTCAGCTGATGGTTACCATGGTGTGTGGGGTTAGTGGTAACTGCAGGCACAAGTGGCCAAATCTCATTTTGCAAAAGAAGCTGGACATTCAAGTTATGTAAAAGCTGTGGTTTTGAAAGGTGGCAATGACTGGGACTTTTACTAAGACAGTGTGGAGCTTTGAGCAGCACATCCGTGCCCTGCAGCCTCTAGTGGGGCTGTGGGCATAAGGAGAACGAACCTGTTGCCTAAAGATGGCATTTGGGCACACTAAAAACAAATAATTCAAGAAATTGCAACCAGGACTGTATCATAATCTTGACTACTTACTCAAGGCCCATTTCCTTCCATACCAAAATCAGCAGACTCTCTGCCAGCACTTCAGTTAGGCCATGAGAGTAACCAAAAAGTGAGTTTTCAAGAATGTGTTAACAAAACAGTTAAACTGTGAACATTTCCAAAGGCTTTTAAAAACATAGCTTCTCTGAGGATGTCTCTTTAATAAAGTCACCATCACCTGTATTATTAAGGTTCAGAGGAAGGTTTAGGGGTACAATCACAGGGAGCTTGGAGTAACAACACAGCCTCCTAAGATGTGGGGCTCCAGCAGGCTGAGACACTGGCTGAATGCCATTTGGGAGCATGGGAGCATCACAGCAGGGCAGGTGGGCCATTGGCTATTGTCAACAGTCTTCTAACGTGGGGTAGACTGAAGGGCCCAAGGATGGGGTGCAGCCTCTTCCACTCCCCTCCTGTAGTCTGAGGGGACATAGGCTGTCCTAGTCACAGCAGCTTCTGCATTTGTCTAACTGCAGGGTGGGGTTTGGGGGGCTCTGGTAGAGGGCCCACCTTGCCTTCTGATAAAATGTTTTTTTTTTTTCATAATTGAGATGAGGGTTTTGGGGCAATTTGGAGTGACCTAAAAACCCATATGAAGTCATAATCTGTGTCAGAAAGGCAGTTTTCCTGAAATGGAATACCTCAAAAATATGAGCAAAGTAGAATAATCCCAAGGAGTTGTCAATAAGCTCTTTCCCTCAGGGCTGGCTCAGTACCAAATGGAAATGCTGTCCCTGTCCCCCTCCCCAATCAGGCCTGTCCAGTGGCCTAATCCAGGAGGAGGGGCTGAGGCCTGGTATGCAGGGAAATTTTTAGTATTATAAATGGTTATGGGGGAAGGAAGTGCTAAGATGTCGAATAAGTCTTATTTGCAACATTTCCTGGTGACCTGGAACCAACAATTTCTTTTTTAAAGCTGCCTCTCCAGCCCGTGAAAGCCTCCCTGAGGGTTTGACTACTCAAGCTAGATGCAACTCTCCAGCCAAGTGAATTAAAAAAATGTATGTATTGATTTTAGAGAAGAAGGGGGAGAGAGAGAGAGAGACCTTGATTTGTTGCTCCACTTATTTATGCATTCATTGGTTGATTCTTGTATGCGCACTGCCCAGGGGCGAACTGTGCTCTAATCAACTGACCTACCCAGCCAGGCCTCTTGGCACAAATACATTTAAAAAAGAACAATACCCAAGTCTCAATCACTTAAAAATAAACATTTTATGCAATCGAGGCACACCATCATTTTATATGCCACCAAAAAAGAAAGGAAACAATAGTAAACAAACACAACATGATGCCACCTGTTTCTACCTCACTCCAGCAAGGCCAAGACACATCAGTTTCAGGAATGTTAGGTGAGCAACCATCACCGGCTTCTTGGAATCGGAAGCCATGGCCTGATGTTGTAACTACATTTGCTGGTACGCCACCTGGGGGCGCCAGCCACTAGCTCACTTGGTTATTTTTCTTCCCCATTATCTCTATTAGGCTGGAGAGCTTGCCTGGGCTTCCAGGAATCCCCTCCCACCACTCCGCCCACCCTCCTTACCCCCACTCCCAAGCTACAGCTGCTGTCCTGCCCAGTCTCCTGGGCCTCTGCTAGCTACAAAAGGATGGGTTGCTGTAGAGAGCTGCCAACACCAAAAGTGAGCAAACAACCTGAAATGCTGTAGGTCCAGAATGGTCACATCACAGAATGTCTCTTAAACTCTCTTAAAGTCTCTTCCAGTTTTATTATTCTATTTATTGCTGGAAAAGAATCTTTTTATATATACATATTTAAATAAAAAATTCAAAATACCATAAGAAATATGGACTCTTACTCCATATATCTCGCCCACCTCCTCCTCGGGCGGGTTTTGCAGCCCTCACTCTGACTTCCATCAATGGGTAGTTTCGCCCGGGCTCAGTGGACCCTGTTGGGGCCACCCCTTGACAGAAGGGCAGAGGGTCAGAGGTCAACACCAGAGGCTACTGGAATTAGGGAGATGAGAAGGGAGTGGTCAAGATCTTTCTGGCGACCTGTAGAGGGCGCCCCACGAAAGGGATTCTAAGCTTCGTTTTCCAAGGTTCTAGGGACTGGAACCTTGGGGTCCTAGTGGAGTGCACCTAACTTCGTAGATAGTGCTGCAGGCTTGAATTCTTTTAAATTCCCAGGTGGGGCAGAATTGCAAACAAACGGGTCACGCGTGCAGAGAGGCAAGTGCAGGTGGAGGGCACTGAAGGGCGCAGGAGTGGCACGTGGCCCAAACCCCCACCATTGGGCAGCTCAGCGACCGCCACGAGCTGAGCCTTCCTGCTAGCCCCACCAGGCAGCAGGTGGACAGTGTCGCTATGAAGAGAAAGCCTTGATTGTCCCTCCTGCAAACCGCCACACGCCAGACCTCCGCTATTGTGCACCCTCCATAGAAATGTAAACGAGCCGCATGCGCCGGCTACAATCTGCTCACGGGCCCAGCGCCCAGTAGCACTTTACCAGGGTGCGGGGACCTTCACTAGGACCTTCCAGCGCATTTGGATCGGGACATTGAGCGTGCACTGAGACCTCGCCTGTGCGCTCCTAACCTTAAGTGTCGGCTTTGCAAACTTAAAGCTAGTCAGCTCTGCGTGCTTTTGCTTTGAGTTTCAGTTTCAAAACAGCAGTTTCCAAATTAAACTCCAAATTAAAAGATAAAAATAGAAAGGTGACAACAAACACAAAATAAATCCTTTAGGTTATCCAAAGGTGCATTTCAAAAGTCGCTAAGTCCTATTGACAAGTATTTTTTTTAATATGTAACTTCTCCTTTTAAGGACTTAACCCAGAAAAATTGAGATGAAATCTGCAGGCTCCAATCTGCCTAGTAACACCCTGACAAAAGCAGCAGATTTGAGGCATTGTCATCCAACTCCCCCGGACTCCTGCCCCCGCAGCCCTCCCCACGTGGCCTTCTGGCACGAGCCACCAGCAGCCGCCTCATTTGCATCAGAAAGCGGCGTCGGCCAATGGGCTCGCAGCTTCGTGCCAGCTGGCTGCCCCTGGTCCCAGCCTATATAAGTGCAGGCTGCAGAAAGCACACTAGCTAACAGTAGGCGCGCCACAGCCGGTTGCAGACTTCCACATCCTCTCTCGGTCCACTCCGCCAGCTCCTCTTTTGGATAACTAGCCGCTCGTAGACTGCACCATGACACTAGAAGAAGTCCGAGGCCAGGACACGGTTCCCGAAAGCACATCCAGGTGGGTTGGCGCCTGGTGCCAGAAGTTTTGGAGTGCGGGGAGCTTCACTCTGCAGTGTCTACAGCTGGTCTGGCAGAAGCCTCTTGGCTGGGGAGCTGGGGGGCGGGTACATCAACCGAGCTCTCAGGAGCAGCCCTGGGCTAGGTACTAGGGTGCGTTTCTGCGGTTGGGGGCCCCATCGTGGTTCGTTCAGTCTCCGCTCAAGGCGCTGGCTCGTTCACAGGATGCAGGGAGCAGGGAAAGCGCTGCACGAGTTGCTGCTGTCGGCTCAGCGCCAGGGCTGCCTCACCGCTGGCGTCTACGAGTCAGCCAAAGTCCTGAACATGTGAGTATAAGCGCAGCACGCGGGTGCCGGATACCGGCAGGGAGACCCAGGAGATGGTGGGAGCATCCGAGCTCGCTGCCCTGACCTCACCACTCCATCCTTGCCGGCGCAGGGACCCCGACAATGTAACCTTCTGCGTGCTGGCCGCAGATGAGGAGGATGAGGGCGACATTGCGCTGCAGATTCATTTCACGCTAATCCAAGCGTTCTGTTGCGAGAACGACATCGATATCGTCCGTGTGGGCGATGTGCAGCGGCTGGCGGCCATCGTGGGTGCTGGTGATGAGGCGAGTGCTCCAGGAGACCTTCACTGCATCCTCATTTCGGTGAGTGTACTCCTCCGGTCCCCACCCACTCCCCCCCACCCCCCAGCCAGCATCTAGTGGCCAACTTAGCTGATCTCTGTGCTTTCTTCTCAGAACCCCAATGAGGATGCATGGAAGGACCCCGCCTTGGAGAAGCTCAGTTTGTTCTGCGAAGAGAGCCGCAGCGTCAATGACTGGGTGCCCAGTATCACCCTTCCCGAGTGACAGCCCCACAGAGATCCTTGGTCTGATCGTTGTGGAGACACCCTGGGGCGCCTAGCGCGGGGCTGGCTCTGTGGACGCGCCCTCTGAGGGTGCAGGAGTTCAGCGTGGAGACTGGAAGGCAGGGGCACGTGGAGAGCAGCAAGGAGGTGCGGCTTCCTCCAAGGAGGGGGCCCAGTGGCGGCAGGGGCATGCCAACCCCAAGTAAAGGACTCTACAAGTGTGGGGAGCGGCTACTCGCCCAGTAAGCCCAAATGCCAGACATTGGCAGCGGTGCTGGGAAGGATGGACTGACCTGGCAGGCGTGACTCAGCAGCCTGCGCTGTGGTCAGGAAGCAGGGAAAAGGCGAGGCCAGGTGGCCTGGACTTGTACAGTTACTGGAGCTCTGACGGACCTAGCATTCTGCACTACTGTTTCAAACGGATCTGGGCAATGGTTCATTTTCCAAAGGATTATGCTGCTGCAGCTTTGAATTTCACAATAAATTTACCGAAACAAATGTAGTCTCTTTATTGAGGGTAGGGGGTCCTTTCTGATGGGGAGGTGGTCAGCAGGCTTGCAGGTGAATGCTGAAACTAATGGAGCTGGATAGCACCTGTTCATCCTCCTGTCTAGGCTGAATTATATACAGGCTCCCAAGGAGCTGGAACTGGGGGAGGGGACACTGCCCAGGAGTTAGGGCAGGACTTGAGCACTGCTCCTATTTTTCTCCTTTTAGGAAGATTTTTAAATTTACAAGGCAGGAGCATACTTCCGATAAGACATCACTGCAGCAGCTAAAGGCTGGCCATCCAACCTGATTAACAGAAACCTAGCTCTGCCCTTCCTCTCCTCTCATGGTGCCCTCCCCCTCCTTTCCTCCTCCCCTCCCCCTCAACATCTGCTTATCATAACAGCTTGTGGGAGGCAGGCAGCATTTCTGCACAATGAGCATTGCCTTGTGCAGACGCTGCCTTTTGTGGTCCCTGAGGTTGGCAGCGCACAGCTCTCAGGAACCTTTCCCTCTTAAAGGAATGGCAATTACAGCAATGTCATCAAAGTATTAATATCGAATATGACAACATGGTTGCACTTAAGCAAGACTCATTGTTTTGTCATGGCTGTGGTAGAAAAAAGATCTGAGCAAAAATGGGAAGGCACCATCCACACAAATAGGTGTGAGTTAGTCATCTGCTGTCTACTGTTTTGAGTGTTCTCTGCCCACATCACAGGAGGACTGCTGTAATTCACAGTCCCATTTATGGAAGAAAAAATAATTTAAATCTTTTCCACGAAGGCTTTAAGAAATGTCCTGAGTGAATCAATCCTTATGTGATCAATATGAGTTGGTTTTACCCCTGCCTGACTTCAGCAGCTTTCAGGAGGGGAAATACATACAGGGCTGGCATGCTGCTAACAGGTTGCTCAGTGTCCACTGAGCCTTTGGGCAGGGTCAGTGTGCTGTTTTTCTAAATAGGAGATTTTACTGATTTAGCAGTAGTTCCAGGTGGCTGTTTTGCCATATTGGCTGTCACTTTTTTAATTTCCTCCAAATCATGGGTGCATTCTCAGGACAACAGGACTGTATGAATTCGATTATTCTTCCCTTAAAGGAAGCATCGTGTTTCACATTTATCAACTCTCAAAAACATTTCCCCTTCAATTAAACAGAAGCCCAATGAAATAATTCAGCTGTGCTTTTGCCCAAGTTTCATTAACATTTTACCAATTTGCTGCTTAAAACTGAGTTTTCTTTGCTGAGGCAGAAACTTTCAAGTGGGTTTCTATGCCAGTCTGCATTCTATGGCCATTTGCCACAGCAAGCTATAGTAAACACCCGAGGGGTATAATTACTTAAAACGGATGCTTCATGAGTATATTTAGCAGAATATTGCCCAGAGCAGGTGGGCAGACCTCCCTTCTGGCAGACTGACCCTTGTAAAAAGTTCAGCTGGCAGCCCTTAAGACACTTGGCTTTCTCAGATTAGAATTTACAGCAAGTCTCTGATGGAGCCCCGGGGGCTAGGAGAATTTGCAGGGGGAAAGAATGCATGCTGGGACACCGTGGCAGACCCAAAGTTTGTGCTTAATTTTGGGAAGATGAATGGGTATTTAATGCTATTAAAATGAAATACTTCAGAGGACAGATACACAGTGCTTATAAATACATTACTGCATCTATACTTTGACAACCCTAAGTGATAATGCATACATAGCCAGTTATCATGTGCATGCTGAAGGTGATTGTGTGGACTGTTGGGCACACTCTTCTGCATCCAGGAAACACTGAATAAACATTAATTACAACAATACTTAAAAGCTAATGAAGGCATTTGCTAAAGATTGCAGAACTCAAAATGGAGTGGTGGGTTTGGGACCAGGCTGCCGGGCTCCACACATCTCTAAGTGCTAACCTGCTGACATTGGAAGGAAGGTTACATTCATAAGGTAACTTTGTAAGTTTATCAACATTTATGTGTTCATTGTAGACCTTCATTTGTTTGTGTTTATTCATTTTGTATTTCTGTAGAACACAAAAAAGTGAAAGAAAAAGGTCAATGTGCCTTAAAGGCCATCACCACATTTTGGCGTATCTTCTCACCTTCTCTTTCCCTCTGAGGTGCACATATCACGTACTGTACTTAAACACACCCAACACTGTTTGAAATAGCAGGTCTCACCCTGCATTTTGTCACTTCCTGCTTCTTTTTCTTAACATCCTGTTGCGTGCCCTCATGTCACTCAATGACCTTGGAGGCAGGGTCTTTCCTGGCTTCAGCTGTTCCAGCACAGTTGTCACCTGCACCCGGAAGCATGTGATGCAGTTAGGCAGTGTTCCTCACCTAGAGGCCTCACCAGCAAGGCTGTTGCCAGCTTTTTGCCGGCCTAAAGCAAACCTGTGCTTGCCCTGGAGGAATGAGAATAGGTCAGGCTCATCTTTTATTTCAAGGTGACCCTTGTTTACACAAGGAGCAGGGCCTTCATTCTCTCACTGATAAAATGAAAGGACAAAGTGATAGCTGACGCTTGTTTTATTTTCAAAGGCTGCAATTATTAAATCATTAGCCTCATTAACACAGTGGTATTGTTACCAAGACCACTTTAAAAAAGTGAAAAAAGGAGTTTTTCAGAAGAAAAGCAAGGATGTTAGCAAACAAAGCAAGGCTGTGGGGTCAACTCACTAAACAGATAGTCATTTTTGCTTTTTTCCAAGTTTTTGAGCTTTGCTTGGTTTTCCAAGCTACCAGCCCCTGCATTCCTCTTTGGGGTGTGTCCCTTCCAAAAGTCAAAATGGAATTTTATTTCCCCGGCCACTGAGGAAGGACTTTATGACTTAACTGGGGTCAGTGAGGCAGGTCTGACCTGGTGCACCTGAGCTGCAAGAGGAGGGAAGGTGGAGTCTGCAGGTGGGACCCACTGAGGACCACAGGATGCCCAGAGCTGTGACACACCTTCAATGTCTGCGCTAGGGCAAAGTTATACTGGTCTTTGTAAGAAGCCCTGTTTTCAAGTATAGACTGCACTTTTCTTATTTAATCTCTATTAAAAAAAATTGCCAGACTATTTACTTCCTTTGGCAAATGAGATGTGCATGTAAAGATCTACTGAGTTTTCTCTACCAAGTGCCATCAGTGATGGGTGAGGTCTACTTGCTGGAGTTTGGATTCTGGGAGCAAGTGCTTCTGGAAGCTGCTGGAAATACCTCCAGGGCTGCATAATTCCAGCCCAACAAGCAGCAAAAATCTTCAGAGCCTGAGTGAGCTGGGCCTGGGAGGGGCCACTGCTTCTCCACCTCATTCTGGGGAAGATGTTAGTTCATTGGTTGGTTGGTCCATCCATCCATCCATCCATCCTCTCACTGATTCCTCCATTTATTTAGTGAACATTTACTGTTCCGAGCATTTTCCTGGGCAGGGATGACCTTCTCTTCCTTTCCTCCTCTCCTCCCTCCCTTTTTCCCCCACCCCTCATTCCTGTTTCTCTCCCCCCTCCAAGTTATTGAGTTCCTGTCTTGAACAGACTCTGGGGACATGGTCATGCACTTTCTGTTGTGTGACAGCTCCCTAGCCCAGCAGCTAGGCTCTCTCCCTGTCACACTCTCTTGCTCCTCCTATTCCTTCCCTGGTGACCAGTCTACGCCTGTCTATCACTCCCTCCTCTTCCACTACTCAGGCTCTGACCTTTTGGGTTAAGCCCCCATACCCTCCTGACTGATCCTGAAGTCTGTCTCTGCTCTAAGGCCTGGCCTAGAGCCCAGTACAAAGGGTAATACTTAGTCCTGATAGGGGAACTCAAGTGTTAAAATTTTTAGCTTCAGTCATAACTGATAGGTTTAAGTGATTAATGCACATGGAAAGCTATTATTCCAGGAAATGGAATGTATGACCATGTGTCTCCATAAGGTCAGCCAGCAATTCAGTCCTTGTGCCACAGGGGGTCTGCAAGTGATGGAGGTGGTATCTGAGCTATTGTGTTCCAGGGACGGAATGCAAAAATGCTGCTCAACAAATAAAGAAGTACCAGGAAAGTCATCACTGACTACAAGTCTTATCCAATTAACCTTTCCCCCAAATCCCTTACCTACCCTTTCTTCTCCTTATAAAAAGGTTGGCTTGAGATAAAATGTAAAGACAGTGTTTGAGGGTGCATAACTCGCTGTCTTCTAGATCACTGGCATCTCAATAAAGCAGCCATAAAGATTTAATCCTCATCTCTACTTATTGGTTCTGGTAGTGACAGGCAGCACAAATGCTGACTTTTCTGGTTTCAGTTCTAGGGGTCAGGGCCCTCACCTCTGAAGGCTGCTCATCACACAGAGATGGGACTGTGGAGACCAGGCACTGAGACTCCCCAGGGAAGGGGCTGGTATGTTCCTACCCTAGGCAAATGGCTCCCTGTCATCATGACACTCTTGGTGTCCCACCCAGACTCCTTGCCTCCTGCTATTCATCCTTCTTTCTGTCCAGTTTACCTGGCACCTTCTGCTTGGGCCATGAGTGACTTGGGTCCTCCCACATGTGTAGGGAATGTCTGGTTTAGTGCCTGGTAACAGGAAAGCTCCTGGTCAAAGGTGTCCCTATAGAAGTGGGAAGTATGATTGAGGCTTGCCCTTGACCTCAGAAGGCCCATCCCTCACATCTTGGTTTCCTCTTCCATTTTTCTGTCTTTGCTCAGTCCCTGAGCATGACTGACAAAGGCTGGCACCTGATAGAGTGGTCATCTTGGGAGGAGGGGAACTGAGTGCCCAGGACTGCAGGGCTCACCTAGGGGTTGACTGATGCTCCCCTCAGTCAGGAATCAGCCAAGTGCTACAAAGTGAAAGCAGGTGGGTGACTGTGCTCACCAGGTCATAGTCAATAAGGCAACATACCCTGATGGGTCACTTAGCTTTGGAATATAACACAGTGGTTCTAGGGAGCTGAGTGGACTGTGTCCTCCTATTGTTCTTTCTTACAAGAAGGAAAATGCATTATAACATCTCAGAAGATGTATCGTCACAGGGAATACAGCCTGACAAGAAAAGAATGGCAGAACATGTTGATGACTCAGTGTAGAACCCAGCACCTCATTTTTTCCTGCCTCTTGGGAGGGTAGGCTCCTCTGGAAGAATTGTTTTCTAAGCAGAAAGGAGTGATGTTTGGACAAATATGAAGATATGAGCCCTTAAAACTGAACTAAGACAGTCAGGCTGCAAATAAATGAAAATTACAGGACTTTTCTATAGGAAGAATTTTCTTTGTCAGGGAGCACGAGGATCTCACAAAATCCTGTCTGTGATTAACAGTTTTGTGTTGGTAGGAGTCCTGTAAATATCTCAGGAGGGCCACCAAAGCACCTGAGTCCCCTCTCCATCCTGATTCAAGACAGGTGGCTCTCTTTGAACAGGGTAGATAGGCCACACTTGGATCTGCACCTGCAGAGGAAACTGGCACATGTCATGCTTTTCCTAGTGGCTTCCAAGAAGCTGATGTCTCCTCCAGCATGTCCTTTTTCAGCCTATGCTCCTTCCCTGTGGAGGGCAGAATTCCACCATCGCCCCTGGCATTACCATCATAATGAGATTGAAGTATTTAATCCCGTTAAGTGATTACAGTTATTAATCATTTGATCGGAAAATAGGGAGATGCTGTGCATGGGCCAACCTAGTCACCTGAGCCTATGAAAAGCAGAGAGTTTTCTCTGGCTAATTGTGGAAAAGGAAGTGAGTTGTTCCCCCAACTACTCATACCTGGTGTTTTTCCACACCAATTTTCCAAATCTCCAATGTCAATTGGGTGTCCAACAATTCAATTCAATTCTGACTATCTAGAGTTAGTGTCAGATCCCTCAGGTTAAGGGCTTTGTTTCACAAGACTGTCCCCACAATACAGTGCCCAGATTACCCACTCTCCTGCATAGCTAACTACAAATTTGGAGGTTTTCACAACCCCTCTCGTGCTTGATAATGAGCTGGCCCAACTTAGAGAATTTAGGAAAACTGTTTACTTAGTAGTTTACCAATTTATTATAAAGGAAACAACTCAGAAGGGAAAAGGTGCACAGGGAAAGCTATGGTGGAGGCAAGGAGTTTCCATGTCTAGGTGCATCACCCTCCTAGCATCTTGAGGTGTTCACCAACCAGAGATCTCCAAAAATAATTAAGGGGTTTTTTGGAGGTTCTATGACTCAGCCGCAATTGATGAAATCATTGGCCATTGGTGACTGAACACCATCTCCATTCCCTCTTCCCTCCCTTGGAGGTTCGGGGTGGGGCTGAAAATTTTAATCATCTAATCCCATGGTTGTTTTTCTGGATTGTTTCTCTGGAGACCAGCCTCAGGCCTGACACATTTAGGGGTCCTTCAAGAGTCCTCTCACTAGCATAAAGTCAGTAGTGGTCTGAAGGGATTTCTTATGAAGAACAAAAGAGCAGCTCTCATCCTTATCACTGAGGATCTCACAAGCATCCTAGAAGCTCTGTGCCAGGAACTGGCCCTCACTTGTGGCCTCTCCCAGGGAACCCCCCCTGAGGCCCAGCTGTATGCAGCTGCAGGCAGTGGGCCAGTGGGCATAGAATTCTCCAGTGGGAAAATGTGACTGGAATAGGGTCCACTTGTTGATGATGATGTTTGGTATCTGGCCTAATTGTCTGGTAGTGTAGTATTTCAGTCAAAGCCAAGCGCTTATTTCTTGTGGCTGCTTGTGGTTTCCAGTTACCTAAAGGAAACATATTTATCTCTCTCTCTAACCTCTGGACGTGGGGACTTTGAGGCTGGGAGAGCAAAGTCAGTTATGGGAACATTGTTAAAAGGATGTAGAAGCTTTGTTTTACCCCCAAAGTGAGTTCTGATCCTACAACCACTGATCATTTCTTTATCTCATACTAAGTGGTTTTATTTCATCCCTGAAGGGGAGGTGGGATCCATGACTCACATTTTCAGCAAGCCCTTGGGTTTTGCAGTGAGGTGGTTGAATTGATTCAGCTTTTTGACATGGTCTGTGCAACTAAGCCTCTATGACGGTGGCTTGGGTGACATTCACTTAATCTGATCTTCCCTAAGTAGGAACATTATAGGAGGGCAACTTTAAATTGTTGGGTTTTTATTATGATAAAATACAGGCAAATAGAATTCTAAGCAGCCACATCAATACAGCAATAAAAGGCAAAACTGAAAGACAAAAAACAGACTGGCTAAATCTCCTTCTTCTCAGCAAGATCAAAGTTCCCTAGACTGATTCATGGAAGCAGAGCAATTCCTGGAACTCCTGGTCATGAGAGGAATTTGATGCTAAGAATTCCAGGACAAATTATGCTGATGGGGGTCAGGCAGAGCTATTAGGAGATTCATTGAAAATCCATGTGTATTCATTCTGCCTTTGGATTTCTGCAAATCACTGAAGTTCTGGTTTTGTGGGGGCCAAAATAATGACAAGATAAAGCCCAGGGAATGGAGTGGTTGGCCCTCAGTCATCAGACACTCATCTTGGGTTGGTCAAAGGTTTGCGGTGCCCTAGGTAGCCTCAGAGCCCAGGTTTGCAGTCTCCCTGCCAGCCAGGGCCAGCACTAGCAGTGCTGAGGGTGGCCGCTTGGCCCTCAGCCTCCCACAAAACACAGAGAAGACTGCGAAGAAACCATGATCTAACCAGGTAGGGTTGAAGAAGTGGGGGCAAATGTGGGCCAGAGGATAGGTGGAACATCTCTGCTATACCTGGAGCCTTGGCAACCTGGAGCTTGTCTGTCCATGTGAGATCCCTGTTCAGAATCCTGATTATATTGATGGAGAAGAAACCCTCACCTAAGTAGCTCATTCCAGGACCCTCTGACTCCCCCACACCCTGAAGGTCTGGTGCTGGGGTGAGTCCTGGGCTAGACCCTGGGCTCCCTGTCTAGTTACCAGCTACCAGAAGTGCCCTTATGGTTGGGTCTGTCTTTCCCACAGCAGCAATGTCTCTCTCCTCCATAATTGTCTCTTTTCTATACCTGTCTCTCTCATTCACATCTGTTTATTTCCTCCACATCTGTTTCTCCTCTATACCTTTCTTTCCTCCATACCCATCTCTCTCCACACTTGTCTCTCCTCCACATTATTTCTCTTCTCACATCTGTCTCCACACCTGTCTCTTCTCCACATCTGTCTTTCTCTACAACTGTTTCCCCCTCTACACCTGTCTCTCCATACCCGTCTCTTTCCTCCATACCTGCTCTTTCTTCCACACCTTTGGTGCAGGTTCTCCTCTTCTCTGATATAGGCTCTCCAAACCCCTTGGTGTTGGCCTTGGGCTTCCTGTCTGCTCACTATTGCTATCCCACCTTTCATACTGCTGGTTAACAATTAATTTCTTATGACACCAGTATCATCATGTTATCCCCCTTTCCCTTTGGATCTCTGGGGCCAAGACGAACAGATTATATTGCTTTCTCTGCCCTGTCTTGTTCTAACCATCACAGGTAGTTCACCCCCAACTTCAGCACAGGTCACTTCTTCCGCCCTCTCATGGCTCTTCTTATATATTATGGAGATCTGTTTATAAGTCTGAGCATCCTTCATGGGGAGGAACAGAGTTCCCACCTGAAATACCTCAAATCCAGCACAGTGCTTGGGGCAGTTCACTCCATTGACTAACTGGGTGAAATAAAGCCATCTTCTTTGGAGCATGTATACACATTAAGCTTAGTTTCTGCCGTATAACCTATAATGACTGCACTTGAAATGCTTCGTACAAGGAGGAGAAGTAGAACCAGTTGAGCAAGAGCATTGGTTTGATACCTCTAGTAGAAACTGGGTAATTGAGAACTTTCACAAATCAAATTTGCCCTTTCATTGTCATTATTTTCATTGGGATCATCATTACTATCTTTACCATTTAGCACATTTGCTGAGTGCCCATCTGGTAATGAAATATAAATGCTGGGCAATTTGAGGACTTAGCATTTTACAAGAAGCAACACCATTGTTTTTTTAAATCAGTAGGAAGACAAAAAGTGAGAAGCACTAACTTCAAGAAGGAGGGAAGAAGAGCAGGTAGTGAAACTCTGATATGGGATGTGTAAGGGAGTGTCTCATCTTTCTGTTGCAGAAAGATGGAAACTGCAGCCCATTGTGCGTAGAGGTGAGATGGGGACTCAAGGTGAGGGAAATGGTGGCCAGTCACTGAAGATGGATGAGAAAGGTTAGCTGAGATGTGGGATGTTCCTGGAGGGGCAGGTTGACTTCTCAGGGTCCTGGTATGTTGAGATTCCTAGGGCCTGGGCAGACCTGGCAGCAAGCATTGAGGTGAAGGTGGGACCAGTGATCCCGTGGCTGCTTAAGGGATTTGGCACTTGCCTCAGTTCGCCTGTGGAACAATGCATCCCAAGCCTAGTGTGGTATTTCCATTTTCTCATAATTGAACTTCCTGGGCTCTGCAATCCTCTTACTCTACCTGGTGCTGCCTGAGGCTACTCCTCATCTAGAGGTTCCCAATGGTGCCTTAGAGGGCATGTTGAAAGGCTGGGCTCAGCCCAAGTGCTGGGATGCTGGGATGCCCGGATGTCTGAGCAGCTCTCCCTCTCCAGGTGGCCTCCCTGATGTGTCCAGTACAGTTGGTTAGCACTCAGCATGGGAGACAATCCTGGGAGGGCTGCAGAGGACTGTCTTTGGAGAGTCACTGGGACTCATGTTTCTGACAGGTTTGAGCTTGTGAATCCCTTGGAGGGGTATTTAGGTTATATAATCTATTCTGAGGGAGAGACATCAAAGTACAAAATGTGATAGTATGGAAAGTTGCATTTGGTGAAGAAGTGTGACTGCTACTCTCTACAAGAGAAGAACTTCTTGAGAGGACTTTCACAAATCAAATTGCTGCAATAACTCCACAGCAGACACTTCCACTCCTTACCTCAGTGCATACTTAATCCAGCAACTTCTCATGAGGTCATGTTGTTCACACACATCATTTATTGGCACCTGAGGGTACCAGGAGGTGCACAAGGCCCAGCCACCTGTCCCAGCACTGGGCCCAAAATGCTCACCTGCCTCAGATGGAATCTCAGTGTCTCCCAGATTCAGCTATTCTCAGTCAGACCCTCCTCCTCAGAAGAAAATCCTGTGGGCTCCAAGTTTCCTGAGTCCCCAACCTTCATCCAGCTTCTTTATATATTCCTCACAGAGTATGGTTTTAAATTTCTAAGAGACACATCCTCTATTGGAAATACCTGGGCAGTCTGAGCATCTGTTGGACAAATGGTGAGTGGGTTCATCGATGGGAGGTGGTTAGATTGTGCAAAGAGGGGCCATTCCACGGTGCTGGGAGATGCACACCTACCAGGCAGTGGGCCAGCAGGGTGCAGTAGGTCCAGTGTCAGTGATGACAGGACTTCACATCCAACCTGGGCTTCCTCTGCTCATTCACTGCTCTTCCCTTTTCATTGAGAAAAATATCATTTTAAAGTTATACAATGAATTATGCTTGAATAATAAAAATAACACTTAACACATTATAATCTGGAATCTAGTCTTGATGTCCTGCTATGCTTGACAATCCCCAACATGTGACTCCTGACTCTCCCCAAGTTCCCTGTGTTCTCTGTGGTCCTGTCTGCTCTCAGAGGGCTACTTGTCTTACTGAGGGCATTGCATCGGCCTCTGCCTGTGGTTTTCTCCTTGTACTTGGCCAATGGGAAGGTCAGGGGAGAGATGTTGATATTTCTTCCCTCTGCCTTCTGTTTCCTCACAGGTTCTGGGTGACCTCCTTCTCCCATCACCTTGGCAGGCCTAGGCTGGCTCATTCATGGGAGGAGCACTCAGCTTTAAGTTCAACGGATGTGTCCCTTCTCTTCTGTAGAACAAGGCTTGTAGCTGTGTCCAAGTCAGAGAATTGAGCAGTGTAACCTGGCGCATGGCTGCAAGGAGGGAACCCCTCACCGAGGCCAGGCTCTAGGGGTACCCACTCAGACTTCTTTGTCAGCCAGGTGCACCCGCCATCCTTCTCTGCAGAATCACCCTCAGCCACAAGGGCCCTCTAGCCGGGTGGGGCCATGCCCCTGCAGAATCAGCTGGTTTCCAGTCAAAGGGAGTCTCCGAAAGCATACCATTGTCTCCAGGGATCCACTCTGGGTGCTCCTGGGGAGTCAAGTAGAACTATCCCCACCCTCTCTAGCTTCCTTATGCCCCTTTCCTGAGGGTACCCCATCAACCACTCAAACTAAGTCCCTATCTCAGCCTCTAGAGTTGAACCTAAGGTAGGAACTTTCCCTCTGAATCTGAAAAGGAATTCACTGCTCACTGGCCCTGGAACTTGGGTCAAGTTAATTTCTCTGGAAGGTGGGAGTTTCTTCATCAGGTGTAAAGACCCAGTGGGACAAACTAGTAAAAATCACCTAGAATTATGTCTGCATTGTGAGGCCTGCAGGGAGAGCTGGCTGGTGTCCTATCCTGTGGTTTGTTTATGTTTTTAAGGGGGGGGACTTCTTCCTTTTTTGCAAAAGAACAGGATTAGAGACTCTGGGAAGCTGCACTTGTGCACTACACTTTATTGACAGGAAGGAAGTTGGGCACTAAACCATAAGCTGGAAAAATCATGCAGCCCCAAGGTTCAGGCCACCTGCAGGGAGTGGTTCCAGGGACCACTCATTGCAGCATGGGATAACCACCCAGTGTGGTCAAGGGCAGATTTCCGGAAGGAGGCAGAGAGAGCAGGGGGTAAGGCTTCAGTCTTCGAGGACTGTTACTGGGAGCTAGGGTGGAGCACGCTTAGAGGAGCAAGGCCAGGGCACCCTGAGATGAGGTGGGTGGACTCCAGGGCCACTCTTTCCTGGCCCTCCAGGCTCTGGCAAATATATCTTCTTGGCCCTGGAGGAAGCAGCCTGTCATTGTCTCTAGTGCCTGCCCATCCCCTGGATCTGTGCAGATTCGGGGGATCTGGGATACTGGAGACTTTCTGTTTCTAACAAACCCTGGCAGGGCTGCTTCTGCTGGTGCCTGGAGCACTCTGAGCACTGAAGCACAGGACCTCTGCACCCACACGACAGGGGCTAATTCTGAAGTTACCCAGAATTGGAGTTTCCCATGTAATCCAACACACAGCAGCCCACAGCATGATCTCTGACAGGAGAGGTTTCTATCCTCCCCTGAGGAGTGATTAAACCCTGTGGAGAGACCATTAAGCAAAGGGAGGGATCTCAGTTGCAAATGAGACAGGAGCTGGTCCCTGACTTCTGGCTGGTATCAGGCTGGGTCAGACAGCTCTGGGTTAGGAGCCAGAAGACGCATTTTGAATTCCTGACCCCTGACTACTTCCAGGCTATGACCTTAATACCCTTATTAATGTCCTTATTTTAATGAATTCTGACCTCCCACAGTGCCCGTGGCATCAGAGATGTTCAGTGTGACCATTGCCTCCCGCCCTAAACTTGGGGTTGGGTATTGGCAGTCCCTGTTTACGTTACCTAACACCTCTGGAGACAGGCCAGAGTCAGAGGTCTTTTTGATGTAAACAAAGTGTGAAGTTACACGGTTATGGGATTCCAGTTTCCTGTGGTCCCATAATAACCTGTTCTATTAGCAGCTTCCTCTGACACAAATATACACGTGCACACACGTGCACATATACACCCAGTACACATGCATGCTCAGTGTACACACAAGCACACACATGCTCACACACATGTGTATATACACACCTGCATGCACACATACATTTCTATAGCCATGTATTGTGAGGCCAATCTCTCAACCTTGCTGGACCCCTCAGCCTTTAATTAGGTCAGCAAGGTTAGCTTTACTAACCTCAGATGGCCAAAGATTGCAGGAGAAGGGATCTGCTTTAGCCTTTTCAGAGAGTGTGAAGTTACCCTGAAATAGACTAGAAACCCAGTGTGGATGGTGTGGCATGTCCCATGACAGTCTTTCAGACCTTCCTGCCAGTTTGGTTTTGAAATGGTGAGCACTGGAAAGAAACCTGACAGAGCTTTTCTTGACTTTTTAAATTCCCCCAGGCTGCACTTCTGCACTTTCTGAGACAGGCTGGTGGTGCTCAAGTGTGCTCCTGCATTCTTCTTTTCCTCTGACCTTGTCACAATTCAGTCACATGATGAATAAAATCTCAACGCTTTCTGCCCTTTATCTTTGCTTCTGTTTCTTTCCAAGGAGGCTGAAATGTGGCCCATAAAAATGCAAGGAGACCGTCCTATTTAACACTGTAGGATCTAAAAGGTCTTTTTCTGCAGGGTAACTATTAAACAAACTCTTCTTCCTAGAAGCATTCTTTGTCCTAACACTTGCTTATTATTTTCTCACACCTGCATATCACTTCAAATAAACAAGCTGATACAGAAAAAATAATGGCTAGAACACTTGGTTTCTACTAAATGATTATATTATGGGAACACTGCACCTTCTGGAGTCCAAAGGTAAGGTGATGGATAGCTAGCCAGGTCACAGTATGTTCTGTTCTGAGCTGCAAGTTGGCGGCTTTCATTCTGCTCAGTCTTGCACAGGTTAGCAATGAGTAAAAGAGAACATGAGATCTCAGGAGCCTTGGGGAGCCAATCTTGTTTGCCTCAGGCCAGAATTTGGCTCAGAGAGCAAATCCCAGAGGTTGTACTGTCTGTGCACCTGGCTGACAAGCTATGGCTTTAGCAGGACCTCCAGTGTCATTAGATGTCTGTGCAAAGCAGGTGCTGCTCTCCAGAATTTGCGGGGCAGGAAGAAATCTCTCTGGTGGGTGGCTGCCCTTGAGGAGAAGGGACCTGGCACTCTAAGTCTAACCTCCTGGAAAGCAGATCTCTGGCATGTGAGCCCCACTCCCTGCCCTTGCCCAGGAATGACCTCACTAATTGATTCTGGTTCCCAGCCTCTTCATGTCTCCTCTTCCATCCATCAACCCTCTGACGGCTCTCATGGAATGGCTGCAGAGACTGACTTAGCAAAGCCATTAAGGGGCACCAAGCACAGCCTCCATCACCCTGCCCCCTCCTGGGACATGAATGATGCTGATTTTCTACTGTCCCTTGAGCCTTTATCTGCAGCTTTACCTCTTGGGAATCATGTCTGTGAGGCCGTCAGACTGACACCCTCTAGGCCATCTCACCCTGATCCACCTGTCCAATTTGTGCAGTCTGATCACCCTGGGGGCTGCTTTTTGGGAGATATTGGCATTAGAAATAGCTCTTCTGTAGGCCAGCCTATGTCTCACCATTTGCTATCATGGGAACATAACATTGTGGGTGATTTCTTGGAGGAGGGTCTCCTGGGGTTGCTGGGAACATAGCAAGTTAACTCAGGAGGCAGAGAGGTCACCCAGAGAGAAACATGTTCCCAGGGGTGAGGGAGCTGCCACGGTCAACTGCAACCCCACTGAATGCAAAAGAACAGCTTTTGTGGGACCCAACTTTTTTGGTATATGGAGAGATAGTAATGCTTTTTTATTGAAAAACAAAATAGGAGAGAGGGTTTCTAGGTTGCAGGCAGGTTCCTACCATGTTTATGGCAAAGACTGAAGGTCACCCAGACACATGGCTGAATTGCTCTGCAGTTACGAGAAGCTTGCAAAGCTACTGTGTCATAAGCCAGGGAGGAACTGAAATTGCATATACATCCATTTTGTTGTTGAAACATGACACAAGCCTCTGCTGCACGCTTCCATTGGAATGAGACATGTCACCCTGGGCACAGCACTGCCTCACAGGCAGCCAACCTGGTCTCTGCAGCTGGGTGGCACAGGCTGTGGTGTCACACTCATTCTGGATACTTCCAGTGTCCCTTGGGGTGGGAGGCGCTCTGGACAGTGCAGATGGGTTGTGACCTGGGTCTCATACCCCATACTCCTCGGTGAGCAAAGGACTTCATCCTGATCAGAGTTCCTTGCTGTGACCCAAAGGTGGATATGGTCTTTCTTTCTGGGATGGTGAGGCCATTGAGGTGCCCAGTGTGCAGTGCCTTGCCTTCACTGTCTTGCTGGTGGGCAATTCTGGCGTCAGGGTTATTCCTGGAGTGCAGCTTCGTGATCTTTCCACAGGTGGTCTGGGAATTGTTTACAAGGCCTGGTTTATACTTGCCAGCAGTTGTGTATTGCAACTGGACTTCTTGAATGTCTGCAGGAACCAAGGAGTCAGGCAAGAGGGAGAGAAAATAATTCAACTGAGACTGAAGCCAGAGCCAGAGGCAACTCCTTTGGTGACTTGGGGTGACCTGCCTGTGTCCTCACACTGCCTGGGTCCTGGCCTGGGGCTGGGTGGTGATTAGGTACTGAGAGCACAGCCCTCCTTTGGCAGCACCTCTTGTACCAGGGTTATTTTTGTCTCTGTGCTGAGTGGTAGTTTATGTTTATTGTTCTGATTCCCCATAAACACAGCTTGTATCCTTTCCTTCCTACCTTCCTCCTCAGCACTTAAGACATCCCCTGCCTGCATTTCCAATCCTCTGTCAGACCCAGGGCTCTCAAAGGAGGGCAGAATGTGGCCAATAGGATCTCACTCCATCAGTAGGCTGAATGAGAAAGCACACAGAAAGCAGACAAAGGGACTTGTGGCCATTGTCAGGCTGTGTCCCTCCAGAATGACTGAGCCTTGGCTCTGGTCAGTGTGTTCGGTACAGGGGCTCATGTACATGCTCTAAGCGCAGGCTGCTTAGGAGGGGAAAGGGCAGAGGCCCCCATGGGTGAGGGAAGCTGCTGCCCATGTGAGAGGTCCTTGGCACCCCTTGGTTGGTAGCCAGGAGGCACTGAGTACCCTTTGTTTCTCTGCAGTGATGACTTCCCTCTGTAGGTCAATTATGTAGCCTAATGGTTGTCATTACTTCTGATCAAAGTGTGCCATGGCAGCTAGTAACAGGTTCATGGGCAGCTCTGTCTACCAGCTTACCCTTCTCCTAGTGCCTTGCCACATTCCAACAACAGGGCAAGAAGGCACTCCCAGCAGGCAACATTTGGTCTGCTGTTTGGCTGGTTCTCCTGTGGATTGGCAGAAATAGGAATTATCAGAAGGCATTTTCTGGTTTGAGAGACTTGGCAGGAGAAGTTACCAGCTGGCAGAATGCTCAGAGGGCCTCATAAGGACCTTCCCTGGCAGTCTGGCTCAGTATGCGAAGGACAGGTGTGGGGCTCCCTCATTCCCAGGGTTAGGGGGCTCACTCACAAGAACCACAGTTCAAGGCACAGAGCTTTGGATGGGAGGAAGGGGGAGGTGAGTGCCCATCGGGTATAGCTCATGGGCAGCAGGATTTGGGGTTTGGAGAAGACTTCAGATATACCAGTCCTCACCTCTACCCAGCACGTGTCTTGCCTCAGGCTTTCCAGGGGCTTGTTGCTAATTTTCCAGGACTTCCCAGGGGCCCTTAGAGAGAGCATGACCCACCAGGTGTGTTCTGTGGTATGTTTCTCGACAGACCCACTGGCATGCCTTCCTCCAGGATTTTGAACTCTGTGGTCAGGAGCCGTGTATGTTTTGTGGAGTCTTGTCCAGAACCTAGTTTGCATGAAGTGTCCCCTAATACTTATGGAGACAAATGACAAAACCCAAGAGGACAGTGCAGAAATCTCATTCTATCTTTTCGTTTCATGGACTGTTCTAGAATGTTTCACTGGCTGGAAGGGAGAATGTGAGCACCAGCTTCCCTAGTGTACCTGGTGGGGGAGTTGGGCGGGGCCCAAAGGAAGGCTGTAGAAGAAGGTGGCATGGACAAAGCCCTGCTGCCTCTGCTGGGTCCAGTGTTCACAGCTGTCAGATTAAAGCCCCTGTAGGGTGAGACTGCATTCCCTGTAGCCTCCCATGGAATGTTTAAGAATGTTTTCTCTTAAGAATAACCCAGGCTTCTTTCTGTGATCCTTTGCACAGCTGCAGAGGCTGGTTCAGTCACTCAGTACAGGTTTCAGGAGCTCCCTTTCCAGGTGAGGCTCTGAGGTCAGTCAGCCAGGCTCCTGCCCTCAGGGAATGAGGGTCTATGTTGTCTACCATCAGCCATGGTCCACGCTGCAGGGATGGACTTGAGATGTGGACACTTCAGGAACAACAATCAGGTGGCTGCCTTCACCAGGCGTTTGGATACGCAGAAAAAACAGTTCAAATTGGACAGTGACATGCTTACTTCATAATCAACATCTCTGTCGTTGTTGCTGAGGACAAGTGGCCATGGCAGTAGCCAGGCCATACCTGAGGTGGCCATGGGGTTGCCTAGGCCATGGAAGCTGAGATGAGGCAGTCAGTGAGATGGATACCTTTGCTCTTGGGCCCAGCATTGGCTTGGTGCAGCCTGAGTGAGGTGGGCCCCACCAGCCAGGGGAGCTCAAGCACCATGGGTTTTATGCCACATTCTCCTGTTATTGGGTGTTTCCACTGTTGTTGAAACTGGGCACATAGAAACAAGATAATGAAATGACATTTTTCAGGGATGTCGATAATGATTGTTTTAGCATAAAACAAAATGTTAACTTTCTCATCACTGGGTTTTTATTCACCATCATACAGTTCAAGCCTTTTGCCAGCATGTATCTCTTACAGGTTTGGTGGCAGCCCCTGTTAGCATGATGCAAAGCTTCTCCCCCACCCCCACCCCCGACAACACTGTGAATGTAGGCTCCCTAGGATAAAAGTCATTCCCCTTCAGGGTCTCTGGGTGTGCTCTTTGAGTAAAAAACAGCAGTAATGCCCTCAATTCTGAGTTTCTGAAACTGTCCTTTTAGGCCTGTCACAATTCATCCCAGTGCCAAGTACAGAGCAACATGAAGGGTCAATTTTCAGAGACATGTTTTTCTTCTTTGCTAAACTCCTCAGGTTCTCTAGAGTGAAAAACTGGAAGTGAGTAGGATAGGGAGAGCCCAAGCTCCAAGACTGAAAGGGGCCCTGGGAAGGGGCTGAAGAGGGAGCATTGAGGCTGAATGGTCCCTGTGGGTTTATCCAACCCCCAGATGCACTTCCCCTTCCTTCATAGTACAGTGTGCATTCCTGATAAACCCTCCCTTATCCATAAGATATTCAAGGAAGGCTCCAAACCACTGACCAACATTCATGAAGCTGCAGGGCATCCAGACCGGAATCCCTCACAGAGCCAATGGTATTACAGGCATCCAGAGTGGCTCCCTGGCTCATTGCCTGTGCAGAGTCTGATGATCTTCATTTTCTTGAGCAGGGATCTCCTTTTCATTTTTTACTGGGTCCTGTGTGTGTATGTGCATGTATGTGTGTGCAGGTGGCTAAGCGCAGGAAAAGGGAGCAGCAGCTGTGGGGGAAGAGCAACTCAGGCAGCTCCTGGTGCACCACAAACAGCATTCTGCAGAAAAGGAAAGCCTGGTTTCAGGAAGCTCATGGCAGGGAATGGGCAGGGTAAGAACACATAATAAGAAGACAAGCAACCCAATTAAAAAATGGGCAAAGGACTTGAACACACACTTCTCCAAAAAGGACATACAGAAGATCCAAAGACACGTGAAACGATGTTCTATATTGCTAGCTATCAGAGAGATGCAAATTAAAACCACAATGAGATAACACTTCACACTGGTCAGAATGGCCATCATAAGCAAAGCAACAAACAAGTGTTGGAGAGGTTGTGGAGAAAAGGGGACCCTAGTGCACTGTTGGTGGGACTGCATACTGGTACAACCACTATGGAAAACAGTATGGAACCTCCTCAGAAAACTAAAAATGGATCTGCCTTTTGACCCAGCCATTCCACTGCTGGGACTATATCCTAAGAATTCTAAAACACCAATAGAAAAGAACCTTTGCACCCCAATGTTCATAGCAGCACAATTTACAAAGTGTTGGAAGCTAAGTGTTGGAAGCAACCTAGATGCCCATCAGTAAATGAATGGATCAAAAAACTATGGTACATTTACACAATGGAATTCTGTGCAGCAGAAAGAAAGAAGGAGCTCCTACCCTTTGCAACAGCATGGATGGAACTGGAAAGCATTATGCTAAGTGAAATAAGCCAGGCAGTGAAAGATAAATACCATATGATCTCACCTTTAACAGGAACCTAAACAACAGAACAAAGAAACAAGTAAAGGACACTGAAATAGAGGACAGGCTGAAAGTGACCAGAGGAGAGGGAAGAGGGAGTTTCAGGGGAAAAGGGGAAGGGTTTACAGGAACAAATTTAAAAGACACATGGACAAAAACTAGGGGGAGGGTGGTAATGGGAGGGAAGTGGGGAGGGATGGGTGGGAGGGCTGGAATGGGAGTAAAGGGGAGAAAAAAAGAAAAAAAAGAGTGGATTGAAGAGGTGGGTGGGGGTAACCCCACTGCCTCCCCCCCACCCCCTGTCTCAAATCCCTGAGAGATATCGTTAGCACACTCAGGAGGCCTGCACATCATCTGGCATCCTGGAGGGTTGAGGGAAGCTGGGGTGGGGGTTGGTGGTTCTCCCCCAAAGGAGGAAAATGCACCTTCCCAGCATTCCCAGCATTCCCAAAGGAGGAAAGGAGGAAAATGCACCTTCCCAGCATTCCCAAAGAATTAATTACTATGATTAGAAGAAAGTGGGGTGGAGGTTTCTGTGGTCCTTTTTTGCTGAGAAGGGAGTAGAAGTGACATTACATGAGCACCCACAGGTGTCAGGCACGGTCCCTTTGCTTTATCACAGCCATATTGTGAGCTAGAATCCCTTAGTCTTTGCCAACAACACTGGAGAGAGGCAGGTGGTAGACTAAGGGAGCTGCTGGTCCTCCCCAGGTCTCTGGTCCCTGGGCTTGTCCTCCCACCTGAGCATGTTGGCTGGGGGTGTGAAGTCATGGGGAATATGGGTCAAGGGTGATTGGGGTGTGAGTTATTATGAGTCTTGGGGGTGTGGAATGTGAGATATGCGTCCTGGAAGTATGGGGTGTGAGGATGTGGGGACCTGGGGTGTAGAGTGTGGGGCCTGGGCTATGGGGTCTTATAGGTGTTCATCCTCAGGGTGTAGGAACCTGGGGTATGCAGGGGCCTGAGGACCTGGGATACAGGGTTGGTGGGAGACAGGAAAGTGGGCTTGGTTGCCAGGACTTTGGTGTCAGGGGAAACTTGGGTTCTTTGTGGCCTTGCTCACCTGTGGAATGAACACAGAAAACTAGCTTCTTCATCTGTGCAACTGAGATCCATGTCAGATTATTTTAAGAAGTGTAAATGAACCTGTCATCTCCATCTCTGACACAGATTTGGCAAAGAGTGAGCTACATCCATATGAGTGTCCTTTCTGGCCCTCCTTTTCCATGTGTCCTCTTATCCCCACCGCAGAGAGTTAGGTTGTCCTTGGGGTTCCCAGGAGTACAGGGTAGGGATGGCCTGGGTCAGTCAGTGGATTCAGGTACCAACAGACCAATCCACTGCTGTCACCATGTGGGCTCCCTGAAAGATAACAGCAGCTTTCCTCTGGAGTCAGCGTTCCCAGGCCTGGCTTGTCCCTTTCAGGCAGTTTCTTTTGGGAAAACTAGGAAATTTGCCAGAAATAGGGGGTGCCTCCCTGGGAATCTGGACTCACATGGAAGTGTTCTGGAGCACAGGTTCCACTACTGATGATTAGGACTGATCCAGGGAGAGGAAAGTCCATGGTAGGTACCTGAACAGCACCTGCTCTCAGATCACGGTGGGCCAGGCCCTGTGTGGGCCACACACTGGTTTCCTTACTGTTGATTGTTTTCATCTTCCAAAAACAATATTGGGACAGCCTTCTCTGTGCTGTCATTTCTGTTTTGTTCCATCTCTGCTTCTACATCTAGATAAACCACTTGAGTAAATACAAAAGACTTCTTTCTAGAAAAACCTTTTTTGACATATAAATGCTCATTCCAAAGGAGCAACATACCAACTAGGGGCAGATAAAATGCAATTGAATCTTTTGAATTACACTCCCACTCCCACCTTGTTTTGTTTCAAAACAAAACTGTTCAAAGCCAGCATGTGGAAGGCAGGTATTCCTTCCTCTTTAGGGAAGGAGAACCTGTTCTCTCCCTCATGTGCCATAGTCCATTTCTCCTATGACAGCCTCTTCACAATGCACAAGCCCCAGTTGTGGACTGATCTTTGTGGAGCTAGCATTAGGGGCTCATAGTGTTAAGGGATGGGGTCCCAAAGCTAAAATTCCCACTTGCCCCTTGACAAGCATAATGTAATTTATAATACATATGTAGTCTGGTCTTCTTCCCAGTTCCTGGCTCAAGGCTCCTCAAACCTTTGGGATTTCCTGAACAACAAGAGTGTCTTTTGCCATAATATGTGGTCTCTAGTCTTCAGTATGTGAAGTCACTTCAGAGCCATAAAGGTGAAATGGGTGGTTTATTATTCTTAACATGCTCCCTTCCACTACATTAATGAGGTGAATTTTGGACACCAAGGATGGGGACTGGTTTCCAGAGAAACCAACCGTGAATAGAGTCTTGCAACTTGCACTTACCACACCCTGATTTCCAGGGAGGTTGAAGCAATTATGCCTATGTTATAAAACCTCCACAGAATCCCCAAAGGACAGGGTTTGGAGAAAACCAGAATGCTCCAAACACAAGGATGAGCCCTTCCCCTGTGCGTCTCTTCATCTGGTTGTTGATTCATTTCCTTTAATCCTTTAATATGTTCTGTAATAAATCAGGAATCTAGTGAGTAATGGGTTTCCTGAGTTCTGTGAGCTGCTTTAGCAAACTAATCAAACCTGAGGAGGAGTCATGGGAACCTCTGATTTACAGCCAGTTGGTGACAACTTAGATTTGGCATCTGAAGTGGAGGGTGGTCTTGAGACTATACCCTTAACCTATGGGATCTGTTTCTATCTCCAGGTATAGATAGTGTTAGAATTGAGTTACATTTTAGGACACTGGTCAGTGCCAGCTGAGAATTGGATTGCTTGGTGTTGAAAAGTACACATTTGGTAGGCAGCCACTGCAGATAAAGTTTAAGGTGATGGAAGGGATTCAGGGTGAAAGCCTTTCTGAGGCCAAACACCAGGATCAGTCTGGGCAGTGGCTAAAACAATTGGTGTTTGGTGAGGAAGGTATGAAATGGTCTCTTGGGGGTTTTCTCCCACACATGGCAGTTTTTGAGGCATTTACCTGTGTATTGCTATTTTGTTTTTTATTTGCATAGGTGGAATATTCCTTGGGTGACCAGATTGTGTGGGTTCCTTCAAAGAAGCTCTAACTTGCTGGTCCTGGGCCCAGTCTGCAGCAGTAGCTATTTGCTTGGTGGCACTGTCCCAAATTATAGGCACAGTGTCTTGCTGGAGAGAAGGTCTCCTAAGAAATGACGAGATTCAAACTACTGAAAATGTAGCTCTGAGAATGTTTTGCAGAGGGGAGTCCCAACCAAGGAGACTATGTTGCTCTTGTCTACTAGGAGCTATGGTTGCACCGTCAGACCCCTGCAGTGGGTAAAAAGGAGGTGCTTGGCCAGGAGCTTGTGCCCTTCTCCATGTTTTTAGGCCTCTCTGTGAGTGCCCTGTCCCTCAGCTCCAGGTGTCTCCTGGATCTGGGCAATGCGCCATGGACACCGGGCTGTGGGGAGGAGGCACTGCTCCTTCTGGGTGCTGGTGATGCTGCTGGGCCGCCAGGGTGATGCCAGGCTTGGTGTGAGGATGTCAGCATCTTTCCAAGAACACAGTGGGCCATGTGAACAGTCCCTTCTAGATGCATTTTTCCTCTCAAAATTTGTAAATTTTACCATCTTTTAAGTTTGGGGAATACCTGGAACTAGGTGAGTAAGAACTGCAAACTTACCACACTGGGGGGAGGCCTCTCCCTGGCTTCACTGGATACTTTCTGTGAGCTCATTTTCTTATCTTTCAAAATAAGCAGGGTATTGAAACTGGACCTCACAGGGAAGGTTTGTTACCACTCTGTGGGAGTGTTTGAAATAAGGGAATGAGAGAAGTTTTCCCTGACACTCTAACACTGCACACATCAATAGGCTCCGCTGATGGCCCTGCATCCTAGCCCAACTGGTTCCCTTGGTCACTGTCTTCCTGAGGGGGTTGGGGCACAGTTAATGTGCCAGAATCTTCCAGTGCACACAGGAGGCTGTCAGGATGAGCAGAAGTGTCTTGGGGGCTTCCTAAGCCCTCAGAAATGTCTGCTCAGCACGTCCTTATCCCACACCCTCAGTGGCACTGAGGAGTCTGGGATGGGTCCTGACTGGACATCTAGCTTTAGATACCTGGACTCTTCGATCATTTAGAATGTCAGCTCTGGTTTATAACTGGCAGCATTGGTACTGGCTTATAAGGTCCTATGAGTTCAAGCTTGGAAACCATGCAGGGTGTGCAGCGTTTCAGAGGCCCAGCTCGGTGAGGGCTTCAGAGCACATTCATTTGTCTTCCTGAGTTTAACTGGGCTAACAAGATGGCCGCATGCACTTACTAGCAGCTCATAGAAAGAGAAATATTTCTGTTTTATAAGAAAAAGGAATGTTTTCTGCTACAGCTGCTCAGGACTTACAAGCAGAACACTGGCAAACGTTGAGAGAATATAGTTCCATGCAATGTTTGATTAAAGAGGGTTTGGTAAACTTTTGTCTCAGGAAGGGCTAGTGGAATGGGAGGGGTGGTTTCAAGCTCTAGCTCTTATCAGAGATCATGAGAAATAAATACTTAAAAAAATACTCTGGTTTAGAGGACAAAGAAGAGCAGTATCTAAAAGGTCACATCCTACAAAGGCCTGCTCCAAAGGGAGGTTCCTGGGTGCTCTTGGACTGAGTGCCAGTGGAGTAGAGTGGAGGGCAGCAGCACTGGCAGAAAGGAGGTCTGGAGACTCAGGGCAAGTCCACCAAAGCCATGGCACATGCTGCTGGGGCTGGGCATAGGGAGCAGGCTGCCTAGAGGGGTCAGCCCTGGAGGGGCTCTCAGCTGAGAAGCTCTGTAGGCAGCAAAGCACTCCCAGCAATATGTCTTTTATTTCATAAGGGTTCTGTGAGGCACATTGCTAAGCCCATCAAAGGCAGAACACCAGCTACAAGCTGATTAGGGGTGCATGAGGTTCAGGACAGACCACCTGCTGTGCTACCCCCAGACCTCACCTGCATCCTCAGGCTCCTTCTCTCCTGGGGAAACATCACAGTGGTGCCTGGACATGTGGGGACTCCTGCCTTTGAGAGTCACTTTCAGTTAATGGGAGCTGGGTGTTGGTGAACAAATACCCTTTTCTTCTGACCCTTGCTTGAATGAGCCCAAGGCAGTATTTGCCCATCTTTCAGAGCCCTAGCAGGACAAGCTCCAGCTGCCTACAGTATGACTTTCTGGACACCATGCCCTCATTGGTTTCCTCCCTCCCTGCCTCCCCAGCCCCTCTGTCATGCCCAGGGTCACCCTGCACACATACAGCAGGCATTGAGTGCCTGCTTCCTAGTAGGCTGTTAGAGGACCTGCATGAAGAGAGACACCCTCTTGGCTGTGTCTGAGCAGAACCCTGAGGACAATAAACAGTTCCTCTGGTCCGGAGAGAAGGCCCCCCTTTCCCGTGAAGAACATGCTACAGCACAGGGTCTCTGGACCTTGACACCTGCCTCCTGTCCAGACACTCAGCAATGCCCAGGCCTCTCATGCTCACTGACTAGTGGGCCCTGGAGATTTCACTTGACGTGGTAGCAGAGGTGTGCAGGATGTTGGCCATAGGGTCTTCAGGCTACTCCTCAGAGCCCACATCAGGCTGGACGAGGATGGTTTGGAGAGTACTTCCTTTGAATGGTGGCTGCATCCATGGCTGCCACTAGAGATATCCTTTGATGGTCTCCTTTCTTACCATCCTTTGTTTTAGGGGCTGGTGCAGATTACATGCCAGCTGGAGGGTCTTGGAAGCCAGTGAGATTAGGCAGGCAGCACCATGTGCTTCCTGTCATTATGAGTTGAATTATGCTTTCACCCCACGCCCCCAAAAATGTATGTTGATGTCTTAGCCCCTAGTTCTTGTGAATGTGACTTTATTTGGACATGGGGTCTTAGCAGTTGTAATCAAGTTAAGATGAGGTCATAAGGATTAGGGCTCTAATCCAATGTGACAGGGTCCTTATAAGAGGGAACAGAAAGACACATAGGAAAGATGGCTGTGTGGGAGGACAGGTAGAGACAGGAGCAATACAGCTACAAGCCAAGGGATGCCAAGGACTGATGGCCACCACTAGAAGATTGACAGAGGCAAGAAAGCATTGTACCCCGAGTCTGGGAGGGATCACAGCCCTGTCAACACCTTGGGTTTTTGTTTCTGGCCTTCAGAACTGTGACATATGTTTCTGTAGTTTAAGGGCCGGTTGGTGGTACTTCCTTACCATAGCCCCAAGAAACGAAGCACTTGTGATGAGTGGCATCTTCATACTCTCAGGCCATGGGGCCACCTGGTGTCATGGCCATCAGTGTTTCTCTTCCTGAGCTCAGAGGGTCACCAGGACACAGGTGTGTATACCTGCCAAAAGCTTCAATCAGGTTAGCATGGCCATTTGCGTCACTCAGAGAATCCTCATAAGATCCTCATAACCCAGCCAGCTAAGCAGCATCATAACCAGCTGGCAAAAGGAGAAACTGAGGCTCACAGACCACCCAGTTACAGATTTATAGCACCACTCAAGACTGCAAGACAAGAAGGGGATTGGCAGCTATAGGACTCCAGGCTTTCTGTTAACATACTGTGGCCTCTTCACTCCACATTCCATGGGCCTCAAAGCTGGAAATTGAGAGCAAAAGGCATTTACATGAAGAAACAATATCTCACCATGAAAGATTGCAACTTTTGGAGTCATGTCTGTCTGGCTTTAGTTTCTGGAGTCAGCTCTGTGAACTTAGCTTGAGGTTCCATTAGCCATCTGTAAAATGGGTGTAAAATTGAGTAGCTCCATTAAGTAATGAATATGACTTGGGTGGCCATGAAGTCCTAGAGTTTGTGTTTATACTTTTGTCTTCTGCACTAGGATGCACACAATGGTGATCTGTGTGTGCAGCCTGCTATTCTTCCTCAATCTCCTAATACTGAACCCACTGAGAATGACAGCCAATGATAGGAACAATGACAGGGACCCTGGTGGACACAAGTTCAAGTGATAACCTTTTGCTTACTGCATGCATCCTTTGAGCACCCTTTAGTAGAGGAGGAGCTGAGGTGTGGGGCTGCCAGGCAGTTTGTCTGGGACCTTGCAGCCTCAGGGGAGTTGAGAGGCATTTCTGGATGTCTCCTGATGTTGCCATCTCCTCTAGTCTACTCAGTCCAAGGGGACCTTTCCTGTCCCCTCGGTTGACTTACAGTTCCTAGCACTTGGTGTTGGCGAAGAGAAGGTATGTGTGGGATCTGGACCTGGGATGGGTTTAATAAATGCTGATTGTGAAGGTAGAGATGAAGACAGTGATTCTGGAGGTGTCAGCAGGCTGCTCCTGCTTCCTGTCCTTCCTTGCCAAGCTTTGGTGGCCATCATCATGGCCATGGACAACTTTTTTAACTCTTTCACTCCAGCACAGATCCAGGAGGCTTTTAAATACTCTTTAGCAGCATGATCTACTAATTTCTGTTATATTTCTGCCCTCCTTTTTTTCTGCTGTGGACACAAGAATTTTTTCTAAAGTCTCTAAGACACAATTAAATACTATTGCATTCAGTCTTTTGGGTCCTACACTGTTTATCAAGGTAACTGGACATTGTAATTGTTTTCTGTTTATCTCTTCTGACATTTCCAAGAGGAAAGTGTGGGTGAAATTATCAGTTAAAATGTACCAGCAATGAAATAATAATACATCTGTCTATCTATCATCATCTACCTCTGTCTATAAATACCAGGAAACGTGCAAACATTTGTTCAGCCGGCACTGAGTAAAGATGGAAGCTACGGTCTGAGAAGAACATCACAGTGGGTTTCAAACACAAGGGCACAGCTTCCTTCAGATGAAAGCTGAAGAATGGCAGGACTAAGCTGGAGTGTTCTTGGGCGAACTCTGGGAAGAACCCTCGCAGCGGGAGCACATGGCGGCCGTAGTGGAAGGCAGGCGATGGAGCCGCTAAGCAAGCTCACTGTCTCTGAAAGCTGCACAATATCCAAATCAACAGTCACCAGCCGAGAAATCCTGTCGTCCCACCTTCATTTCTCATGAAAGCTGTGTCTGCGATGCTTCCTCAGTCACGTGATAGGTTCTAAATAAAATAAAATCCGCGAATTTACTGAAGCTTGGGAGGTAGGGTCTCCCTTTGCTGTTCTCAGCCCAGAATAGAGTTTTTCCTTTGTTATTACTGTTTGTTGTGGAAGGGAGAGTGTGAGAGAAGTGCTGTGGTCATTTTAGATGGCACCATGTTGAAAACAGATTTATCTGTATTAGTCATGTTTCCCCAGAGAAACAGAACTAATAGGCTAGATAGACAGAGACAGGTCAGAGGAGATTTATTATAAGAATTGGCTCACATATTTATGGAGGCTTAGAAGTGCCACCATCTGCTGTCTGCAAGGTGGAGACCCAGGAAAGCCAGTGGTGTAATTCAGTCCGTATCCAAAGGCCCAAGAACCAGGAGCTCCAACGACCAAGGACATGAGAGGGACATCCCAGCTCTAGAAGAGAGAGTACTTGTCCTTACTCTACCTTTTGCTCCATTTGGGCCCCAGTGGATTGGTGAGGGTGGGTTACCTTACTCAGTTCACTGAATCAAATGTTAATCTCTGACACACTCTTATAGACATACCCAGAAATCATGTCTTGCCAGCTATCAGGGTATACCATGAGTCAAGTTGACACATAAAATTCACCACCACACAAGATCTTTAGAAGAAAACCTTAGTGAGGACCCACTGGGGTTGGTTTGGTACAGAAACTTGAGACAGGAGCCAGCCAAAGCTGGTTCTGGCCTGACTGGGGGAGGATAATCCAAGTGGCCCTGAACAGGCCATTGTGGCCATGGCCAACTCAGTGTGGGTGGCCAGAGAGCCTCAGCTTGGCTTTTGTTTTGTGGCTAGCCTGGAGGAGCCACATGAACAGTAGCCAGGCCAGCAGACTTCCTGGAGGTTGTAGGGATCTAGTCTTTGTGGACAGTGTCGTAAAAAGAAAAATCGGGAAGGTCCTGGGATTCTGATCAGTGCCAAGAATCTCAGCAACCAAGCCATGGCTTGCATCCCTCCACAGAGTTATTGGAGACACTAACCACATGTGTCCAGAGTTCTGAAAGCAAGCCACGGCTTGATTGCTAATACCTATCAACATCTGCTCTCAATCAATGACTCTCTAGAGGACAGCAGCTGTTCCGTAGATGAACTGGGACAGCCCTCTAATCATCATCAATCTATTTAGCCTGGGGTCTGCGTGACCTGTGCTCTGCATGACTCTTCCAGTAGCTATGTTGTTGCACTTGAAATGTGCACAAGCTCCTAAATTCGAGCTTGTTCCCCTTGTCTTACTCATCAAGTTCATGAAACTCACCATGCCTCCCTGTCCTCCTCTGGGCTTCCTTTAAAATCAACAATGAACAAATCTCTGAGGACCATAGGTAAAAAGCAATACAATTTTTAGAATGAGAATTAAAGAAATAGGAAACAACAGGTTGACAGGATTCCTCTCTAACTTTCTTCAGTTCTTGGCAATTATTCCTTGCTTTATGGGGCCCCAGCACCACATTGGAGCTGAAAAACACATGCTGATCTTCTGGGAATGGTTCTACTCCTGCCATCAGTGTTGTCGAGTGTTGACACCTTCATTGACACTCTCTTACCTCACAGACGTTTGACAAAAGCCTCCTTGTGAAAAGAGCTGAGGATCCAGACTGCTCCAGAGAGCAGAGCTTATGGATGCTCAGGGCTCCAGCTCCTTGTGAAGAGACCTCCTGACTCACACAGTTGTGGGGTTCATGGAATGAAGTCTTTTTACCGAGTTATAGGCAATCTCTTTCTTCCAATCTAGCTATTTGACCACTAGTTTTCTGCTGATTAACTCCCTGCCTCTAAATAAATCCCTGAGATAGACGTTTTCAAGTCCCTAGTTTATACCAGAAACATTCACTAAGGAAATGAGGTTCTTCCCCCTAACATTTAAAATACATTAGAAATACTTTGCCCAAATCATAAGAAGCTTGGAGAGGTCAGTCCAGCACTTTCAGACAAGTGTTCTTTTGCACCTTGAGTTGTCGCGCCTTGTGGCTGACCTGTGCCTTGAGTACAGAGTGGTACTGTGGGGCTTTTAATGGCTCTCACCAGATGGCAGGAGATTGCTATGAGCAGGCTTTGGGCCTCCTTCCCTGTCTGTGACCACTGAGCCCCAGGCTGTCTGGGACTGTGCATTTGGGTGGCTAATAGTGCCTTTGTTAATATGAAACAAATACCTGTGCATTTCAGTTCTTCAACTGCAAAGAGATATCTGGGAAGTTGAATCATTTTTCATGCATAACTCAGAACTCCATGGTATAATTCTCCAGTCATTAGTAGCATGGATCTAAAAACACGGATCTGATGCACAATTGACTCTGCTATTTTAAGAACATTAAGGGGAGGCCCTCCACCCTCCATCAGATTCTCAAGGTGTCTATGGTCTTGACTTTCTCCTGACCCAGAGCCCTGAGTCTTCCTTGTCACTTCCTTGGCACAGGACCCAGAGCCAGACTGCCCCTCCACATGAAGCCTCCCTCCATCATGACATGTACCTGAAGGCCCTGGGACATGCAGCCCTTGGCCCTGGCATGTCACTCTTCAGCCTTCTTTCAGTTACCTTGGGAGAGTTGAACAAAATGAAGATTGTTCCTCCACTGAGCTATAAAGCTCACTGGGAACTGGGGGACAGGACTCAGCTCCCAGACAAGTTTCAAAATCAGCTCCTGTGTTTCAAGCATGTTCAATGCAGTGCCTTCAGAAGGGCAAGCAACCTTTAGTTTTCCATGCTCCCCACCCCTCCCTATTACAGGCTTCTTGCATTTAGGTGAATCCATTGAAGGCATTGGCAGGTTTCACCCCCTGAATCTGAACTGGCACAGGCATTGTGACTGCAAGCCAGTTGAGAGCCATAGCCCATGGGTGAGCAGACATCAGGGCAGCTTCTGGGCAGCTGGCACAAAGGGTTGCCTGCTCTGCATAGGTACCTGCGCAAAGGTGCAACTTCCTCTTGTGTTTCTTCATTGTTAGGCATGTGTTTTGATGTCTCAACTCTATTCTAATAATTAAACTTCAGATGACTCACTGAGACCTGCCGAGAGCTGCTGTGACATCCAAAGAGCAGGCGGGGCAGAGGGCTCATCTTGGGGAATTCTCTGGTCTAAGCCCAACCCCTCTGCTCTGCCTCCCTCCTAGTCCCTCTTGTCCATTTGGCCAGTCCCTGTGGGCCTCCCTGTCTTGGCCCAACTGTTACCCTCTCAGGGACACCAACTCCCGTGATACCTGCCACCCACCCCTGGGACCCCTGCTTTCCCTTTCCTCCCAGCCTGGTCATTGCCTGTACTCTACACCACTTGCTTCTTCACAGTATTTTTTGTTTACTGCTGTTTCATTTCCTACTGGAATGCAGACTGCATGAGCACAGCATTGTGTCTAGTTTAGAATGAATGCAAAATGCATGTGCTGAGCAGAGTGTACTGTCAGGGTAAATATCTGTTGGACTGAACTGAACTCAAGTTGAAGCCACAGAAGCCTTGGCTCATCTCACCCAGTGTTCTGTCCTCAAGGTAAGGAGCTAGGGCTCCAAGAGTCCACCGACTTGCTGTAGATCACAAGGTAGCCCAAAAGAAGTGGAGCAGGTTGTCTGAGGCCTGCCCACAGACCAGCTATAGCCTTCTCTGTCCACTGGTCTTCCTCACCCACTTCCCACCCTGTAGACTTTGTGGGGTCCCACAGCTCTAAGTGAATGGGGCAGTCAGTGGGTATGGAAGGCTCCAACGAACCTTTCCTGTGCAGAATGATTGGGACACAAGGCACAGGTTCTCATGCCAGACCCCTATCACCAGCTGCCTGGCCTGGGGCAAACTGTGACACTGCTCTGTTCCTCAGTTTTCCTATTTGTGCAGTGGAAATAGTAAGAACAGTGCTTAACTCCTAGGGTTACAGTGTAGTTTAAAGAGGACAAGGTGGGGAAATTGGTTACGATGATGTTAGCCCTATAAAAGGACTCAATAAATGTTTGTTGTTGCACAAATGAGAAGAGTAAACACTCTTCTTACAGTGTTCAACATATAGCATGGAAGAGGAATGATCCGCAAGTAAGTTCATTCTTGGAGGGGTCTGCAGCATCTTTCAGGCGCTCACTTGCTCGGTGTGCAGAGCAGGCAACACAGTGCAGTAAGTGTCTAGTTACTTGAGTTTTCTTCTTGGGGCAACTGCAGTCTTTCCTATGTCATTTATTAACTGTGCCCATGCCTACCCAGAAGCTCATTGGTTCATTCTGCAGCAGCACAGCCACTGAGTGACATCTTAGCCATGCTGGGGACCTCGCTCTGCTCCTCCCCTCCCTACTACTCAGGATCCCTCCCTCTACAGCCCTGGGACCCCAGGACCTTGATGCAGCTAATAGACCAGTCCCTGCACTGTGACTTCAGGAGCTACTACTTTCCCCATGGGGCAGGACCATCCCTTGACACTGGGAACAGGCTGGGCTAACTCTGCAGCAAGGGGAGGACTTGGAGTTCAGAAGCAATGGTGTGGAACTGGCTGTAGTGAGGCTTTTGCGACCTGGAATGGCTTCATGCCATTCTCCCCCCTCCAGCACACCCTGGGGCTCCACTCCAGTAGCTCTCTGCTGCTGCCATTAGACTGACCATCATCTGCCAAGCCCTCCATGACTAGTTCTCCTGCAGCCACACAGAGATCTTGCTCCCACAGGCTTTGTTCTCTCAAGTGCAGGGCTCCTTTCCTTCCCCAGGGAGCCTGCTCTCCAAGCAGCCCTAGCACCAGCAGTTAGAGTCTTTTTTTAGGGAAAGCCAGCAACCTAGCCTTCTACTGAATGTTCTGAGTCAACCAGGCTGTGTGGGGTGCACCAGCTGGAACAACCTAGTGGGAGAGTAAATTGCTCTTTAGCCCTGGGCTTGCTGACATTCCACTCTGCAGCCTGACATGCTTCTCAGGGCTCCATCTAAAGAGCAGCTGCGCTGCTGGACTGGGTCAGCCCTTCGGTCCATCCTTCCTCCTCCCTGACTTAGTGGTCCTGCACTCCTGCTGGGACCTAACCCTAGTCCTGGCACTGGGGAAGGAAAAGCCTCAGGCTGTAAGGGTTCTGGACTATTCGCCTCCCCAGGGAGCCTCAGATCAAGGCCCTGAAGACAGAGCAACCTGCATTGTTCAAGTTGATACTAGGACCCCACGCTCTCTGGGGAGGGCTTTGGGTTTCTAGGAGCCAGGAGAAGATGTTCTCCAGTCTACCCTCCTTGTGTCCAACAACCCACAGTTTGGCTCTTAGGGGCAGGCACCTCCCCAGGGCCCTGCCTCATAGTGACTGCAGTCTGGGTAATAAGGACCTCTCCAGGCTGACAGTGAGAGCAGTAGGAAAATCACTCCCAGGGAGCAGTAGGGTTCTGCCTGCCTCAGGGCCAGCACTCACCACAACCTCTGCAGAAGCCTCCCTCTTCTTTCTGTGTCCCTCTGCACCCCTCAAAGCAGAAGCCTGTCTAACCAGGGATGGCCTTATGCAGCCCCATTTCTGGGGAGCTCTGGGGGTAGTCACCACCCTGGGCTCCTGAAAGGGGCCAAAGACCTATTGTGAGCCCTGGAAATGACAGTGCCCAAGTGGTCATTTGCCTTCCTAGTAAGCACAGAATCTTATGGGGTGTGATCTCCCCTCTGTTTCTGCTCTTTGCTCTCCTCTGCCCCTAGCTGCTCTCTGTAGGAGGTGATGGCAGGACACAGGGGGCACTGGGTTTCTGAGTGTCATTTCCCTTGCTTGGGAGCAATGGGGTTTGGAGTCACAAATGGGCTCTGACCTCACACCTAGGAGGAGGTTTCTGCAGGGCAGTGAGGAGAAGTAATGACTGGCCACTGGGTGTCCCCAGCCTTTCCTAGGAACCCATGCCAGCAGTTTCAAGTGTTCTGCAGCCCCGTGTTCTGGGTGGTCCTACCCACATGGCCCTTGGCCAAATGCAGGACTGTCTGGCACTGCCTGTCCTGCCTACCTAGCTAGTCAATGGGCTCAGGAACTGGAACAAATCCTGAAAAAAAAAACAAAAACAAATAATAGAACAAACGAACAAAAACTAGTGTTGGTCAGAGAGGCCCAAGCCTTAAGAAATTGCATGTAGAAGAGATTGTAAACCAGTTTTTGTCCTGGGTCCCCAGTTTATTTCACATTTATCAGGTAAGAGCCCCTCTCTCCCAACCCCATCTTACTGCTGGGTGGGGAGCTGAGAGCAAGGTCTTCCGTTCACTTTTACAATTTTCATGATGGTTACCCCTACACACAGTGGGCCCACCCACAGTATTTCCAAAAGTCCAGCAGAATGGGGGTGGAGGAGGGAGGGAGGGAGGGAGTGAGAGAGAGTGCTCAAGGGACCGTGAGGTATTGATAGCAGCTCTGCTATCTTTCAGGACCGCTCAGGATGACTCCTGGGGTTCCTATAGCAGAGCTGATTCCTTTACCAGGGCGGAGCTGGGTAGGTTCTTGGCCATTATGCTCCTTCCATTCTGAGTCTTATTGTTCCACAGGTTCCTGGAGACCTGAAGTCAACATCTATTTCCAGCATAATTTTCCCACTACCCCCTCCAGGCAGTCTCACCTGCAGGGGAAGCACTGGTGTCTGAGAGGGCGGAGGACAAGTGCCCAAGACACAGACCAGAAAGGCCTGGGGCCCCGGTGCCCACTGAAATTCATACTTGCCTCACACTTGCCCTGGACCTTTGCAGAAAAGTCTTCAATGTTAATGTTAATCTAAACACCTACATTCCCAGGTGTTTAGTTACCAAGTCTCTGGGAGATGCGCAAGGGGTCAGAAGCTGCAAGCTTTTCATTGCTGCTGATTGATGACAGAGACTTAAAGAGTTTCTCTCACTTCTGGTTACTGCTACCCAGCAGCCAGGGTCCTCTCCCTTAGTTCGGGTTCACACCCAGTGCTCTCTCAGAGAGCAGTACTCACCAACACTGCCCACTGAGTGCAGGGATTTCCAGCAGAATGCTAAGGGTAGGATTCCAGAGCCAGACTGCTTCTGTCCAGGTGTTGGCCAGGTGAGGTCACATTTTCAAGCCACTTCTTTGATTTCAGGCTTGGGTAGGATTCAGGAGCCACAGTTGCATGCTAGCCCCAGGATAGATTCCAAATGTGTTACATCAGTGTACACCAAGCTCATTTTACGGTATGACCTTGACATTCCTACACTGGGAGACCAGGGTCCATGTTCCTTCCCCAGGATCATGCTCCTTTCAGGTTGTGTTGTGATGATCTGTGAGGATGCCACCTGGCCTCTCTCTCTGGGTGTGCTTGCTCTGGTGGAAGGCAGCTGATATGCTGTTTGTGACTGTAGCCCCTGCCCTCCTCTAACTGTTGCTCACAGGACCTTGAACCAGAAATGCCCAGGTGAGTGAGAAACTTGGAGGAGAACATTGATTGCTGTTTTTAGCCACTACATTCCCAGGTGTTTAGTTACCAAGGCATTGCATAGGTCCACGGCAATAATAGGAGACCATTACTGTATTACTGAATCTCAGAGTGCAGGCAGACAGAGACTTCATAGCCAATGAAGTTCTTCCAAAAATGTGGACCACATGCTTCACTTCATGAATAAAATATCTGTTGTACCCATTGGCCATTTAGTAATTAATTTCTAAGGTTTCGGAATGTGGCTACCTTGTCTCTGATAAAGCTGAAGGTAAAAACTGAGACACCTATTATGGCTGCGGTCCCTCACCTTGTGCTCAGTTCACATGGATACCAGGGCTCCAACTTTATTTTCTTCTTTTCGAGCAGGAAAGTACTACTGACATACAAGCCTACCTGAACATCTGGAAAATAATTTTAAGTATTTATATCTAATCTTCAGGAGATTATACATTTGCTTTGGAGAGCTTTGATTACTAAGTGGTTTACTAGAAGTAAAATAAGTTTTCTCACCCTGACTGGAGCATTATAACATACAACAAAAGATTAAAGGATTGATTCCTGGTTAGGACACATACCTAGGCTGTGGGTTCATCTCTGGTAGTGGCACTTAATAGAGGCAACTGATCAATATTTCTCACCTCATATTTCTCCCTCCCTTCCCCTCTCTCTAAAATCAATAAGCATGTCCTCAGGTGAGGGTAAAAAACACCACAACAAATAAAAAAAACCTGTTTTCTATAGATGAAGCATTTTGTACAGGGTGGGCAAAAGTAGACTTATAACTACACAAAATGCAGAGTTTACTCTTGTATTATTGTTTATTACTTATTATATTATTTTCTATACAACTGTAAACCTACTTTTGCTCATCCCTATATTCCTGAAAGTAACTTTGCTCTGCTCTGCTTAAGGTGTTCAGAAAAAATTTGTACTGGCAGAAGAAAGTTGTTGTAGAGAAGCCAAGTGGCTGGACTGGAGGGCTGTCCTTGGAGCTGGAGTTCCAGTGAAAGCACACCGCTCTGGCTACAAAAGTCCAGTGGCACGTGTTTCTCGCCAGATCCTCCTAAGGGCAGATTTTTGGCTTGGAGCAACTTCCAGTGGAAAGTGATAGTTACTTCCTGGTTGGGGGCCGACTAGATTGTTGTGACAGGGACAGTGTGTCTACACCTTTCCCCTCTCCCTCATGGGTACCTGCTTCCACTGAGAGTAGGTGTGGCATTGGGACTTCATTCTGCTTCTTGTCCCTTAATCCTCATCTTCTTTATGTCCCCCTCTCCCATGTGTGCTGGCCACATGTGGAGGGCCTTGGCCTTCTGAGGCCTTGGTGGTGACAGAGCCACTGGAGAGGAAAAGCTTGGGTCTCAGAAGGACTGTGTGGAGCAGACACCCTCCCTCCCACTTTGCATTAGACAGGGGTAGGGACAAAACAAACTCTTACCCCCTTAAATCACAGTCACAACTCACTGTGCCTGGCACCTGGGGGAACAGGTGCACTTCTGAGTTTCTTTGTCTTTGCAGAATCTAGTTGTTTTTAATATTTACCGAGTGAGTGGGGAATAAGTGACCCTTTACTCAGACAATATGGACTCTGTGTTTCTTTTCACAAGATAAAGAAGGAAAACTGAACAGAAAAGCAGAGACTGACACGCTGTTTACATGTTCTCTGTCATTTAGAGAAGATTCTCTAAGAGTTGTTTAAGTAGGTCAGCCTTCTGTGCAGGTGGACGTTGGAATGGGACATATTGCCTGAGTGTTACCTGTCTTTAAACCTATTTCACACTGTGTCTTGTCTGGGCGGTATCACCTGAGTAGTTAGGCTTATTGTTTTCATCAGTAACCACAGCTGACAGGAAAAGAATAAGTGTGTGAGGAAGTTTATATAATTTGAGTTCTTTACTTGACTGTGTCTTTGGGAACTCTTGCTGTTTGGAACTAGAGACAAAAATCAGGATATCTTTAGAAAAGACCAAGGTCAAAATGGCTTTGCAAATTATCATTGCACTTACAAACTTGATGTGAGGACAAGTATGTAATTGACTATTTTGTGTATGTGTTTATATACGTATCCATACATGTTCTAAATTTCCCTTTTTCCCTGTGCATAAAAAGGTAATTTTAAGTATTTTCACTCATGGCCCACACAAGCCTGGTCCAAATCAGATCATCTGTGAGCACTCAATACTTCAGAGTTAATGGTCATAGACAGCTGTCCGTCACCAGGTTTTAACTGTGAAACAATGGGAAGAGGAACATGCAGAATGACATGTGGTAAAGTAATGACTGAAAGCTGCTTTTAGAACCTAGCATATTTGGACACCAGTTAGATTTCTGACATCTTAAATGATTCTATTGTGGATCTTCACCTCAAAGAGAAAATTTTAAATGGAGACATGGAGAGGCATAATTATTTCACATTCAATTACATTTTGCTTAATTGCAGGCCAGGTTGTGGTCAGCACATTTGTACCTGTCTGTACTCACTTGAATTTTGCTAGAATTAGTGGCTAGAAATGCCCACTTTTCATAAACAGATTAGGAGATTCTTTGAAAAATAGGGCTCATATCCTTTACAGATAGAATCATGCACCTTGTACTTGCCTTTATTTTGAGCTGCAGGAATGATCTTGACATATCATTACATTTTTTCAGTGTATAGGGGTCGATTTAAAGTGTTTAGTGCACAAACAGTGCCATGAATACTTCAGTCTGCAATGAGCAAGCAGGATCCCAGCCACAGCAAGTTACATTCCAGTTGCTGAACATTAGGAGACTAGATGTTAATGTGATTCATGGGAGTTAAGGTTCTTTTCAGAATCCTTGATACATTGTGGGGTGGTGGATTCCAAGTTCATGATCACATTTGCTCCCTCTCCTCGGGGACACAGATTTCATTCAGAGTCATGGTTGCATTTACAAGGTTCACTGGGCTGTGGAGCAATACTCTGCTCCTTTCAGCAAACAGACTTGTTTTTCTGAAGCTTTGGGAGGTGGGCATAGTGGCAATGGTGTGGGAAGGTTGTGCTGCTCCAACTCTTCCTCCTCCCCAGGACTGAGGAGTCATAAAACCTCAGCTTAACCAAGTAAACATGCAACCTCTCAGCTCAAACCAGGGTGACCAGGGGCAGTGGGCCTGAGGCGTCCCTGGGGTGGGAAGCCAAATGGGTTGTGATGTCCAGGACCCCAAATTCTCTGATGCTCCTCTGAGTGAGGGTGGGGTCTGATCCCAGTGGGTTTGTGCCCATTGTACCCAAAAGCAAGGAGTGGTGGAATAGAGAAGTCACTGACTTCAAAGTCTGAAAATTGTCTGGTCCTTTGGGACACCTGCTGTCAGAACGCTCCCTCCCAACCCAGTGACACACTGTGAAGAAGCTCAGAACATGTGGAGAGGCCATGAGTTGGCACTACCAGTATCACCAGTCCTCAGGGCCCTCAGCCTTGGCAGCAGCCCGCCCCAGGCTCCAGCCTTGGAGGGCTCCGGCCCCAGCCGTCCTTGTGACTTCAGCTGGGAGTGTTGACACTGGGGAGCAGAACTAGTGTCCCTGCTCTGATTTGCCCATATTTTGACTACAACCTCCAGGAGTGTGGCTAATGTTTTCAGTTGAAAGGGTTAGTCACACATTCAGGAATACCCGGGACCATGGTAGGTCTCCCTTCTTGCAAGGCTGAGATAACAGGGACCATAGCAAGTATTCATGTTTCCCTGACCAGGTGCATGTCCTCCTCCAAGCTCTTTAGAGCTGCCTAGAACAGGCCCAGGCTCAGAGCTGAGGTGCCCCAGCCACAGGCGGTCCAGCTGCTGCCATCTCCTTGGACAAAGCCCCACCTGCTGGGAGGGCTGAGGCTCTGTTTTTAGGGGCACGAGGGCTATGGACACTGCTTAGATGAGTGAAGGAAGAGACCACTGAGGGAGGAGTGAGGCCACTTCTGTGAGGCTTTGCTGCTGTCCTCATGATTGAGTGTCCTTGCCCTCATTACTGCTGGACATTCTGCATTTGCCTTGTTCCGTGAGTGTTTGTAGGAATGACCTTTGCTCAGGACTCATTGGTGGCTCCTTGTTTGTCATGGTGAATGGAGCCACTGCTACTGTTTCAGGCTGTGAACCCATGAGAGGCAGTGGTGTGGTGTCACAGGTTGCCATGGGCTATCTTCTGAGAGAAAGGATGGCTCCTTGTTCTCTGGTCTGTGTCAACCTCCAGTTTTGTATCTGTTTTTTTTTTTTTTTTTTAAATTAAGACTTTATTTTTTAGATCATTTTTAGATTCATGGCAAAATTGAAGGGAAGGCACAGAGATTTCCCTTATACTCCCTGTGCCCCCATGCACACACACTCCCCCACTATCAACATCCCCCACCAGACAGTACATTTATTATAACTGATGAACCTACATTGACACATCATCATCACCCAGAGTCCACAGTTACGTTAGGTTCACTCTTGGTGTTGGACATTCTATGAGTCTGGACAAAGGTATAATGACATATATCCACCATTATCATATCTTACAGAGTAGTTTCATTGCCCTAAAAATCTGTGCTCTGCCTATTCTTTCCTTTCTCCCCCAGGCTCCTGATAGCCACTGACCTTTTTATTGTTTCCATAGTCTTGACACTTTCAGAATGCCACGTAGTTGTAATCATACAGTATATGGCCTTTCCAGGTTGGCTTTTTTAACTTAGTAATATGCATTTAAGATCCTCCCCTGTATTTTCATGGCTTGACAGCTCATTTCTTTTAGCACTGAATAATATTCTATTGTCTGGATGTACCAGTTTATTTATTCATTCACTTAGTGAAGAACATCTTAGGTCATATGGAAAGGATTTGCAATGAGCTTGACATCAGTCTTCTCTGCTGCACTACAGGGATTGGACAATGTAGGGGCAATGCCTTCCACACAAAGAAGTTCTGCACCCTAAAATCCTATACTCACTCAAACTACTAGGCAGGTGCAAAGCTGAAATGGTAAATTTGCTGTTAGAAAACATAATTGACTGCATGTTAATATGCCCACATTTTCCTTGGTTTAGACTTCTGAGGAATTTTTCAAGAGGAACTCCAACCACCTTCAGGAATGTGGTGCAGTATTTGGTGCAGTATTTATCCCAGGATTCCTCTGACCTTCCTGACTTGCCCTGCCCTTGGGGCTGCTCCCATCTCTGCTTTTGTTTTGGTGTTCAAACTTCTTGAAAACATGGTAAGCACAAATGATTCTAACCTTCTTGAAGCAGTGGACTACTCTAAGAATTGATAAAAGCTACAGGAACTCTTCTGAAAAAGGAAAATACACATATATAGGCATATGCACGGATTTTTAGATAGCCACTGGATGTTTGTGGGGGTCCTGGGTTACTGATTTTGTTTCCATTTTTCACCCCCAAACACTCTTCACATGCTACCTATTTTTTCAACTACCATAATATTCTTTTTTCTTTTTTTTAATTATAAACAAAACACAATGCAGAACAATACAATCAAAGAAAAAGTCCCAATTCACCCACTTCCCATTTGTATCATCCTCCCTCAGGGATTACTACTGTATTTTGCCACGTAAAATGCTCACTTTTTTTGCCGAAATTTTCGAGAGAAAAATAAGGATGATCATTATACATGGGTATAGTGATCACATACTGTGGATTTAATAACCCTGTGTATAATGTGCACAAAAACATGGCTGCGCATTATACACGGCAAAATACGGTACTTACAGTCCGGTATGAATTCCTCCAGCTGCTTTCAATACCTTTAAAATTATGAGTGTGCATTTGTGGGTGTGGGTGAGTTCATGAAAGCATACATATACACACATAAACAGTCACTATCTTTTTAATGCATATTTTTGGATTATAACATGTTTTCTGTAATTTGTTTTTTCATGTAGTAAGTCATTGACATCATTTATTGTTAACTCATACAGATTTTCCACATTGATTTAATAAGTTCCACCATATTCCTTAGGATGAGTATTACTGTAAATAATGTCTTATTGATGACCATTTAAGTTGTTTCATATTGTTGTTTATACACACAATGCTGTAATGAAAAAAATATAGATTGGTAGGACTATATATATTTTCAATGGTGGCAATCTGAATATCTTTCTAGCTTTATCAGTAAGAATATGTAGAATTGAGTCTTAGAACTCAAATTGCTAACTCAAAGGTATGCATATTTAAATTTTTATAGTAATCACCAAATTATTCCCCAATAAGACCTTACTAATTCATGTATTCACTAATGGGGTCTTAGTGTTCTTTTTTCCCCATGTCCTTTTCTACACTGGATACCAACAATATCTTTATTTTTATTTATTTATTTTTAAATATATTTTATTGATTATGCTGTTACAGTTGTCCCAATTTTTTTCTCCTTTTGACCCCCCACCCAGTACCCTCCTTCACTCCATCAGTCTCCCGCATTAGCTCATGTCCATGGGTTGTGCATATACGTTCCATGGCTTCTCCATTTCCTATGTTGTTCTTAACATCCTCCTGTCTATTTTGTACTTACCAATTATGCTTCTTAATCCCTGCACCTTTCCTCCCATTCTCTCCCTCCTCCTACCCCTCCCAGCTGACAACCCTCAAAATGATCTCCATATCTATGATTCTGTTCCTGGTCTGGTTGTTTGCTTAGTTTTTTTTTTTAGATTCAGTTGTTGATAGTTGTGAATTTGTTGCCCTTTTAACATTCATAGTTTTGATCTTCTTTTTCTTAAATAAGTCCCTTTAACACATCACATAGTAATGGCATGGTGATGATGAACTATTTTAGTTTGCCTTGTCTGGGAAACACTTTATCTGCCCTTCCATCCTAAATGACAACTTTGTTGGATAGAGTAATCTAGGTTGTAGGTCCTTGCTTTTCATCACTTTGGATACTTCTTGCCAGTCCCTTTTAGCCTGCAAAATTTCTTTTGAGAAATCAGCCAATAGTCTTATGGGAGCTCCTTTGTAGGTAACTGTCTGCTTTTCTCTTGCTCCTTTTAAGATTCTCTCTTTATCTTTCATATTCAGCATTTTAATTATGATGCATATTGGTGTGGTCCTCTTTGGGTCCAACTTGTTTGGGACTCTCTGTGCTTCCTGGACTTGTATGTCTATTTCCTTCACCACATTAGTGAAGCTTTCTTTCATGATTTTTTCAACTAAGTTTTCAATTTCTTGCTCTTCCTTTTCTCCTTCTGGCACCCCTATGATTTGGATGTTAAAGTTGTTCCAGAGGTTCTTAAGCCTATCCTCATTTTTTTGAATCCTTTGATTTTTTTTTCCCTACTATTTTGATTGAATGCTTTTTCCTTTCTTATGTTCTAAATCATTGATTTGATTCTTGGCTTCATCTTCTCCACTGTTGGTTCCCTGTAGATTTTTCTTTATTTCACTTAATGTAGCCTTCATTTCTTCCCTTATGTCTTTGCCATACTCAATGAGTTCTTTGAGTTTCCTGGTCACTAGTGTTTTGAACTCTGCATCTGATATGTTGGTTATCTCCATTTTATTTATTTCTTTTTTTCTGAGGTTTTGTTTTGTTCTTTCACTTGGGCCATATTTCTTTGTCTCCTCAATTTGGCAGTATCCTTGTGTTTGTTCCTGTGTATTAGGTAGAGCTGTCTAGACTCCCTGTCTTAGAAAAAGCACCTGTAAATTGCGTGGGGGCAGAGCCTTAGATAATTACTGGGGTAGGGTAACACACTTCACTGTTTTGTGGCTCTATGTGGGGGGAAGTTGCAGAGAAAGGACAATGCTGCTGCCTTGTTTCTGGAGCTGTGCCAGGCACTTGCCCATTTTCAGTTATTTCACCCACTTCCTCTATGCAACTGATTCCCTACCAGCTGTTGCCCTGGTGGTGAATCCCATAGTGTGTGAGTGCACACATTCTAAGTCCATGCAGGTCTTTAAATGAACTCTGCTGAAAATTTGGCATTTACTTCCTCTATCCCAAAACCCACTGGTTTTTATAGCCAGAAGTTATGGAGATTTATCTTCCCAGGGCTGGAACTCTGGGCTGTGTGGTCTGACCTGGTCTGACCTGTGTGGGATTGCTTGCTCCCAATGTACCCTTCCCAATTTTTATCCACCACATGTGAGTGTGGGACTGCCATTCCACCATTGCTACCACTGCCTCTCCACACCAAATGGCATTTCTGTGTCTCTCTACTTATCGCCACAACTCTGCCGCTCCTATCCATCTGGATGAATATGGCTTCTTTAAATCCTTTGTTGATGGCTCCTGTAGGGAGCCAGTTGCATATGGGAAGCTGGAATTTCTGGATGTTATTTGTTTTGAGATATATTTGTAATTCTCTCCACAGTTGCAAGAGGAGATTAAGCATGTCTACCTATGCCTCCATTTGGACTGGAAGTTAGTAACATTTAAAAAATATTGCAGATAGGTGTAAAAGAACATCTCAAGGTTGTGTTACATTTAATACTCATGATCACTAGTGGAATGAATGTTTTTTCATGTATTTATGGCCAATTTACTATTTTCCTCCTAGTATTTACTACTTCCTTTCTATATTAATCAGGCAAATTAACACTAACTGCTATAATAGTCAGACTTTAAAATTCAGGGGCCTCATGGGATCTGGTTTATTTCCTGTGTACTCTAAAGCTCATCCATCTATCTGGGAGCCAGGCTGGTGAGACACTGACTCCAGGATGGCTGCAGTGGGAAAGCACATGGCCTTTAGCTGCCTCAGCCAGGAAGTATGCCTGTACATGTATGTCCCTGATCACACTGGAGGTCTGTCACTCCAGGGGAGGCCAGGAATGAAACAAATGCTCTGGCTGCTAGCAGTTTGTCTTCGTTGTGCAAAGTTTGTTTTGCCCAAGTTTTACTGGGATTTTCACCTTTTTCTTATTTATAAAAGCTTTTGTTACATTACATACATTAACCCTTCCTTTGTCAGGGAAGTTATAAATATTTCCTACCATTTTACAGTTTTGTTTTATGGCTGTTTGAGTTCTCATTCACCCTACAAATGCCTTCAGGTCCAGGGGCTCATGGGTTGGTCTTCCCCTGAGGGATTCCAGGGCTCAGGTTTTACTTAAAATTAGATCATCTCTGTGCCATGCATGTAATTACTGCTGCTCACATTTTATTAAATATATAGTTTTAAAAGCATATTTACATATTTAATAAACAGGCATTTATTTTCATGTGTGTGTTATAAGGAACTTGGTTGTTTTTTCACTCTATTCAACTGGCTGAAGGTGAGGGCACCTGGCTTCCCAGGACCCCGTCTGGGACTGTCTCTAGTTTCATCGATCTGGCTGCCTCCACTGCATCTTCACAGGTCATGGGCTCCCTCCTTCTTCCCTGGGGGCTCCTCCCCATAGTCTTCTCTGGGCTCCTCTGCCTGGCTACCTGGCTCATGTAGGTGTCTGCTTGGTCCACTCTCCCATCTCTCTTCTGAACTCTAGTACCCTCAACATTGGAGTCTCAGTGTCCCCTCCATCCTTCCTCCTTCTGCCTACTTCGCCCATAGATGTCCACAGACCTTCCTTCTCAAACACCTGCTTCTTCTGTATACTTGAGAGTCCCCCGAGTCTCCTTCACATGCATTATCATGACAAATGACTTTGATCCTGACCTTGCTGGGTGTGACCTTCCAGCTTCTGTCTCACTCCCCCCAGAGACACAGAGGAAACCACCACCACTTCTGTGCCTGTGCAGAGATGTTCCTTCTGCCCAGAACCCCTTCTTCTATGCTCTTGTCTGACTGAAACCCACAATTCCTTTAGAGCCAGGTCCACCTCCACTCCCTTATAGGTATTCCCTGGGTTACTGAAGCACCAAACCATCCTCTCTGTCCCTGTTACAACCAGTTAAACCCCTGTACAACAAGCCTGGTTTTCTTACTCTGTGAGACACCATTCCCTATCTTTGGTTATAAGGCCTTCAGCTCCTGCAGCCCAGAGACCAAATCCTCTGGTCCTTGGGTCCCAGTGCCTGGATCTTGCATGGCCAGGGCCTCAGTGAGAACACAGCCATGGAAGGTAAGGAGTACAGGTACTTTGCCTGTAAAAGGACAGGTAAGAATTTGGCCCCAAGAGAGATTCAATGCCCATGCTACCAGCCCAGGGACTGTAGACAATGTCTGGCTGGCCTGTCCACTGGGAGTCCTACTGTGGCTGGGAGAAGGTCAGGCTGATCTGGTACAGCCCTTATCAGTTCAGCTCAAGGGATTCAACCAGGAAACAGTGGCAGGATGCCCTGCTTGCCCTGCATGCACTTCTTTTTAAGTACACATTTTGTTCTTCAAATCTCAAAGCCTTGCACAGCCCTGAACAAATCCTAGCTCCTAGCTCCCAGAACTGTCTGGCCACAAGTGGATTGTCCCTCACCAGGAGGGACAGGGCTAGATGATGTCTGAGCATTGCTGTCTCCTGGATGGGTCTGTACCTGGTGCTGCCTTGACACAAGCACACTTGCACTGTTTCCCTCAGCCTCTGGAATGAAAACAATGCAGCATCTTGGGCTCCCTCAGCATGAGGTTTGATTTCCTGATCCTCTGAGGCTAGGGTGACTGAAGTGCTGGGTGCTCAGCTGGAGCACATGCACTGGCCTGGTGGAAGGCATAGATCTGGTGCAGGCAGGGTCACTGTGGTCCTCTGTTCTCTCAGAGCAGAGTTACTGAGGTCTTTCCAGCCTCAGATGCTGACCAGAGTCATGTGAGGCAGTGCTGACATCCTGGGACTTTTTCTGGAATGCCTCTGTTGGCCTGGGTGGAAGTCTTGCCCTGCCCCTGATTTTCTGTAAATCCAGTGCCAAGTGGTCACCACTTCCTCCCTCTTCCTTGGCTATGCCATTAGATAATCATGGGTGATGTTCGAATGCAGCTTCAGAATCTTTCTTAACACTTGCCCAGATAGCCCATTTCACACTGACATTCTAGATTATTTGTGTGGCTGGATCAGTGAGGAGATGTCTTATAAGTCAACTATTGTTGGCTCGAGTGCAAACTCTGGCCGGTGTCACAGACATCACCTGGTGGGGATGCTAGGATCTCCTAGTTCACCTCCCTTGTTTCACAGTTGAGGAGGTGGGGCCTAGAGAGGTAAGTGAAGGATAGCTGATGTGTGTCTAAGCACACCCTGCAGGTGGGGAGAACATGCTCATTTTGGAACACCAATTTCTGGGGTTCCCTCCAGGGAATTATGTGTACAATGGACACTAAAGTTTCTGGTGAGTGTGGTTGTAAAGAACTTGTTGGCCTAGGCACAACCCTGAGTTTCTTTGAGGCAGAGAAACTTTGGGAGCACTTTGGGTACACAGCTGTGCGCTGGTGCATGTGTCTGTGCTGGTCCTCTAGCCTGCTTCCCAGGTGAAGACACTGAGCCTCAGGAGGTTAAGCCGTTTGTCCAGGGTCCCTGATTGGTAAATATGGAGCAGGGCTAGGGTCAGATCTTCTGTTCCTTCCATGAGAACATTATCTCTAAGGGTGCTGTTAGTCAGTTATTTTGAATTTATTATCTTTGGGGCATTTCCACTTATTAGAAAGAATCTCACACTCTCAGGTCCAAGGCTGCAGCTGATGAGGCTTTCTGTCACCTTCAAGTGGTACAACAATGAAGACAAAGCATCTCACTGGTGTGGAAAATTGTTATCTGCTACAGGCAACCAGGAAGCAATATCTGGACCTGTTAAAATCTCAATAGGTGTGCCCTGAAATTCAACTGAAATTAGTTAAAGTCAAATGTTTGCTAATAATGCCTCTTTGCTCAAATTCGAGTCTTACGCATATGTGGCTGTGTGAGATGTAATTTGTGACTGTAGCAGGGAGCTTTCCTTTCACAAGGCCTCATGTCCCTAAGATGTGCATAGCAAGCACTGGTCCTATGCATATGTACAGTGTTGCTGTCATCTCCCTGACTATGCTTGATGTCACTGGTAGAGGAGGATGAGCTCACAGAAGAGATTCAAAGTGAGTCAAAGGTTTCTGTTCTGGTGAAACATTGCTGCAGACCCATAGTCCTGCATTTAGGGATTAGAATTACAATCATTTTATTATATGTGCTAATTTTCTACATGTCAGGAATTTGGGCAGGGTGTGACTTGATGTGTCCCCAGTTCTTCCTGGAGCTGATGAAAGTCACTTGGTGATCTTCATATGGCTGTGGGCTGGACCGAGGGTCGAAGACCACTTCACTCACATGCCCAGGGCCTCAATGGGGATTGCCTCACGTGAGCACCCACACATGCACCCACACATGACTGTTGTAAGATCCTTGTATTTCCTCCATGGCTACTGGCCCAGAGCAAGAAGGTTCCAAGGCAGGAGGTGGAAGCTGCAAGGCTGCTGTCTCTAGTCCCAGATGAACCAGTACATCTTTGCTGCTATACCCCATCATGAGCAAGTCACTTGAGACAATCTGGGTACCAGCACGGGGAAGCTGACTGCCCTCCGAAATGAAGGAGCATTAAAGACTCTGTGGCCATCTTTCATTCTCCCTAGCATGCATTTAGCCACTTGGAGTGCTGCGCAGTGAGGTGGGCGGAGTGGGCATTGGGAGAAGGGTGAGTCCTGCCTGATCCATATGACACATTTAAAAATTGTTAGCTTGATCTTATTTTCATAACAAAGGAGTATAACACAATTTTATAATCTGTTAGTAATAAGACAACAAATGCTAAAAAAATAACTTGTGAGATTTACTTTTTTGGGAAGAGTTTCTAAGAGGTTTTGGGGACCTTTTGAAAAAAAATTGAGGACTGTGTACAGGTAGTTGACTACTAATCTGACAAATATGTGCCACTCTTGAGCCAGGTGCTTTACAGCTGCCTTGGGAGCTGTGGCCCTGGGTGTGGTCAATGGACAGTGACTTCTCTTTAGGTGGCCTGGGTCCTGAAGCTCATCCCCCTCCTCAAGGCAAGGGAGGGAGCTGAGTCCTACATTAGGAGAAGGTGAGGTCATCTTCACCTCTAGTGTGTGGATGTGGCTGCTGAGATGAGGGTGTGAGGTTTCTTGTCCAAGGTCCTGAGGTCTGTCTGACATCCTGAAGGTTCACATGCTGAGCTCACCAACCTCCTTGCCACTCACCCCACCCCTGGTGACACTGTGATGTTGGGGGACACAGGCTGAAGAGTGTTTTGGAATGAGAGGACACCTGGGGTCAAGGTCTACCTTCCCCAAGATCCTCAGAAGAGAGAATGAGTATAATCCCTGGAAACCCTTCCTCCTTGAGCCTAGGTAACACAGGTGGATTGCACATCTGCAGACACTCTCCAGCTGTGCTCCCCCAGAGCCAGCTTCACCCTGCCATGGTAAGCATCCCACTTGGCTTCCTCAGTGCTGGCACCAAGCTCTCCTAGAACTGTTCATGCTGATATCTGGTAATCAGTGATGTCTGGAGGTGCAGAGAGGGAGTAGAATCAGGACCATTGGGTCTAGTTAAGACTTAAAGTTAGCAGGAATGCCTCTCTGTGGTGGAAGCAGACACACAACCATTTTCTGCAGCACAATCGGAACCCCCTTAGTGGAAGGGAATGAATTGGAGACATTGGCACTGTGCATCAGTGGTGGGCCAGGCTCTGGTCCGCCTGAAAAGCCACTTCTCCTGTACGAGTTCTATGCCAAGGCCACTTGACCAATGAGCTAGGGTGATACTGGATGGTCCTGCTGCATCCACGTCAGTCTCTTGCCTTCAGACTATGGTGTCTGAGTCTTTTGTTCCTGTTTTAGCACTTTTGGCTCTTCTACTTCTCCCAATATCTGACAAACAAAGCTCCATGCCACTTACCCTGGAGGTCCTCCTGCTAGTACCTCACCAGTACCCCTGGCAGCTTGATTTGGAACTCAGCCTATTTCTTAACATCTCAGAAGAGAAGGCTTGGCCTTATAAAACATGGTGACCTAGATGCTGACCCACCTGGGCCTGGGGCATCAGAGACAGGGCATCCCACAGGCTGGGCACAGGAACTGTGTGCCTATTCAGGGCTGTCCCAACTCAGGCCTGCCACTGACACATGGCATACCATTTCTTGACAAAAACAGCTCCTCTATGGGGCTGGCACATTCTTTCTTGAGAAGGGTCTCCAGCAGACCCTTGCTGAGCTCTGAGTCCTGTTGGCACCATTTCCTTCCTCTTCTGCCCCCAAGAGCTGTCCCTCTTTCAAACCTTTTGGGATCCTCAGAGGGCAGGGTGGGGGTGTGACATAGCCTCCTTGACTCTCTATTCTACAACAGCTGGTATAAGAAAGTCACTATGTGTCAGCTCATTCAGGTGATCTCCAGCAGAGAGAGTGGAGCCTGTGATGGCTATTTTAGGAAGGCAAGGAGAGGTTTTTCAAGGACAAGGACCTGAAGTTGTCAATGACAGAATTTTAATGCATTTACATCCCACTTCTAAAAAGACATGCGTGAGGCCCCTTAACTCTTTAATGTATTTCATAGATTTAGGTAAATCACATTGGTTACTCTTTTATGAAATTATCCTCCACATGGGATATTAATTAGGTTGCATTGTGTTTCTTTTTTGATGGCAATCATTCTCACCTTGCACAGAAAAGCAAAGACAGGAACCCCTTAAGAATTAAAACTGCAGCCCAGGAGGAATGTGGCCTAGCAGGAGGCATTTTCTCTGTATTGTTTTTTTAAGCTCTCTGCAGTGCTCAGTGATAATATTTTGGTTCAAAACACATAGTTAATCTAATTGTGCCCTAAGAGAAATTTCTAAGAGGTTATATTTTTCTCCCTTGGCAAGAACAGCATGCCCAGTCTGTGCATGGCAGACGCTGCAGGAGGAAAGTTGCTTTCTTGGCAGTAAGCTTTCTGCAGGGCTCGAGAAATACCTCCTGTGCATTTTGTCACCTGCAAGCAGCTGTCATTGTGCTGAGGTCACCAAATGCTCTCACCTCAGTGCCCAGATAACTTTGCACACCCATTCCACAGATAGGAAATTAAAACTGAGACTGGGATGACCCCTAGGTTGCTGTGTGAGGGGAAAATACCTGCACTGGGAGGCTAGGTCAGCACACAGCACAGACCATTGCTTTGGGAGGCATGTGGAACTCAGGCAGTCCTTCTTTTGGGCAACTCTTCTGCCCTCTGTGGGAAGTGGGGAGATGTTGTGACTGCTCCTGGCCTCTCTGCCTCTCCCTGCCTTGTCTGGGTTAGCCAGTAGAATACCTTGTAAGGACCCACAGACCCCCATGGGCTTCTTACTGTCATGGTTCCTATTTATCAGCTCCTGTGCTAAGTAAACCGGATGTTGACTATCCAGCAAAGGTTCTCAAAATCTGTCTCACATCTCAACAGCCTGCTCATGAGGGCCTGTCTTTTTCACTCATCATGGGGCTATCTCTGCTGGGCTTTGGGACAACCCTTGAGTATCTATGGACTCCTGCCCAGGGCAAGGTTGGGCCAGGGTTTGAAGGACAGCCAAGAAGGACCAAGATCTCAGAGTAGGGATTGTGCCTGCCTGTGGAGTGGCATTTTCCTGGGATAAGAGATCAGAAACAGTACTGACAACAGAGGAGAAAAAGCATCCCCTCCACCCCTGCCCTCCCTCAGGTGGCTACTACCTCTTTGGTTAACTGGAGATTCAGCTCCTGAGCCATCCCTGGGCTCCTCACTGTGTTTATGGACAAATGGTCACATGCTATTGTTGACCTGGCCTCAGAAGAGGTCCAACAGCAGACAGCCATCTCGAGACGGAGAGAGGCCAGGAGCACAACACATTGCATAGCTCCTTTGGCCATACATAAGCATGGTCATCTGCTCCTTTGCTGAGGGCCACCTGGAGACAATCAGGTGACCTTGGGCTATAGGCCTGCCTGCAGGCTACCTCCCAGTGGCCGAGCACTTGCAGCATGTAACACAACCTTGAAGACACTGTCTGGGCACATCACTCATTACTTTCAGCCTCAGTTTTCCCATATGCAAGGGGTGCTTGGGGGAAGTCAACGACACTGCCAGGCAGGGCATAGATGTGGGGCATAACCCATAGGTGGGAGAACAGCTGGCTATGCCCAGCTCTCCTCTCAGGGCTGCCCTGCCAATGGCCTGGCTGTGATGAGGGAGGAACAGGAGTCCTGGAAGGTGGAACAGTGTCTTTGCTCTGTGGAAAGTTGAGGAATGTGTCCCTTGAGCCATATGGAGGGTACCTGGGGACATGCTCCTACTCCATATGGCTCCTTCCAGCCTCTAGTGGCATCTGCAGATGTCCACAGTTGTGACATTAAGCCATTGCAGCCCTTGTCTCCACAGCAAATGAACATCATCAGCTCTGTGGGTGGCACTCACAGTGCCTGGTGGGAGGTCATGGTGGGGGTTTCTACATCTGTTAAAGTACTGATGTCACCCACAGAACTGCCATAGGTCTGCACCAGGGGTTGGGAAGAAGAACAGAACTTGTATGGGATTCTTGAGGCAAAGAAAGACTTTTGAAAGGGCTTGAGACTGACTGGGAGCCTAAGACAAGGAGCCCAGACATCACCAACCATCCCCAGTGTATTAAGGCAATAAATTAAAAAATCTAAAGAACAATGGAGCTTTGAAGCCACACTCTGATTGCCTGGTCACCCAGCAGTCACTACCACTCACCCTCCTGGGACTTTTATGGACCATCTGAGCACCTTTGGGTCACCATTGCTGTTCTCCAGAAGGTTCTGAACTGCTGGTTACCAGGGCAAGGCTAGAGGGAAAGTAGGGTGAATAGGTTTCTTTGGGGCCCCCAGGGCTGGTGAGATGTGGCCTCCATGTGTGCTATGCCCCTCTTGGGTGGCAGACCTAGCCTTTCCCCACGCAGGGCTCCTTGAGTGGGGTGGGTGGGCCTGACTCTGCTCTGCTGCCCCTCAACTCATGGCCCTGTAGAGATGTCAGTTTGCAACACGAGACCCCCACCGCCCTCTGAGTAAGGATCAGCCTGTGACCAGCCCAGCTGGGGCCCACATTCTCGCCCTGCTGCCGGCTGCACGGCCTTGGGCGGGTCGGCTTCTCATCGGTGTGGGAGCATTACCTGCCTCAGAGGCTGTCTGGAGGTATTTGCATGCGGGAGGACATGCATGGAACACTGAACACAGTGAATTTCAACCGCTGTTAGTTTCTTTCCTCCAGCTTGCAGAAGGAAGACTGGTAAAAGTGACTTTTAGGAACAGTCCCTTGAGAAGAGTCACAGGCTTCTCCACAGGGTTCCAACAGAAGGTGTGGGCCGCTGCAGTGTCTGGTGTCCTGAGAGAGAGCAACGAGCAAGAACATGGTGCCCCAGCACCCTCGGGTACCATGCTGTGCTGAAAGACAAAGATCAGAGTCCTTTCCCCACAAGTCTGCTCTCTAGTTGGGGGGTGATACACAGCTGGCTTCAGGAAGGCCCCAAGTTTGTGGGTGCAAGGGCCATAAACAGGGACTGAGACAGCAGCATGTGGGGCCAGCCTGGGGAACAGTGACAAACTCCTCAGGAAGAAATGGCAAGTCTGCATCATTGAATTTTGCTCCAGGGCTTGGTTGAATTTTAATGGTAAATGGCAAAGAGTGAAGTTCATCTGGCTGATTGGAATTTTAAAAGTCTCCTCAGGCTTTGTAATACAACACTATGGAGTGGGTGGGCTGGGATGTTGGGCTCCACGGGCCTACAGTCTCAGAATCCCTCAGGAAACAGATCAACACAGATTTCTGGAACTCCCTGGAGAAGTTCTTGTTGGACCGATCCGGCATCTGCATCAAAATCCCCTTTCCAGATTTAGAACCTTGGTATAGACAACTAAGGAAAAGAATGAAGCCAAGTGGAGGTCTTCTCTCCATAATTTAGCTATTGGGGGGCCTGCTATGCCCTGTCCAGTCTGCATATCTTCTCCTCAGGAAGAAAGTATGGCTCCCAGAGGCTGCCCTCCCAAGAATCAGCACAAAAGAGAAAGCCTCTGGCCTTTCTTTCCAGCCTCTCTTCCCCTCTGCTCTCAGAACTCATCTTGGTTTAACCTTCGCAGAGGCTGCTTTCCTCCTCCTCTGGATACTCCCAGTCACATTTGGGGATACATTAAGGATACGACACCCACATATACCTCTTTCCACTTCTGATGGCACAGTGAGCTCAGGCAGTGCAGGCAGCCTGCCAGGACACTGGAGGGATGAAGAGTTCCTTGTGCAGAGCTGTGCTCAGCTGCCACCTGAAGAACCTGTTTGGCCACTATTGTCTGGGAAGGAGTCAGAGGGAACTGGTTCAGGATGGCCCCCTCTATGTACAATGGCTCCGCCCTACACAGGCAAGCTCAGATGAGCTCAGCTGAGCCCCAAAGTAGCATCTGTGAGGTATACCCACTGGAGTCTTCCAGTCCAAGGGGCCAAGGAGCTGCAGAGCTTCCTGCCAGCTGGAAGGAAGCTCATCCTTCCTGGGCTCTCCTCCCCTTCAGTGGGTGGACACCATTCTTAGTCTTCTTTAAAGTTTAATGAACTAGGTCCAGAAGAGGTGCAGACAGAACTTCACTTGCTGATGTTCAGGATTCTATCAGTAGGGATTTGAACAGGTGGCGAACTGAAAAGCCTGGCCAAGAACTTCAGCCGTTAGACCAGAGACCATGACAGCAGAGTTTCACAGCCAATTCTGACTGAGCTTGTTTGCTATAAACATGCATCTAGAGTCTCCACTAATGCCTGATATTCCTGCTGCAAGTGTTAGTGTTACCAGCATGCTGGTCCAAGGGGCGGTTTCTCTGGTTCGTTGCTGTATCTTATGTTTGGCAAGAAACCCTGTTATGCCAGAATGTGGTGTTTCCGTGCACATGCTGGTATCAGTAGATAAGTGATTTGAATAAAGTTAGAGAAGACAGCAAATTAAGGCTTGAATCCTGGCTTGCAGAATACTGTATTTGTTCATGGCCACAGATATGGGTTCAAGCTGTGGCTCTCTCCTTGTGAGAATCCGCCTTCACCTGCTGGACATGGGGGCGAGGCAGCCTCTGGTTTCTCCATGACTGGTGGTGCCAAACTGCAGTGGTCATCAACACATGTGGAATAATTTATTCCTAATAGGCAAGGAGACCTTATCCTGATTCTGTTTTAAAATTTGGGCACTTCTAAGAGGAAGATGCTCAGTGCTGAGTCACATGGGCAGGGAAGTGAGAAAGATCAGCAGGATCTGGTCATTAGTCCTAGTCTCTTTGGGGTCTGACCCTTGTGGATGGGACTGATAAAGAAGGTCCCAAAGCACAGCTACAGGAAGGTCAAACAGGCTCATCCCATATCTCTCGTGCTGCATGGAGACTTCTCTCCAGACATGGATAGGTGCTGAAGAAGGCCTGGAAAAATGGTGGCCCAACTCCAGCAAGTCTTCCCCTATGCCTGGGTTCAGTGAAGCCTGTGGGGCACAAGTGGATTTTGGACTTTGAAAGTCACAGTCCAAGGGAGCATGAAGAGCAGGAGTTATATTTCCATGTGATCTTGACTAGACTTCATCTGCCACAAATGCTGCAAGTGCTGGACCTGGCACAGTCATCTAACTCTATTCAGTCTGCCCCATCATCTGTGTTGAAAGCTATACCTTCTCCTGGGCCTCATGGTGTTCTGTCTTCACAGCAGCCCTTTTGTTGGGTATCATCTCTCCTCTATTTCTCATGCAAGCGATATACAAGGTCTGTCCAAAAAGTATCCAGCTATGCACAATGAAAAATAGAGATATTTATTGAAGAAGATACAAGAAACATTGTGCACAGGACAAAGTCACCTCAGTCCCTTACAAAGTAGGCACCTTGGAACCTCACACAGTTCTCCCAATCACCAAGCTGCCCCATCATATTTTCTTGAATCTCATTGACAATCTGAAATCTCTTCCCTTTCAAAAGTGATTTTAGTTTTGGGGAAAGCCAGGAGTCACAGGGCACCAAGTCTGGGCTGTATAGGGGCTGAGTCAACTGGGTAATTTGATGTTTCATCAAAAAACTCTGCATCAGACATGATGCATGAGTAGGCGCGTTGTTGCGAGGAAGCTGCCAATCTCCAGTTGCACACAGCTGCAGCCTTCTGAATCATCTGAATGGTTTCCACAGAGGAATGCTCAAGCTTAACACAAAATTTGATGCAGATTTTTTGCTCTACTCGTTCAGTCATTTTGAATGCAATGGCCACACAGTACACATGCTCACTCAATGGTGTCTACTGTCCCCACTGACTAGTACAGTGAAGTGGTCACTGTTCATGCATGCACATTCCAGTGCACTCTCCTTGGCTGCCAGGTTACATCAATGTCATGCAAACCATTTTTGTTATATTAACAATGATTGAACTTTTTCTGGACAAACTACACACACACACACACACACACACACACACACACACACACACATCTTACGGAGGTTGGAAAGCTGTCCATGCCCCACAACTGGGCAATGGCAGAAGTAGTCCATTACATCCTTGGACCAGGTCCCATTCCTGCCTTAAAAAGACTCACCCACACTTGGTTCTGATGTAAGGAGCAGAGGTGACTGGGAACTGATGTGAAGTCCATGGACAGGGGTAGGCTTTCAGGGGAGGGAGGAAGCTTCCTGATTCAGAGGCCTGTCATCAAGTGTATAAATCTTCAGAATCTAACGTACATGGACTCAGGACTAATGTGTAACTTATAGATTCTTTGCTAATGTGTGAGGGGTCCCTAGTGTATCTGAGCTGGTCTGGGCCCACAGAGCTGGCTGTGGGAGGTCCACTGTGTTGGGGGCCCATTGGACCTCCAACCCGCCCACCTACCCAGAGAGTGTGTGGACAGGGCTTTTGTGTCCGGGCCTTGGGCCTTCTTATCTCACTGGTCCAAATGTTGACAAAGGGTCCACAGAAGGCCTTACCTCAGTGACTCAGGCTTTGATGCTCAGAGAACAGAAGCTTAGAAATCATGATGGATGCATACAGTGGGAGGACCTATCTCAGTGGGATGATTGCTTCCACTGGCCTTGGTGCTGGCAGTGGGAAGGAATCTATAGTGGGTATCTGATGAGCATGCTGGGTTTCTGAAGGGCATGCTAAGGCGAAAACAATACTCACTGGGACTGCTGGTATTTTGTGGGCAGGGCCAGGGACCCTTGAATTTCTCCATGGCGGAGCAAGTCCCACACAGAGAGAACAGCTCTGTGGCTCAAACTGTCCCCTCAATGTCTGCTTTGGGAGAAAGATTGAGTGCAATGAGGCTCTGGATGTGGTACCCATCTTTGCCTTCTGCCAAACACCATTTCTTTCTTGCTTGGTTGTGGAATACAGAAACTATCTAGAAATGCAGCTACAACATATACTAAGGGAAGATCTAGACTCCAGTTTGCTCAGTGCTTTGTTTATACCTTCAGAAAACTATGGCATGAACAGAAATGCTGCACATGGAAGTGGACTCACCAGTGCAACTCCCACTGCCAGGGCACACTGCACCTGCTGTATCCTCAGAAATTCTGTGTTAGATGCAAGTCTTGGAGGATCTGACTGTGTCATCTCAGGCAGTTTTGCTGAAACACTGTTGAAATAGGTGTCATTATAAATTGCTCTTCTTTTAGCTTACTTTTTTAAAATTGTCATTAAGGCATTTTATATTCTCTCTCTCTCTCATCTATGATCTAACTATCTACCTATCTTTCTATCTATTTATCAATTGTGTGCCTATCATGTTGTTAGAGATATATATTTTATTCAAGAATTTCACTTCAGAATAGTAAAGGGATTTTTAAAAGTATTTTTTTTATAAAAGGGGTTATTTGATCTGATCATCCACCCACAAATTACTGATGGGAATGGACCATCTAGCTTGCCTCATTTTGCAAGCCTCCTTCTTGGAATGGTGACCTACAGCAGGCCCACCTTGCAGGGGCCTCCATGCTACCCTCAGGCAAGTTCTGGCTGTGTCCCCTCAAGTTACATTGGGGTCCACATGGAATGTTTATTGCTGAACCCCAGGGGAGCTCATGGGCCATGGGCCCTGGGGGAGGACAGGCCCTATCCAGAGTGATGATGCATGTTCTCCCTCAGAGCCCCAGGTCCAGCAAGTCACCAGAGGTGGCAAAGTATTTCTTTCTGGGACTTTTCAGTGATGTTTGGAATGTGTACTAACACAGGGTGATAAGATGGGAAGGTGGGAAGTGGGAAAGTTGGGTTGGTACCACCAAGTGGGCAGACGAAAGACTTGCTGAATCCTTGGGTTCTTTCCAGTGTTTCAAGGACATCAGAGCCACTTCCTGTTTGGTTCTGATCCTTCTTTTAGAGGTGAGGGCTGTCATGTATAATAAGGAGTCAGCTGATCCTCACCACATAGCTGGATGCACTTGTGCTTATTTCCTCCTGGCAGCAGGTGCGGAACGAATGGGTTTCCTTGTTGACTCTGCATCAGCTTTGAAAACAGTTCTAGGAGAGAGTTCCAATGCTGTTTGGAGTAAAATCCTGGAAGTAAATGTAGGAGACCCCTTTCCTGGACATCCCACTTATGTTGTGCAAGTTCTGGTAGGTTTGGTGAACAGTGGGGAAGCAAGAAGACTCCTTCACTTATAGTCACACCACATTCACCTTCTGGATGATTCTGAGCTGAACAATGTGTGTGTGTTATCTCTGGTTACCATGAAGTCCATGAGACAGTTGTCCCAGGAAAAATCTGATTATAGAGGGCGTGGGTGTGCATGTGTGCCTGCCTGTGCATGCGCACAGCATGTTATGTATGGATGTGCACATGCATAGCTTGTGTGGGTGTGTGCCCTTTTGCATGCACATGTAGCATGTATGTGTGTGGGCATCTAGAGATCCTCAGAGGATGAGGAGGGTTGGGTCTGCCCATGGCTTTTGGCAGCATGTGACAAGTCATCAGGAGTCACAGGCTCAGCTTTAGTTTCATTCATGTCTTCTAGAGTCTTCCATCAAGCCTATGGACACATCTCAGAGCAAATATAAGTTGACCCATTCCTGGGGCCTGATTCTTGGGTGGTTTTGCAGGTCTCCATGCTAAACAGTAACAAGTATGCCGGCCACAGTGGCTGGGCAGTGAAACTGCCCTGAAATCCTCTGCTCTGTGTATGTGGGCTGGGATTCAGAACCGGAGTTTTTCATATACCATGACCTGCATACTACCCAGTGAAGCGCAGGGCAGCCCCCTCATAAGCAAATACATTAATATTTTGTAGTGATACTAAGTGGTGTAAATAAAGCTTTGTGTCCATCCATCAGGCAGAACTGTGCCTGCAAGTGCATTATGAAACAACTTTCAGTTCTCAGTATTTTTTGGATTTTGAATGACTGATAAGAAATTACATACCTGAAAAAATAGACAAACCCAGTTGACACAACCAGACTTGAAAGTCAGACCCTGAGCTTTTCCGGCATGCAGTGTGGTGTGTGCATGTGTTTGCTGTAGGCCTTAGGATGATAGTGAGGTCAAAAGTCACTCCTAGATTAACCCCCTCCTTGGGCTCCTGCTTAAAGTGGCCCAGCTGTCATCCTGGTTCCCTTGAAGCAGCAGATGGCTTCTTGCCCTGGTTGGGGCTGGGTTGGGGGCAGGGAGGCCAAGGCATGGAGCCTGCAGCTTTCAGGCTGCAACCCCTTACTCTCCTCCTTGTTCACCCCCCTTGAGCAAGAGAGCCTGCCAAGATCAGTAGCTACTGAGAGGAGGCCCAAGGGGTTGGAGGCAACTCAGGTGGGAGGTGAGGTGGGGACAGAGGAGCGCTCTCAAGGAAGGAGAGCAAGTTGAGGAGCCCTGTGGGGCCAGTGGGCAGGTGGATCATCCCTTTGATAATCTGGACTGAGGGTAAGGAGAGGGTGAAGTGTGGGGGCAGGGTGGGTGCCACTGTGAGGATGGCAAAGGGCTTTGGTCAGAGGTGTCCTGCATCAAGTACACTCATCCAGGTGCTCTGGGTTTGGTGCAGACACCAAGCTCTTAGAATGAGTGTGCACAGCAGTGAGGAGTGTCTGAGGGTCAGAGTGGGTGGTTCGTTTAGTCACAATGTCCCACTAGGTTTGTCCCTCTGCAGTCCACAAACTGTCTTACCTCTCTGTGGCTGGGCTGACCCTCCTGTGCACTTATGAAAGCCTTGTTCAATAAATGGGGGCACCCTTATGGAGGGCTGTCCTCCACATAGGGCCTGGGGGTTAGGGAAACCCCAGGGGGCGCTATAAGATGCCACCAGGACATTGACCTACCCAGGAGCCTGTGGCTCTGTGTCCTGAGCATGGTGGTGGTGGGGGTGCAGTGCTGCAGACATCTGAGACATCTCCTGCAACACCCATGGCCCTGGCGGGAGGGGCTGCCCAGGTCTGGGGGCTGCACAAGGCTTGATAACTCTGAGATTGGGTATTTCATTCCTTCAGAGAGACAGGGACATAAGTTAATTTAACCAAAAGCAATGAGATATGATATTTTTGCACAGAGTAACACTTTGTAAGCCATTTAAGTTGCTCAGAGGAGATAGAGGTTGTGGGCTTGGAAAGTCATCTTGGGAGTGGACATGCAGGAAGAGCTCTGGGTTTAGGACTCCCTTGGGGGAATGGAAGACATTTTTTTGGGGGGGAGGGATTTGTTACAGTAAAGACTCACTGGCTAAGATTTATCATTCTTTTCTTTCTAGTTGGTGATAAAAACAAACTTTTAAGATAATTCTGTAATATACTACACATACAACAGGGTATAAGTAACTTATATGTGTGTGAGAGAGAACAATAATAAATAAAGACACCCTGAAGCTCCGCCAAGGTTAACAAAGAAGGTCTGAGCACTTTCTCATTCCTTTTCTCACTTCAGCTTCAGAAAGCACTTACCTGATTTGGTGATGCTGGTTATCTCCTCCTGTTTAAAGTTCTACTGTATATGAATATTTATTAAGTAAAAGATTGCTAAAGTTGGCTAGTTTTCGAACTTTCACAAACAAAATAATATTGTATAAATTCTGACTTGCTTTTCTTTGATCAAGAGATCTATGTATGTTGAAACATAGACACATCAGTCAACTATTTTCACTGCTGCGTGGTATTCCACTGTAGAAAATATTCAGGTTACTTCCAGATTTTGCTATTGCAAACAATGCCCATCTGAATACCCCTTAAGGGCACAAATCTCAGCTTTTGTTTAAACCCTGGCTACCCAGTTCCAGCTTGTGTGACCTTGAGCAGGCTAATGTACCCTCTGTGCTGCAGGTTCTGCATCTGTAAAATGTAGATAATAGTGGTATGTGCATCGAAGACTGTATGGGGAGTTGAGTGAGCTAATTTAGATAGAACACGTGAAATGGCACCTGGCATGGGGTCAGTTTAAAGGATAGATGTGATGATGATAGTGACGATAGTGGGATGGTGATAGGTGGTGTGGTGGTGGTGATAATGATGCTGATGGTGATGGTGATAGAAGGTGGTGGTGATGGTGGTGATGATGATGATAATGATTGATGATGGTGATGGTGTTAGTTGGTAGTAATGATTGTCTGAAGGGGATGGTGATAATGACAACTCCTTGGGTCCATGTGCAGAAAATTCCTTTATACAATACCCTTAGCCTCATCTTCTATTGAAACTTTCTTGGGGTTCCCTTCTCTGAATAATATTAGCTCGTGACTTCCTTCCTACCCCCTTCCTCTTCCCAACATGTGACCCTACCCCAGGGGCTGCTCCAAAGATGCTTCCTGGCATCTTTGGCTGAGCTAAGCTGAAACTTAGGAGGGCCTGAGTGGTAAGTTCTGGCAGTCAGGTGCTCTTATTCTGATGTGGACTATTTGCAGTGAGGGCTATGCTTGAGGCACCAACGGCATCACCTATGTAGATGAGAACCTCAAACTAGCAACTCAGCCAAGGAAAGCCCACAGGAAGAGATCCTTCAGGCCACTCAGAGCTGAAGCCTGGAGTAGAGTCTTTTGAAAATAGGGGGTCCCAAGGAGATACATGCCAGAACTGTGGGGTGCATGCCAATCTGGTAAGACTGCTTAGGGCCTTTGCAAGTTTGTGAGGTAGTGAAAGGAGAGTAGAAGAAGGGGCTGACAGCAACCCCAAGTGTCCCTTTCTTTAGTCTCCCTTGCTAGTCCCTGCCAGACACCACCTTAGATCCCAGAAGGACACCACAGTGAAGTGCCCACATCCTCTGCCCTCAGGAAGCCAGCCAGTGAACTAGGCACATAGACCGCAAATGCACCAGAAAGGCAGTGCAGGATGAGGGATGGGTGATGGCTGATGGCTGTGTTAGATGGAGGCCAAAGAAGGCTGTTTAAGGAACTGATATAATCTGGTCCCATAATCAGAGGAAACATCTTTTTAGAATGTGCAGGGTCTGAGAAATAACTGTGGACCTCCAGTAAGAGAGATTGGGATGCTCATGAAACCCAAGGAGATGTGTGGGAGGGAGAGCAAGTATGTTTAGAGATGGCTGCATGAGAGGTAGCTGGGAAGGGCCAGTGGTATGCAAGAACCAGAGTCCCCAGAGGCTCCTGGGCTTGGGAGGGGTGAGCCATGCTGTTCCCCATGATGGAGAGTGGTTTGGAGTGATGACACTGGCATATGACATCCTCTGCCTTTGTGGGGAGGGAGGCAGCACTCAGGACATCATACAGAGGTCAGACTCCTTGGCTTCAGGGGGACCACTTACATGCTTGTTTCAATTCATGCCTCATTCATGTTTAGACAGTTACAGGAGGAGACTGACAGGGGAAAATGGGCCACATTGTGTCCCTCCCAAATTCATATGTTGGAGTCCTGACTCCCAATACTTAGAATGTGAGCTTATTTGGAAATAGGGTCTTTATATATATAATTAAGTTCAAATGAGGTTATCAAGGTAGACCTTAGTCAATTATGACTGGAAATTTGGAGACAGGCAGATACACAGGAAGAAGGTCCTGTGAAGATGAAGGCAGAGATTGAGGTCATGCATCTATAAACCAAGGAACATCAAATATTGCCAGCAACCACCAGAAGCAAGGATAGAGGTCTGGAATAGTCTCCTTCACACCCTCGGAAGGAGTCAGCCTGCTCTCACCTTGATCTTGGACTTCTAGCCTTCAGAACTTGAAGATAATAAATTTCACTGGTGTAAACCTCCCAGTGTGTGATGTCTTGTTATAGCAATGCTAGGAAAATAATACAGATAAGAAAGATTTGGATCTTCTTCAAGAGATTGATTTTTAAGGAAATTATTCTTTTGTGGTTATTAAAATTTTCTTTAGAGAATCCCTGCTACTTTCATACTCAGTGTTGAAAAGTGGAAAACTAGACAGACCATTTTAGGCAGAATTTGAGAGAATTCACATGGGTTCTGTCTGCTGCATTCACGGCACTGGCAGTCACCATAATACAGATGGAAACTGCACAAAAGACAACGCTCCCTGTGGTTTTGCTGAAGGGACTGTGACATTGGGAGCAGACACAGGCTGTTTATAGTATGGTATTTATCATGAAGATGTCCCCACATTAGTGGGTGTATTGTTGTGTGTGCATGATGGCAAGTTTTATTGGATGAATGATTGTAAGGATCTCCCTTGAAAAACTGTAGTTATTTAACCATAATCTAGAACAACTGTTAATTCTACCTACACTCCTTATGGCAGACCTCAGAGTGTGCTTAATACATGTGTTTATTTTTTATGATTGCTCGTTAAGCAATAGGTTGAATTAAAGCTGGAAAGTTCCCAGAAATGTTTTCTTGAAATAATTTTCCAGAACAGAGATTGTGGAAGCTGATGAAGTAGCCAGCCTGGAAACTTGCTTACTTGGAAACCAAAGTGCAAAATGTGTTCCTAATGGGGATTTTGGTCCTGCTAGCTTGCTAGCAGACTATGCTAGATTTTGGCTAGAGAGACTACATCAGAGCAGAAACTCATGGGACCAACCAAACTACTATGATTTTAAGAAGTAAAAGATTGCACTAAGGCCATGTGGCAGCAGGGACTAAAAGAAGGATGAAGATTTAGGGCAGGCAAGCAAAGACAGGGAGAGGACATCCGAGCCTCTGTATCAGCCCTGAGCCAACCCCTAATGCAGGCATCAGGTGTGCCTTTCTGTGTGAAGTGTGAAGGAGGGCCACTTGATGCCCAGGCCTGCAGATGTCACAGGAGCTGGAGGGGCTGAGCCAGTGAGCATGCCTCCAGTGTGCATGTCTCCAGTGTGCTGGTGTACATGTCTTCTGCGTGCTTTTCACCAGCGTCTCCCAAGCAGTGGCATGCTGTGCAGTGGCTGGCTCTGCCTCTATGTCAACATAAACATGACTTGGTAAGTTGAAAGGACTTGTGTGGAGGTGACACCAAAGCTTAGGGCAGAAGAATGCCCTTCTCAAGCATGTTGTCCCTGTATTCAGAGGCCCAGCTGGCCCAGTGTTGAGGGTCTTAGCTGAATGAAGATGCTCATGGTCGTGAAGGCTCCTGGAGGTGGGCAATGGGGGTACATGGGTTGAACTGAAACCATCCTGCTGAAGACACTGCTTTTTCCTTCACTCCCAGTGCTTTGGGAGGAAGGGCAGCTGCTATCTTTGAAGGGGTCTCCAGTGCCACTGTCAGCTCTTGCCCTTCCCCCACCAGGCAGCCCTGAGTTCTGCCCAGCAACCAGGCCAACCTCCATCTGCTGCTGTCTGGAATAATGAGTCCCCCTCCCCCGCCTGTGGCTGGCACAAGCCAACTTTCTTTCTTCTATTCACTGGATTACCCTTTCAGTTCCCCATTGTTCTCTGCTAATGGCCTTACAATGTGCCTGCCTGTTACCTCTCCTCCCCTGCTGGCAGCCAGAGAGGAGAGTCTCAATATCTCCAACTTGAAGGGCTTGGCCTGTGGTGGCAGGAATGCAGGCCTGGTGCTCTGATGCCATGCTCTACCTCCTTCACAGCAGCCTGGCCTCCATTGTCACAATATTTTATGTGGTGTCCCCCTTCTCTAGTCAGGTCAACACATGGCCATCTTCTGTGTCTTTTCAAGCCCCACCTCAATCCAGTGCCTGGCTGTCCTGCGCCTGTACAGATGGCCCCAAGTACCTGAGGTGGGATGGAGGTAGTGCTGAGTTCTTAGTTCACCCCTGAGAGGAGATGACAGCAGTGGCAGGTGACCAAAATGCCCACTGGCTGGACTCACTTTTGGCTCTTTCTGGGTTGAGGGCCAAGTCCTGCAGGAAGAGGAGCCATTACTTTGTCCCAGTCTTTCCTGCCCTCTTATTATTGGCTTGTGAAGCCCAGGGAAAAATGGGCAAGAGAAGGAGCACAGCTATTGCAGGACAGAAAGAGAACCAGCTTCTTCTGCAGCTATTTAAAGGCTCGGCCATGGTGTGCAGTCACCACCATCAGGAAAAAGCAGTATATGGTAAAGTTACCAATCTGTGGCCTTTGTCCTTATAGTTCAGCTATAGAGATGGACCTAATACAGAGGGATTCTTTACTTGAGAAGGAGAAGTCGAAACACAAAAAGTACTAGTACCCCATCCTGAATTATTAAAATATTGCTATACCCAGCTTTCCTGGGGAGATTCTGTAGGACACAGGTCACAGGAGCTGAGACACTAGCCACTGTCCTCTCAATGGCTAAGCATTGACCTCCACAGTCTCCTAAACCATGACATACGGTTTGTGGGCAGCAGTTCTCTTTGGTGCATGTGTGAGCATGTGTGTGTGCCTGCCCCATGAAGGCCAGAGCACGTGTCCTAGATGGTTGCCAGCTTTGTTGTCTGAGCACACAGCTTTCTTCAGATTTGCTGATCTTAAAAGCAATGACTTGCCTTGTCAGAGCTGCCCATAGTCCAGGCACGTGGCTGAGTCAAGTATGCAAATGAATCAGACGCTTGCCTGTGGCCTGGGGCACCCCAACCAGCTGTCAAACACCCCTGAGAGGCCCAGCAGGTGTCTCACAAGCAGGTGTGCAGCACACCATATGCTCTGGCCAGGGTCAGGTTTCTGCACGTAGCTTTCAATTCCCCACCAGGTGAAAGAGTGGGTGAAGAGGGGCTCACACTGCCGGTGGCTGCACGGGTCACCTCTGGGTGTTCATTTGCTGTGCACTGACACTGTTTTGTTTGTAACTTTATTGTTAGGATAGTCCTGAAACCTTGGCCACAAGAAGTAGAGAAGAGACAAAAGGGAGGGACTGTCAAGAACCTCAAAACTGGGTCATATCTCTGCATATTAGAGAGCTCTGTTTGTGGCTGAATTAGGCATGTGCCTTTCAAATGTATCATTCATCTCTGCAGAGCCTGGACTCACTGCAAGATCATCTCAGGCAGAGCCCCCAGTCCTCTCAGAACCCCTAGGGAGATTTATAGATCACCTTACTTAGACTGCACCGAGAATGAAACGGACCTTAGGAAGCAGGACTCAGGCTTTTGTTTTCTCTTTCTCAAGTGATGTCATGTTTGAGAACCACAACTCTGCTGCCCAACACAGTAGCCACTGGCCACACATGTCCACTTACACGTAAGTTAATTGAATAAAATTAAAAAACTAGTTTCTCGGTGCTCAGTGGCTCTGGTGTCAGTGCAGAGAGAATATTTCATTATTGCAGGAAGTTTGATGGGACAGCACTGCTGTGGAGAGTCCCTCCAACATCTGCTTTCACAGTGGGGCACTGAGGCCAAGGTAGGTAACCTGGTAGCTCTGGGCATCAGCAGATCCCCTGAACCATCATTCCTCAGAGCCTCAGGCCACTGGGGCACAGGCATGTCCAGAGAAAGTCCTCCAGAGGATCAAGTGGAGGGTGCCTTTGTGGGGGCCCCTCAGAGCACTGGGCTAGCTTTGATGGGCCTCGGCGCTGTGTGTGGGGATCCTCTTGCCCTCTGGTCACATGTGTGAGGGATCCTGGTCCCACTTCAGGCTTATTGCAGCCACTCCCGAAAAACATTAATGCTACAGAGCAGCCTCAGGAGAACACCAGCCTGGGGTGCACACAGAGCCAGCAGCCTCTGTCTGTCGTCTGGGTCTCGCCCTGTAATTTGCCAGATGATCATTTTTGCAGCAAAAGGATAATGACACACGCCAGGGATCTCTGGAATGGAAGGTTTGGTTCTCAAATGAGCCCAAATGCAAACCAAAGGGTGTGGGGCAGCAAACAGGTTTGGACAAAAGTGGAGTGTGTTGGGGGTGCTCTTCTATCAGGGCAGCATTTCACAGCACGTGCTGCCAACTGTTGCAAAAAGAAAGCCACCACCCTCAGGAAGAAGAAAGAGAGGGGATGTGTATGTATTTCTGTAGGCTGCAGCCTCCCTCCTTCTCTGTTATTGTTCTCCCAGCAGCAGCAGGCTTGTGACAGCTGGGTATCACTAACAGCTGCTTTTTCCTGGGGTGAAATTAAAAGATTAGGGGATATGGGCACGTGCTGGCCTCAGGAGCCCAAACAATGCTTGATTTAGGGTGAAACTTGTCTGGGGACGGGGACAAAAGAGGAGGCTCCGAGTTGACCAGGGGTCAGAAGGGGGGCTTGCTTTGCCAGAGACAAAAGGGCCCAGGAGGGGGAGGAGCAGAGGGCTGGGGGGCCTGGGCCAAGTGAAAAGAGGCCTCAGCAGCAGCTGCTCCAGCTCCAGAAATTTGAGACGGGTCTTTTCACAAACACAAATGTGGGAGAAGAATAGGGGCCATGCTTAGCTGAAATGACTCGTTTGCAAATGAAAGGGAGATTGAGAGCCCTTACATTTTCCAAGTTTTCACCTAAGAGGATGGAAAATGATTAGTGCCCCAAGAGCACGCGGCAGGCAAGAAGTGTGCCGTGGAGCAGATGGGGAGCCGCCTGGCACTGTGCCTCTGTGTTTACATAACAATTGTGGGCCCTGCTGGAGGGTGCAGAAGCCCTGGCCCCTAAATGTCTAGTGAGGACGCCTGGCTGCCTGACTTCTACCAAGGCAGATCTAGTCAGGGGCCCACAGGAGGCCTTTAGTGCAGGCTGTGCTGGTGTGAATTTATTCGCTGGGCTAAATTAAATACACTTCATAGCCAAAAAGCTGCAGATGACTGCTGGGGAGGCAGAGCTGCTGAGGTGGGCAAAGGGTGGTCATCGCACCCAGGTGGGATGTCCAGCTTCCTGCTGGTCGTTTCATCTTGGTGACTGGTGGTGGCCAGGTTAACTGTTAGAGGAGTGCCCTGGTCCATCCTGCATTATGAGAAGGGTTAAACCATGAGAGTACACACAACTAGCTCCAAAGGCAGGGCCATGGGAAAGACCTGGCCATGGCACCAGACAACAAATTATGCAGCAGGTACAACCTCTGCGCATCTCATACACCTGCAGGGGTCTAAGGGCAGGGCTCTTAGATTTGCACTCTTGCCTCATTTCTAGAATATTCCTTCCAAGAAGGCACAGCTTAGACTCAGCAGGGAGGCAGAGGGAGGAAGTCCATCTAAGAGAAGTCCCTGTACACCCCAGGTTGTGGTTACCTTTGAGGTGCTCTTACTGATGAGGCATTTTTCTCTCCATCCACTTAGTCATTATTATATCACCAAATTTCATTAACTGCCCTCCCACTAAATTTAAGTTCAGTTAAATATTTTGTTTTGGTTCTCACTTCTGCCCATATATTTGTGTCACCTGCAGAGGTTTTTAATAAATGCCCAGGTCCTCTCCCAGAAACCTTCTATTGGAATCCCTGGGGATGGGGGAGGGAGTTGAATGTGAACTCAGGATTGCAAAGTACTGCTTGGAAAGTTGGCCTCAGTGATCTGGTTATGTTCTTAAAGTGATGAGGGGCATGGCTACCTCAGGGGTGGTCCTGAGGGCAGGTCAGGTGTAAGGCCACGCCAGCACAGGCTGTGTGACACAAAGACCAATTTGAGAGCCTAGTGTCCTTTAAATCCCCATCCCAATCCTTGCTCAGGGGCCAATGGAGTTTGCCCTGTGAGGGCCAAGGTGAGAAAGCACGTGCTCTCAGACACCAGTGGTAGGAGCACTGGTCATCTGAGTAGTGCATGGGTCCTGATGGTACAAACGCTCATGGTTTCCCAGCAGCCCCATTCAGCAGGGTGCTGTGGTTAGCATTGGTGCAGAGCAAGAATGTGCAAGAAGGCTTCATGGGACCTTTTCCTGTCAATTTAAAGGATTCACTAACTGATTTCAGCAGATAAATTTTAATCACTTCTTCTTTTTAAAGATTTCTGGGCATACACGTACTATCTTTTATTTCTGCTCAGAATGTGCCATTTGCTAGATGTTTTTACACAATATCAGAAGCAGTAGGGTTGTTTTCATAACACAGAATGGAGCTTGGGAGAATTTAGCTGGCTTGCCAACAACTCTGCCCATGGTAATGGTCATGAGAGGTGCCTATGCCAGGCTTCATGGAGAATGAAGGGGACATCCAGGGGTGTCTGGAGGAGCCATAGGGCCTTGCCTCGAAGTGAGTTATTTAGAGATGAATGCCGCTGAAGGCATCCACACAGGTTCTCCCCTGCTTTGGGAACTGTGGTATGGCTCTGAAACACAAGAAATGTGCTCCGTTTGCAGGAAGGCAATGCAGTCACTGCTGTGAGATGGCAGAATGAAGGTAGAATGAGGTCCTCTTCTGGGCCTCTGGTCCTGTCTTAGTCTCACCATAGGCCAGAGGCTTAAACAACAAGCATTCATCTCTCCCAGGTCTGGAGCCTGGAAGTCTGAGATCAGAGTGCTGGCACACTCAGGTTCTAGAGAGGGCTCTCTTCCTGGCTTGTAGTTGACTGCCTTCTCATGGTCTTCATGTGGCAGAGAGAGCTCTGGTCTCTTCCTCTTCCTGTAAGGACACTAATCTCATCATGAGAGCCCCATTTGCGCAGCCTCATCTAAATCTAATAACCTCCTAAAGGCCCCACATCCAAATATCACCCTGTCTGGGGCATCAACCTGTGAATTTACAGGGGGGACATGTTTAATGCATTTTCAGTCCAGATGATCAAAGGAATTTGCTGGATGCATTCCCAACTGTATCTCATGAAAGCTTACTCTCACGTGTATAAGAAATATATTTGCAAAGCATCTATGGAGGGTTGAATAGAGTTGAATACCAATTCCAGGAGAGGCAGGGGCAATTTAGAGGAACTGTTGGTTACCAGACTGAAAAAAAAAAAAAAAAAAACATTGTTGTCAACTAGAAGAGAGTTACGTTGCAATTCTTTGATAAGGCCATTTTCAATTCTGAGAGAGTTTAATCGCTCCACTCTCAAGCTCACTCACAAGATACGTTACATATGCATTTCTGTGGGTCCCTTCACCATCCTGGCCTCTCTGAAATCCCTTTCTTGCTGAGACACAGCCTACACCGCTGGGAGGGGCTGTGTGTCCCTGGCAACTTTAAGAAAAAGGAGGAGCCACTGCAGAAAGCATTTCACATCCTTCATTTTGCCTCCAGAATTGGGTGGCTTTAGTGATAGGCAGGGCTGGTGGGGGTGCTGGTAGGGCAGTCTTACTACTTTTGGCTGGTGGCTTTCCTGGTAGCTTAGCATTGGCATCTTTCTTAGGGTCTGGGGGAAGGCTGCAGTGCATCAGGGGCTTTTGTGGGTCACAGGACACCAGGGGCCTCCAGCACAAAGGCTATGTTTATGAGTGTTGGCTTCTGGCCTCTCTGGAGGCAAGTGAAGAAGTTTGGCCCAGTGCTGGCTACCTAAAGGGTCTGGAAGCAGCTCAGTGGGGGGGACCCAGGGGAGACCACCTGCCTTCAATCCAGATGTGGGCCAAAGGACACATGAAAAGATACACCCTTTTGTTAGCCTCCTCTGCACAGTAAAGTCCCTCAGGTGCACCCCATGCACATCATTGTCTGTTGGAATCTGGATTTTTTCTGGCCCATGATGTATGTGCCTCAAAGCAGCTCAGCTCTGGTGTGCTAATAACCATGGATGGAATGAGTCTACATTCTCCAAGTGAAAGCAGCAGGTATGAGTCACAAAGGGCAGGTTAAGCATGTAGTCCTTGTCCTGCAGAGTCAGTAGGGCAGGCAGCCCAGGCAGGAGATGGACTGACTCAGTGTCCAGCAGTTGCTTAGCTCAGCTCAGCTTCCTTGTCTGAGAGTTGGGGACAGGAACAGCCTACTACTCTGCAGGGACTAGAATCCCAGCTGCCTGCTGGGTGCCCGGAACAATGAATGGCTCCCAGAGGCCACACGATGACTATCCCTGCTGAGTATAAGAAAAGACCCAATAGAAATTAGTACTGCTCAGAAGTATTTGTAATCAGCACATTGTGATATGTATATGGTTTACATGTGGTAAAGCCCTGTGCTCAGGAACCTGGGCAGAGAAACCCCAAGTAGCCAAAGTTAAGGAAGTACTATGTCGTGTTCCGCACCATGCCACATGCCTTGAACCTCAATGCAGCCAGCTCTGTGTGGCTCCTGGCTCCTTGTCCAAGTTTTCCGTGTTCTCCTACCTCCAACATCCCAAGGAGGTTCTAGAGAGTTGATGTAACAGGCATATTAGCAAGTGTTATCCTTCAGAGGTGGCACTTGGAGATGGAAATGCCTAGGAGGAACAGAAAGGTCACCTCCATTTTAGCACGGTTCCTGTATTTTACCATTGTCTCTGTGGGATTCAGAGCTGGAAAAGATTTGGTCTTTGCTCTGGGCCTCAAGCTCTGGGAAATGCTGGCAGTGGCCTGTGTGGGCAGGCAGGCTGGCTCTGGTTTGGGTTGGGAAGGGGTAGCCTGCCAGAGTGGCCTGGCCTTGGTCATCTCTGTAATGTGTCTCAGAAGCCGAGGGAGAGGCCCTAGGGATGTCCAGGGCAGACGGAGGTGGATCAGAGGCCTTCAAAACTCCCCAGAAGGGCACAGACCTCCGGCAGACCAGGCTCTTGGGGAAGTGCAGGCTCTTCTCTATAGGGCGTCCTCGCCTCGGCCCGTGCAAGCCTATCACTCAGTCTCATCGACCACACATTGCTAACTCACAAACCGGTGCAGCTCTCTCAAGGTCTTATTTCCAGTTGATTCAGCAAAAGGCATGGGTTTGAGAGTTGTAACTTGGAATTTTTGTTTAAATGAGAAAGCACACACTGTGCTGTCCTTTCAACATCAGATCCTAACATCAGAGGTTAATTATACTCTAGTTTCCCATTGTTCCCAGGAAAGCCAAGGCTAAACAGGCTCCTGGCACAGGAGGGGCTGCAGTGCCTGTGGGCAGTCCCTTTCTCTTAGGTGCAGAGGTTCTAGCCAGTAGCCCGGCATGTGCTTGGCCTGAGGGTGAGGGCTGGTGAGGCTGGAGAGAGGTCCATATAGCACTCTTTTCTTCCAGAACTGCCTCTCTGTAGAGTCATGCTCTGATGGGCAGCACATGCACCCTGGATAGAAGGAGACAAAATCTGCCTATGGTGTGCCTGTCTGCCTTCCAGTTCTGGCTGCAGCCAGCAGACCTGTGCAGCCCATGGAGGGGCTGTGCACCTATAAGATATGTCCATCTGTTCTGCAGCAGCCCTTCCAGAAAATGGTGAGGTCTCTGTCCACCTACTCCCCTAGCCCCAAATCTGCTCCCTGTGCTTCTCACCCCACCAAGGACCAGCACTTGCTGGAGCCCTGAGCCAACACACAGGAAGTCCTTCCACCTCTTGATGCCATGGTGAGAGGGAGTGCAAACTGGAGCATTGGCATGAGCTCAGTGAGAGGCCTGAGACAACATGACAGAACCCTGGGCAGGCCTTTGTGCTCTGCAACTACATGGAGACAGTTAAGGCCCTATGCCAGAGTCAGCCTGCTGAGCCCTTCTCTAAACCATGAGAAATCAGAAAATGGTTTGATTTCAGATACTAAATTTTGGGGGCTCACATCAATAGAGAGCAGAACCCTGGTGCTCCCTACTAAGACCCTTTCTCCAGATCCAAAGACCAAACTCTTCCTTGGATGGCCAGGGGACACTTTGCCTAGGTGCCGGCAGTTCCTCCCCCGCCACTCTCTGGTCAGCTCTGTACAGGCTTGTGATGATGGAGCATGGTGCCAGGCCTGTTTGCTAATTTACTTTTAACCTTTCCCCTGCTTTCAAAGTGGTTGCTGGTGCCTTGGCAGATCACACAAGAAGTTCAAAGAAATTGGGCAACTTTAGTAGTAAAGTGGGTGACAGAACCTCAGATAAAGTGGATGCTGGAATTGAGTTAACATTTAACTCTAATTTCTCGGCAGCTAAAGGGTTTTCTGAAAGTGCCAGTTCTTAATTAAAAAAAAAAAAATCCATACCAATTCTTCGGGGGAGACAAGTTACTTTTCTGGGTCTTATGTTGAGGAAAATGAAGTATTTGAAAATAAGGCCTAGGAAATAACATGGTGTTCATTGTTTCCCCCACAGCATTTGTTTTAAAGAAGAAAAGTCTTGTTCACATGGAAACTGTTAGTGTTCTTGCATAATAAAGCCTTGGGCAAGATGGTTAGTCCTCTGCTGGGCAGCATATCTGTTGGCAATTGAACAGGGCCCAGGAAGCTTGGGAGATGAAGCCACCTGCCCACCTTGCGGGCCTGGCAGCTTCTGTTGTACTTTGGCAGGGACAAGGTGGTGTCCAGAGAATGCCAAGGGCATATCCTCTAAATTATTGATTGAGGACCAGATCCTCGTGCTTTACAGCACTTCAGACACAGTGAAATGCTGACATTCTGTTCTAAAAGTCCTGTCAGGACTCTGGATCAGGCCAACAGCTGGGGAAGGAGCAGGTTCTGAGAGCAGCAGTCAGTGTCTGGTTGGCCTTACCTTTTTAGACCACGAGACCACCTTGAATAGACTCTGGGTGAAACCAAGCCCCAGGCTGGGGTCCTCCAGGGTCCTGTGATCTCTAGACCATGGAGACAGCTCAAACTATCCCTGTCCTTCTGTGGGAGCTGGGCAAGGCATTCCCTTCTCAAACACCAAGGAATAGCTTTTGGTATCCACCACAGCCATAAGGCATCTACTCCATGTAAAGGCAGACATGTGTGGTGTACATGCTTTTATGCATTATTTCCTTGCACCAAAAATAAATCCTTTTTTATCTGACCTGACCTGGAGATTTCATTATGGAATTAAATGTATATGTGCCTTCTTGGTTTGCATCCTCCCTCACACTTGCCTACACCCACAGAGAGAAAGTGAGTGGGCACACGAGGTTCCTCCTGGACATTGGGTATCTGTGAGGACTTTTTGTGCCCCCAATCAGATCTGTGCCCTGTCCCTCTTTGAGGTCAGGGGTCTGCAGGTCATGGGGTCTTGGCTCTACACCTTGGGGCTCCAGTGCCTCAGAGGGGTTGTGCCTAGCTGGGTAGAATTCTGGATCTGTCAAGGGAGCTTGAGGCCTATGTGCGCAGGGACATTGCTTGTTTTGGGGTTCTGAGAGTGTTCTCTGATGGCTTGGCTTTGTGTGAGACACAGGAACTCGGCAATTTGGGCTGGGTGGGGACAGGCCCTGGAGCATTGAGGGAATAGTCTCTGGTGTGCTGGCTCCAGCCCCTGACCTGTAGGGGAAAGAAGGCATTGTTTTGCTCACCAAGATCTACACCAGCCTCAAAAGTGTCATTGCATTCTGAATGGATAGTAAAAATGTAGCTTCCTCCTGCTCCTAACTCCATGCAATCCCTTTAATTCACACTAAGCTGACTCTGTGCAGCGGCTTATAGGACATTCACCTGGATACTCGCTGCCCTCTCCTGCCACCTGGCTGGAGGTGCCTTTGCCTGCAGAAACTCACCTTGGGGAGCTGACACTTTCATCCTGTTTTCCAAGGAAGGATCAGGTTGTGTTGGAAATTCATCCCAAGTAGGGAAGACTAGAGTTGTTCTGTGGTCTTGTCCCCACTCTCTGGAGACTGATTCACATTTGGAATTCTGAATTGTGCCACCCCTGGGGGTTGTGTGTCTTCTGATCACAGGGTTTCCTGAGGGGAGCCATTGGCTTTCCCACCTGCCACCTCTGGGAGTTCCAGTGCCATGGAGCTGGGATGCCGGGACTGTGGTTCTTCTGATTGGGAACACTGCCCCATCCTGAGAGTGATTCCACCACAGCAAATACCTCTCCTCCAGGTCCATGACAATGTCACTGTCTGGGTGATGATGCTATGAGCCAATTGCCACATTTCCTTGGGTCCCATTCTCACTTGGTCAGTGAAGTCGCTGATGCAGAGGACCTGGAACCATCACTATTACCATGAAGACATGTTTGATATTGAAAGCTGCTATGACTCTGGGATATACCCCAGGCACCCTTCAAGGAGGGACTTGCTGCTACAGCTGCAGGGAAGGTGACTAGTAGACAGCATTCAGCTGCTACCACCAATGTGCCCAAAGCCATCCTATTATGGGTGGTCACATGTGGTGACTGGTAGAGACAGAGATGCAAGGCCCAGCAGAGCAGGGCTACATGATGCTCCTAAACCCATCCCTGGGCTATCTCTGTGGTGTGCGCTGGGTGGAGGGAGAGTTGGGTGTGCTGGTGGAACTTGGTGTCAGCCCTCCACACCTCCTGGTATCACTGAGAAAGGGAGGGGCAACGGCAAGACAAGTGTCACTGGAGCCTGTGACATCCTTGGGAAGGAGGTCCCCCCTCTGTTTATAGAACGAGAATCCTGGGTGCAAGTCCCAGGCCCCTTTCCATCTGCAGAGCTCCCTAGAGAGGAGCCACCTTTCCTGCCCAGGATCTTAGAGAAGGACATCTCCCAAGCAGCCCCATCTCCCAGGTCGAGCTCAGTGGAACTTTATTTTGAAGAATCCTTGAATAACAAGGTCTGGTAAAGATATGCCCCGGACCTTGAGAAGGGCCCAGTATAGAAGAAATGAGATTCAGAGCCTGGAACAATTCTGAGACTATGATCAGAGCAAACATCACAAGGAAAAAGAAAATCAGGTAACTAAAAACAGAGTAAAACAACAAGCTCCCTGACAAAATTATGGTGAAAACATGAAACATATTTAAAAGTGACACCAAGTTAAGCCATAAAGAGCTAGAAGAAAGGAGAAGTTGGCCTCAGTGCCAGGAATATTGTTTCTGGTCGGCAGCGCATAGTATGTGCTCTTAGAGGCAGATGTCCCCCAAGTACATTACCACTGAGCACAGAATGAATCATGTTCTGTAGTTATCATAATATACGCAATGCTTGTTTCCCATTATTAGAAATCATAAGTAAGCAAGTGGTTACTTGTCACTGAAGTAAAATGGTAAATGTTAAGAACTTCAACAAAGTCTAAGTAAAAAACAAAAAAAGGAGAACTGAGGAGGTCGGAGAGATGTTATTCTTATCTTATAAATTAAAATATCAGGAGTTACTTTTGAAAGCTGGTGGAAAAAGGATAAATATTTAAAAATGTTCTTAGGCTTCCAAAGGTAACCACTAAAATACTAAATGTAAATACCAGACATTAAGACAAGAGGCTAATATGACTTTTCAGCTGGACACCCACTGGCATTATCCAAAGTTGATGATGTATGAGAATAAATGCTCAAGTCACAGGCGATCACAGACAACTGAAAACCAGGACACTTACCAGGTTTTCCTCTGGAAAGTAAAGAACATGCAAAACTGTTGCCTCTTCATCTTTCACTCTTCTATTTTTCTGATAATAAGGTGATGCATTACCTTCATTAAAAAAAAATCTGTCTCTGTACAAGATATAAAAATATAGAAAAGTACACAGGGAAAAGTAAAAATTATTCTAATTCTGCTAAGAGATAACCCATTATTATTCTTATTGTTGTGCTTCATAGTTTATTATAGTAATTTTACTTAGATAATTATTGTAGATAATTATTTTTGATGTTTTCTCTTTTAAAGAATAAATTATATGATAATTATTTACTAATGACATCAGATTCCTTTGTAAACAGTATTTTTAACAATGGTGTTATACATCATTATTTTATGTATCATAATTTATACAATAATCCCCTATTATTGAATATTTAGATTATTTTTAATATAAGTTACTATGACAAATTCTAAGGTGAACTCTTAAAAATATAAATCTTAGTATTCCAGATGATTTTTGTAGGATATATTCCTAGAGAGGGGATTATATGGTCAACATATTTAAGCATTTTAAAAGCTCTATGTTATAAAATTGCTTTCAAGTAAGAGTCTACTTAATTTTTTTCCTTTGAAGACCAATTGGTCCACCCTTTGTCATCACTGATATTGTTTGGACCTGCAGGCTATGCTCAAAGTTAGTCCTATATTTATCTGGGATTTGAGATTTGGCTAGGAGATATTCCATGAGTGTATGGCTTTGTTAGCATGCTGTAAATATTGACCTCTGTAGCTAGGTGTAAAATCACAGGACTTGTGAATTCAAACTACTAATGAGTTATGAAAAAAGCAACTCTAAGAACTAAGTTCAGGGTTGACTTTTTTAAAAATATATTTAATAGATTATGTTATTACAGTTGTCCCATTTTCTCCCCTTTACTCCCCTCTACCCTGCACAACCTCTCCCACTCACATTCCTCCCCTTTAATTTATGTCCATGTGTCATACTTAAAACTTCTTTAACTTCTACATTTCCCATAATATTCTTGCTCTCTGCCTGTCTATTTTCTACCTACTATCTACGCTACTTATTCTCTCTACTTTTCCCCCGCCTCTCCTCCTCCCACTCCCCTGTTGCTAACCCTCCATGTGATCTCTATTTCTGTGCTTTTGTTCCTGTTCTAGTTGTTTGCTTAGTTTGTTTTTGTTTTAGGTGTGGTTGTTAATAATTGTGAGTTTGCTGTCATTTTACTGTATATGTTTTTTATCTTATTTTTCTTAGATAAATTCCTTTAACATTTCATATAATAAGCACTTGGTGATGATGAACTCCTTTAACTTGACCTTATCTGAGAAGCACTTTATCTGCCCTTCCATTCTAAATGAGAACTTTGCTGGATAGAGCAATCTTGGATGTAGGTCCTTGCCTTTCATGACTTGGAATACTTCTTTCCAGCCCCTTCTTGCCTGCAAGGTCTCTTTCGGGAAATCAGCTGACAGTCTGATGGGAACTCCTTTGTAGGTAACTGTCTCCTTATTTCTTGCTGCTTCTAGGATTCTCTCCTTCATTGTAATCTTGGGTAATGTAATTATGATGTGTTTTGGTGTGTTCCTCTTTGCATCCAACTTCTTTAGCACTCTCTGAGCTTCCTGGACTTCCTGGAAGTCTATTTCCTTTGCCAGATTGGGGAAGTACTCCTTCATTATTTGTTCAAATAGTTTTTCCACTTGTTGCTCTTCCTCTTCCCCTTCTGGTACCCCTATAATTCGGATGTTGGAATGTTTAAAGATGTCCTGGAAGTTCCTAAGCCTCTCCTCATTTTTTTGAATTCTTGTTTCTTCATTCTTTTCTGTTTGGTTTTCTTTCTTCCTTCTGGTCTACACTGTTGATTTGAGTCCCAGTTTCCTTCCCATCACTGTTGGTTCCCTGTATATTTTCCTTTATTTCACTTATGTGACTTTCATTTTTTCATCTAATTTGCAACCAAATTCAACCAATTTTGTGAGCATCCTGATCACCAGTGCTTTGAATTGTGCATCTGATAGGTTGGCTACCTCTTTGTTGCTTAGTTGTATTTGTTCTGGGGCTTTGATCTGTTTTTTCATTTGGGCCATTTCTTTTTTTGTCTTGACACACCTGTTACGTAGTGAGCGGTGGAGGCTTAGGTGTTCACCAGGGTGGGTCAAAGCAGTTGCTGGGTTGTTATGTAGTAGGTGGGGCAGGGGTCAGAGAAGGAACAATGCTGCTTGCTCTGTTCTCTGCTGGATTTTAGTCCCTTCCACCACTTCCCCCAAGCAAACTGGGCCCTTCTGGTGCTGATTCCTGGGTGGGTGGGCTTGTGTATGTTCTAGGCCCCTACGGGTCTCTCCCAGCACCTCAGTCCCCACAGGTGTTTTCAATTGATGTTTTGAGGCTTTATTTCCCCGTGCTGGGACCCTGTGTTGTGTGGTCTACCTCTCTCCCCAGTTTCACCTGGTTTATCTACATGCGAATGTGGGGCCACCTGCACTGCCAGCCGCCTTGTGTGCTGCACTCCTCTACAGTCCACTGTCTTGTTGGGTCTGCCAGCCACCGCTTTTTTTGCCGAGACCCCTCTCCACCTGGCTGCCTGACTCCGCCCCTCCTACCGGTCTGGATGAATTTGTCTGTTTTAACTCCTTGGTTGTCAGACTTCCATACAGTTCAATTTTATGTCAGTACTGGTTGTTTTCTTTTGTTTCTAAATTGTTGTTGTACTTATTTTGGTTGTGCGAGGAGGCACAGTGTGTCTACCTATGCCTCCATCTTGACCGGAACTCCCCTTCCAGGGCTGACTTTATTGTGCTGATAGAGGGAGGGAAATATTCCTAACTGCATGGAGACTATATTGGCTGGGATGGGCTGTTGAGCCAAGATCAAGTAAGATTAACCATGAATGTAACCAAACTATCTGATCTTCATTCCTTTCTTCACCTCTCCTCTCTTCTCTCCCTGTTTCTTTCCTCATTCATCTTTGCCTTTTATCTCCCTTCCTCATGCACCCACATATTTATCTACCCATTCATCCACTCACCCATCCATCTAGCCATTCTTCCATTCATCCATCCATTCCACCCAGATTTTTAAAAATCTTCCTCAAATTACTATAGCAGCAAATCTCTTACAGTCCTTCAAAAGATCAGAAAAATCTCACCACCTAACCCTGTGGGACTGAAGACTTCTACAACTAGCCATCAAAAGCAGTTGTAGAAAACATGTCTCAGGTAACCCAGGACACAGCTACTATTTGTGAAGAGGCTAAGAAACACTCTTCTACTTCTGAGATAACTAGCTGTTTTCATCTACAGTGAAGACAGCAAAAAATGACAAGGGATAAAATTCAGATCCTGGAAGTTTAAGAGGTTCATATAGACCAAATCTATGCTTTGGTCGTTTGTAGAGCATTCAAAGACCTCCAGAGCTTCCTATCACTGTGCAGGTCAGAAAACACAAAGTGAAAATAATGGAAAGGAATTGATATTAAATTGCCATTGCTTTAAATACTTTTCTAGTTTTGACCTTTCTCTTGTTTTGGTGACAGCTTCATTCCTGCCCAGAGAAGGGAGCGTCTGCACCCTGGATGGTTCTCCTGGATCATTAATTTCTCTTTGGTTTTGTGGTTCTATCAACTAAATGGAATATTGTGGGAAGATGCTGCCAAGAGCTGACTTTACAGTCATTTTATGAATGCTCTTGGATCATCCTCTGAAGTTGGCCATGGATTGTCAAATATTTATAAACCCAGTATCCAGTTTAACAGGCACCTGGCAATTTCACTGTGTGCTCCATGCTGTTTGGTACACACTATAAATGAGGATGTGGGTCTGGATGCTAGGAACTTAAAGCTCACTGAGGCAACAAGATGTGCTTATAAAAGAGTTAAGTAAAAAATACAAGTTAATAAAAATAACAGTAGGTTATTACTTATTCAACCTCTTCTTTGGAGATAGTGGGTCACACTTAGCATGAACTGAAACTTCACCCTGGGGTCAAATGGATATCGCTGGGGCTTTTGAGTTGAAGAATAAAATAAAACTTGTGTCTGAAGCTAGAGGCTTGTGTCTAGATTGCAGAGAGGAAAAACAGAGATGCAATACATGTCATACTTCCTGGAGAACAACAGGTTTTCATCTCAGTATGCCTGTTTGTGCCTATGGCCATGTTGGTCACTAAAACAGGGAAGATGGACATGCCACTGGTAGAGCTAACTGGTCAGTTCTGCACATTTAAAATCACCAGAAAAATGCTCAAGGATTCTATAGGTCATTGGGTGGCATTGCAAGTGTTCTTTGGTCAGTTCCTTGTATGGAAATTTATAGTCAAAATGGATGAAAAAATAGTGGCATCAAGTGAGTGGTGGCATGGCATGGCCTGATACAAATGCAGAGAGGGGCTCCAGTGAAAAGCTGTGGCATTAAGTAATGAGAAGTGTGGTTGAATTTTTTAAACATGGATGGAAAAGTAGAAAGTTGAAAAGAAATGGGATGAATTTGAATTGGAGAGATGAAACTGGGCCTATTTCCTCATGATTCAGAGAATTAATGGAGTGAAAGGCCAAGAACTGAACTTTGGAGACAAATAGAGACCTTGGACAGAAGGAAGGTGGTGTGGAGAGAGAAATATGTGGGGAGGGAGACAGAAAAGGAAAGGTACAGAGCCAGGAGTGAGCACACAGCTTGTGAGAAGCTGGCTCCCTCTCTCAACTGACCCCCAACACCCAGCCCAGCTTCCAGGAACTCAGTGTGAAAAAAACACAGGACAGGCATATGCAAGTAGGCAGGGTGCCCTTGGGGGTACCCATGATTGGAGATTAAAGCTGTGCCAGCAGGAGGTGAGAGACATCTGGGTGCAGATCTGGTGTGAGTTTTGGGTAGAAACTGAACCATTGAAAATAGCCATAGATGCATCAATTTCCCTTTTCATAAGGTTCTGGGAGGTGGAGAGGGTGAGTTGTCACCAGGAGTGGATTTTCCTTCTACCTTTTTCCATTTCCTATGACAGGGCTGGGGTGCTGTTTTCCAGTTAAGAAAGGCTGTGGGCAGGGAGCAGGGTGGAAAGGGATTTGAGGACAGGATTCTGTGTGGGGCAGGAGTAAAGGCCTTTGTGGACTGTCTGTAGGCCTGGAGGTACTCAGGGCTCACCATGGGACATTGTCAGTCAATTGCCCACCCTCAGGAGGGCAGGGCTACTGTCTGGATGCACTATTATGTGCTGGGTGGTTATTAAGTGGCATCGCCTTGGGCTTATCAAGGGGTTATCACCTTGAATGAATTGTTTTAACCTATTTTGGTATACAGTGTGTAAGCTCATATCAGAGGAAACTGAAAAAGAGAGAGAAAGCCCAGAATGCCTTTGTTTTGGTTATGGAGAGTGAGGGGTGATCTCACAGATGTTCTCCAATGGAATATGGAAATGTCACCCCCTTGCCCCCCACCCTTCCTTCCAAGGAGCATCTAGAAATGACCTGGGAACAAACAAGGAAGGGCCTCTCACATAGCTGATACATCTAGATAGATGTTTAGGTTGATGATTGATCCACTGATAGATAGGCACACACATACCTAGAGTCTAGCATGGCATGTATTTTGAAAATCCATTTACTGTGTAAAATAACTTTGATAACAAGCAGTGGTCACAGAGTGCTCCGTCTGGCATTCTGTTGAGCTCCCTGGTACAAGGCTGATATGTGGAGAGTCTGAGCCTGGGCCAGGGTAGCAGCAAGACTAAACACCAGCCTGTAGCCTAGGTCAGGGCTCCAAGTTTTGAGGACAAATTGCCCCTCACATGCAGGTTTAAGGCAAACATGGGAGTGGGTTGGAATGGACATACAGTGCCACTAAACCTTGATAAAACATGGGGTGGCTTGTCCTGGTCACAGGAGCTGTGGAAAGGTGACAGTGTGGTGGAGGGACATCACACAACCCCAAAATGGTTCTGGTTGGGTTGCATACCCATCTGTAAACCCCTTTTTGAGTACATTTCTCATTCATATGAGAAGGCATAAAAATAGGAGAAGTTCTTGTATGTTTCTCCTGACCTCATGGCTTGGTCTGCATCTGCCTCAGGAGCCACACTTGCCTACCAGGGCCTATGAAAATGACAGAGAAGGGGAGGGTGCTCAGGCTTGACGTATGAAGGTAAGTCAGGTGGGTGGAATTTGTATGAAAGATTTCAGAGCTTGCTGGGAGAGGGGCTGAATGGGGGCTGACAGGCAGCACTGGACATGGGTATGTACTTGTAGTAAAGCTCACTGTGGGTAAATGTTTTTGGGAAGTTAAGACTCAGGTGGGTGTGGAGAATGGTGACTTTGAAATAGGGTGTTCTCATGTATAGCCCCGCTCTGTACCAACTAAAGGAAGGGGGCTATATGCCCCAAATCGTGGGATAGAATGAGGGAATGGCTGTGGAGCCTGCTCTGCCCTGCTCCCTCTGTAGGACAGCCTCTGAGGGCCTACAGTTTCATCAGTGTGTTGTCTTTTTCAATTTGGGACCTGAACAACCTAATCACCTAAGATTCTGTAGTCAACCTTGCTCCAGGCACAGCACTCTGGAGTCCAGGGTTCCTCACTTCAGTGAGGGCAGAAGCTGTTGGATGGTTTTGTGCAATTTTATGCAAACAAGAGGCAAATCAGCTCTTAGCTCCAGTTTGAACCCTCTGTTCCAGACTTCCTTCTGTAGGATTGAACTCCTCAGCTGGAGAGAGAGCAGGCCTATCCTTGGACAATCTCAGTTTCTCAAATATTTCCTATTTGTTAAATTGTGAGCAGGTCTTCAGATCCCTCTGAGATGAATTTGAACTCATAAACAACCATAGCTGTGTACTTATAAAAAAAAGAATTCACGCCCTAGCCAGTGTGGCTCAGTTGGCTGGAATGTTTTCCTGAAAGGCTGTGTGTTTGATTCCCAGTCAGGGCATATACCTAGGTTGCACATTTGGCCCCAGTTGGAGTGTGTATGAGAGGCAGTAAATCGATGTTTCTTTCTCTCTAAAATCAATAAACATGTCCTTGGGTGAGGATTTAAAAAAAAAAGAAGTCACCAGATTTAGTTTCATTCGGCCCAGTTTCTATTAGTGTCCTTTGTGACATGTCATGGTGTTCTCTCAGCTCTGAAGAAAACCATCAACCACTGGCTACATTTTAAATTCTTGGAGTCTTGAAGTCTACCTTGCAGGCTTATAGAGAAGTTTGCCTATCACTTAGATGACTAAGCACTTGAGTCACTCTCTGGTGATGCCCAGCTCTTAGGAGCTGGCTTTTTCCTTCAAATCATACCTCTCAGTCTTGGTCATCTCTCTAGTCTCCCAGCCTTCCCAGTGACCTGTAATGAAGTGGAATGTGCAGTGTGGGAAACTGGGAGCAGAAAGAGCTCACTATTCCCTGGGGCTTCCAAGATGCCCGAAGCTCCCCATTCTCTTAGTGCTGCTGGGGGCAGGCCCATGTTGCAGGGGAGCAGATGCTCAGAGAGAGAGAGAGAGCCAGGGCATGACTGTACTGCTGGCACAAGGCAGAGAGGTCTGGGGAACAACAAAGATGTGCCTCCTTGCCACCATGTGACCTGGAAGAAAGGGGCCAGCTTTCATGCATAGCTCCTGGTGGTGTTGTGGGAGCAGCTACTAGGTCAACTTGCTCACCTTCCAGTCCCAGCTACCCTGCCACCCAGGTGTGTGGACAGCTGTGATGGTTAATTTTGAGTGTCAACCTCCCTGGGCCATAGGTGCCCGCATATTTGCCCCAAAATTATTCTGGCTGTTTCTGTGAGGGTGTTTTTGGATGAGATTAACTTTTAAATTAATAGACAGTATAAAGTAGATAGTCTTTCCAGTGTGAGTGGTTCCTATCAAAACAGTTGAAGGCCTGAAGAGAACAAAATGACTGACCTCCCCTAAGTTAGAGGGCATTCTCCAGCAGATGGCCTCCAGACTCTTCCTGAACCAATGTCTCTCCTGGGACTCCAGCCTGCCGGCCCTAACTGCAGATTCTGGACTTGCTAGCCTCCATAACCATGTGAGCCTATATCTTATGATACATCTCTTCCTCTCCATATACATGTTCTATTAGCTCTGCTTCCCTGGAGAAAACTGAGCCTCAGTTTATTGCCTGACCTCTGGGGTATAAGAAACCTGAGTTACAGAATCATATGGAGGATGAAAGGGGGATGATGGAGGCCAGTGGTCTTTTCAGTTCAGCGAGAGTTACACCATTTGGAGGTTTATGAAAACTCAGATGCTGGGCCTCAGCCTGGGAGGTAGCATATATATCTGTCCACAGGAGATGGTTTGGCTGGGCTCTAACAATCTAACCATCTAACCATGGAATAGAGTGTGGATGGAATGCAGCTTACAAGTGTCCAGAAATTCACATGTACCTGGATTGGTGACTACAGTGGGATGTTAAGAGAAGAGCCTGGTACCCACAAGTCCACCCACCCTTCCCCTGCCCCCACCCCCTGCCACAGCCCAGATCATTATGGATTAAGTCACTGAGGAATGGGGTCCATATGGTTATGGAGACAGCTGCAGTTCCCTAGTTTCCCAAACACAGCACACGAAGAGTAGTCATATACTTTCACTTTCCCCTCAAAATGCACACCAGTCACTCACAGTCTAAAATTAAGGTGGCGAAAGTTAAAGTAACTTCAGAGATTTAGGATTTTTACGTTTGGGACTTTAGGATAATTGAGTGCCAAAAGTTGTTACTGGTTGAAATGATACTGACTTATACAATTGAGGACAGGGCAGGAAATCAGAGAGGTTAAGCTGAATTCTCAGGCTCTCTGGAAACTGGGAGCCATGGCCACAGGTCCCAAATATGGAGAAAGCTATTTTGAGATGGCATGTGTTATATTACCAGTAAGTTGCATTTGTCAAATTCAACAGAGCCTAGGAGCTAAGGACTACACCCTCCCATTGGGCTGTTGGTGGCTGGCCCCTCTGTCTTTCTCCTCTTTGCCCAAGAGTAACATACCCAGCTGCCTGTGATTGCTGAACCCATTGCCCAGAGATGTATCATCAGTTTGCATTATTAGTCTCATCTATGTCCATACTGCAAATACAGAAGTGGGCCCAGGAGTGGAATGCTGAGGCACAGCACTGCTATCCTTAGCTTGATCATTTTCCACAGCTGCCACAGAAGAGCCTGTGTGGGCATGGGGCTCTGTGCTGGTACCAGGGCTGTTGGGAGCAGAGCCTGGACTGGGAGCTCATGGCACCAGTACCACTGCTTAGGACAATGGCTTTGACTTCAGGATGTCCTCACTGAGTCCACTGTGGGGATACTCCAGAGCAGGTTCTGCAGAAAGTACCATCCCTGCTCTCCCACAAAGTATCTGAATAATAGTAAACAGCCTAATCAGATGATGGCAGGCCAGTTCGGGAGCTCAGGAGGGCCCTGGGACAGGTGATGCTGGATCACCCTTTGGTGCAGGTCCTTGCTGTGCTGTGCCAGGTGATGCTGCATCTACATACCACATTCCTGAGCAGCAGGGTTCTAGTCTTGACACTCTTGACATATACAGAAGCCAACTTTTGAATTCTGGTTGCAAATTGGAATAGGAGAACTCCCTCCTTGTTCTCTAATGTCCATTTGCATGACTTTTATCCCCTGCTGGCAGATTCCTTAATATCACTAGCAGTGCTGTACATGAAAAAGTGTCAGAGAGTTATTAATTAATGACCAATTGAATGGATGAGATCAGACATGTCCTCATGGGAACATTTGTTCCCCAAAGGCAGGCTTTACCATTTGGTAAACTGGGAGGTCAGTGTTTCCATGGGAGTCCACGAACTTCCAGCTTTCTCCCAGAAATGGGCTCTTAGAACAGCTGTAGCCAAGGGTCTCGTGAGCATGTGTTCCTCAGGCCTGCCTCTCAGGTTCTCCCAATGCCAGTGCTGAATCTGTCACAGACATGCTCCATAGCATCTTCTTCAAAGGTATCACTTGCTCCAGCCACTCATACCTCATGGAAGCCAAGGGCCATGTTCTCAAATCCACACTCTTCCCATATATACAGTCTCCTCTCCAGGAATAATTCCATCCCTGCAGAATGGTGGCCATTCGGCCACTTGTGGCCCAAGGAATGTTAAGAGTAGCTTTTTCCTGCTTTTGATATCACCTGCCCTTTCTGTGCTTTAAGAGTAATTGGCTCCACTCCACCCACTTTGAATGACCTGAAACAGTCTTTTTTCTACTTACAGTATTCACCTGTATTCACCTCTCTTCACATGTAGTGCTTTGTCATTTCAGTTGTCTTCTCGCAACATCCTCTCTCACAACTGCCTCTTGCAATATTGGTTCCATACTCCTCCTCCAATTCCATTCAGGGAGCACCAGCTTCATGTGGCCTTTCCAGGTGGGGACCTTCTCTTTCTTCCCTCCAGATGCCTGTCTTTCTTTTTCAGCCAGAACTGGACGAGTCCACTTTCCACATTGCTCTCACAGTTGTTTCTACACACTTCCTTTCACTGCTTTCATTTTTAGCTGGAAGGCCCCTCATATGTCCATGCTGCTCCCGGCTGGCACTCATGCACCAGGAGAAATCACACAGAATTTCATCGTGTCTGTTTCTGGCTGTTTCTCCACATGCGGCCATCTAGCTGCTCTTTCCCATCCTCAGCACTGAAATGATCCCTGTTTTAGCCCCTGTTATGCTGAAATTTACAAAAGGGTACAATTACTCTAGAATTTACACATTAAATGAACAAGGAAACATTAAAAAAAAATGTCTCTGGTTCAAAAACAGAGAACTACTCCTTTGTCAGAAAAGTGACTTGTGCAAATGAATTGACACAAACTGAGCACTGATATTTAACATTTACATTTTACTTGACTGTAAACTTTAGGGTCTCTGCAATGGTGTGAGAGTTTCATGTCATTTGAAAAGGAATACAGAAGGCTTAGAATTCTGAGTTTCCTTAGTAACCCCCTAAGGAGACACTGAGTATATTTCTCTCTCCACAGCTTGGAGCCCTGGAATATTCTGACAGTTTACTATTACATGCCCTGAGTTGCATCTGTAACAATTCTCTAACTCCACTTACATATGAAGGTTGGAAACAGAGGGCACCCTCTGAGAGTGCTGGGTGACCACTGCCTGGGGTCTTGCTTTCTTTCTTCATTACTGGAGCCAGAGCTGAAATAAAAGAAACATTTTCTGTGCTTCTGGAGAGAGCAGGAAGCGGTGAGAAGTGTGTGGTGAACAGTCAGGGGCAGAAAATGCAAAGCTGTCAGAAGTCAGGGCCACCCAGAGCCTGCTCTGTAATTTCCCCAGGCGAGGCCCAGCAGCTTTTCTTGGAAAAACCCTGAGAATGTCACTGCACTCAGGCCTTACCTTGATATTGGGACAGTCCCCACAAGGCTGTGTGGGGCTGGCTGGATGGGAGGGCAGCTCAGCCCTGAGGTCCCCATGGAGGTGGCAACTGCCTAGGTAGCAGGCGTACGCCAGCATGGGGCTGTCTTATATGTAGGCAATCAGGCCTGATTGCCCAGGAACTGCAGGTGAGGCCACCCCTCTGGATTAACCACTTGGAGGCTCAGCATATATCCCTGTAGCTGGTGAGCAGCAGAGGCTAGTGAGGCCTTCGGTGAGGTTGCATGGGCTTACCCCCAGGACACTCAGCTCATTGCTTAGGTCTCGTATGACTAAATATGAGCTAGAATTGAGCCCAATTTCCCACAAACTTCCACTACCTAGTTTTGTTACATGTTGCAGGAATGATTTTGGTTCTGAGTTGACCTAATGGCCATCTACAAATGGTAACATATATGTAAATTATTATGAGAGTTTGATATCAGTACTAGATGCTATTTGGTTCTTCTTGGACAAAGTGAGTGAGTCCAGGTATTACAAACCTGATGTATATAAAATTTGGGGGGCCAAGTGCAAAAAATTTACAACATAAACTGCCTATGGCACCTGCAAGGAGGGAAGGAGGATGTGGAGAGTCAGTAGGCATTGCTTGCTGCAGCTCAGATCCCTTATTTCATCAATTTAAGAAAAAGCATCATGGCAACTGTCCCTGGCTGAGGTTCCTCTAATATGTGGTGGCCCATGCAGGTGAAAGGTCTCAGGCTTATCTTAGTTTAAGTCACACAAAGTCCACATCATAAGCAGTGATGCAGTTTTAGATCATTTCAGAAGCACTGATAACGTGCTTTGACCGTGACATTGATTTTAAAATGATATCACCAAATGTGGTCTACTGCCATATCACCCTGAACACACCTGATCTCATCTGATATCACCATATGTGATAGCACATAACAGTGCTAAAGGAAACTTATGATAGAAAAGTATTCATAATTCCATCTTTCTAGCATAAGATTGCTCTCTTCTCAGTATGCATGTTGTGAATTCTCACTGAGGCTTTTAAATAGTTGTGACAATAATCTTGGAGGGAGGAAGGCCTTTCTAAGAAAGATACAAAATCCAAATACCATAAAAAAAAGACTGACACACATAAAAATAAAAAATGAGTGCACTACACAGAATAAGCCAAATAAAAAAATCTGGGAAAATCTTTGCAACTCAAATTATAGACAAAGGACTAATTTTCTTAATTTATAAAGAACTACTACCCCCAAAGGAAAAGGAATAAAACAGTAATAAATAGTTCACACAAGGAATACAAATAGTTTTTAAGCACATGAAGTGGGACCCCACCTTACTCAAAAAGCAGGGTTGTTTTTTTTTTGGAAGTTGACAAACTGATTCTAAGATACAGGAAATTCAAAAGCCCAAAGAAAAGTCCAACATGATCATTAAGAAGAAGAAAAGGAACAATCAAGCCGCCAGACAGACCTGTGAGGAAGCTGGAGGGTGCAGACTGTGTGGCGTCTGCAGGGAGACAGCTGACCAGTACAATACAATAAAGAGTCTTGGAGCAGATTTATGCACAAATAGACACCACGGTACAAAGGGAAAACTTGTTTCCCCGACCAAGTAGTACTTATTCAATTATACACACACAGAAAGGAATTGATCTCGACTCTTGCTTCACTTCGTAATACAATGAATTGTAGTCATCAATGTGAAAGACAAAAACAATAAGGCTTTAAGCAAAACTAGGAGAACATCTTCATGACTTTTAGAGGCAAATATTTCTTAAACAGGAACAGAATTTGCATAAAAGGGAAAAGTTAATAAATAAGACTCAGTTAGGATTACGCATTTCTGTTCTGCAAAAGGTTAACATTACAAGGGTGAAAAAACTACTCACTCTCTGGGAGAAGATATTCGAAGTATGTAGATCTAGCAAAGGGCTTGTATACAAAATGTATAAAGAACTTCTGCAATTCAATGACACAAAAACTCAAAAGAAAAATGGGTACTTTCCCAAATAGGAAAGCCAGATGTCCATAAGCACATAACAAGGTGTTTAACTGCATTAGTCACAGCCACCAAATTAGCAAAGTGAAAAACCACTGACAAGACCAAGTACTGTGAGAGTGTGGAGCAGCTGAATGCCTCTACCCTGCTAGTTGGGTATGTGCTGAAACAAGCAGGTGGACAGCTGCTGGGTAGCATCTACTGATGCCTAGGAGATGCCCGCACTGTGATCAGGACAGGATCGACTTGGCCTGGAGGGCTGGGTGGGAGCAGCACCTGGGAGAGAGCAATAGTGTTGTACTCTGAATTCACTTTGTGCAATTCAGCATGTGTGTTGTGCTTCTAAAAAAAGGTAAAAGAGAGAGTAACATTAAAAATTAGGCCCTGGCTGGTGTGGCTCAGTGGATTGAGTGCTGGACTACAAACCAAAGGGTCTCTGATGCATTTCCCAGTCAGGGCACATGCCTGGATTGTGGACCTTGTAACCACACATCGATGTTTCTCTCACTCTCTTTTTCCCTCCCTTGCCCTCTCTAAAAATAAATTAAAAAAAAATTAAACTACATTGAACTAATAACATTAATGGAGGGATAAGACATTCTCATATATTGCTGGTGAGGGTCTGAGACTGAGACTGGCATTCTCCATCAAAATAACAAATGCAACTCTACCTCTAGTTACCACAGAGAGACTTGTGGAAAATGATGTTACATTCTATGCAAAACAAAAGTTTGAAAACAACTTAAATATCTGTTACATGATGTGGTACATGGATCAGTATGTGGTCACACAAAATGGGCAGGATGCACCAAGCAACAGAGAAGCTCTCTGCATTGTCCACATATCCTCGTATATCTTTTGCATCATTTAATTTTTATTGTTCTAAAAATATTTTATTTATTTATTTTTAGAGAGGGGGGAAGGGAAGGAGAGAAACAGGGAGAGAAGCCTTAATTTGAGAGAGAAACATCAATTTGTTGTTTCTCATATGCGCTCCCCCAAACCTGCAATCCAGACATGCGCCCTGACCAGGAATTGAACCAGCAATCTTTCAGTTTGTGAGATAATGCCTGACTAACTGAACCATACCAGTCAGGGTGTCTTCTGCATTTTGAACTGCATAAATCTATCACATGTTGAAATACAAAAAAACTGAAATAAATAACATTTATAACCATAAAATAATATGATTTGGTATAATTTCTTTTTTTATTTTTAATATATATTTTTTTGTTGTTCAAGTACAGTTGTCTCCATTTTCCCCTCACAACTCTCCCCCGTCCCGCTCTCCCCAACTTTCCACCATCAGTCCTATCCTCCTTTGTCTTTGTCCATGTGTCCTTTATACATGTTCCTTGACAACCCTTCCCTTCTTACCCACATTATCCCTCTTCCCCCTCCCCTCTGGTAACAGTCAGCTTGTTCTTTATTTCAATGTCTAGTTATATTTTGCTTGCTTGTTTGTTTTGTTGATTAGGTCCCACTTACAATTGAGATCATATGGTATTTGTCTTTCATGAACTGGCTTATTTCACTCAGCATAATTCTTTCCAGTTCTATCCACGCTGTCGCAAAGGGTAGGAGCTCCTTCTTCCTTTCTGCTGCATAGTGTTCCATTGTGTAAATGTACTACAGTTTTTTAAATCTATTTGTTTGCTGATTGGAACTTAGATTGCTTCTAGCACTTGGCTATTATAAATTGTGCTGCTATGAACATTGGAGTGCATAGGTTCTTTTGAATTGGTGTTTCAGGATTCTTAGGATATAATCGCAGCAGTGGAATTGCCAGGTCAAAAAGCAGTTCCATTTTTAGTTTTCTGAGGAAATTCCATACCGTTTTCCACAGTGACTGCACCAGTCTGCAATCCCACCAACAGTGTACTGGGGTTCCCTTTTCTCCACAACCTGGCCAGTACTGTTGCTTGTTGATTTGTTTATGGTGGCCATTTTGATTGATGTGAAGTGGTATGTCATTGTGGTTTTAATTTGCATATTTGGTATAATTTCTTACTTGAATTATTCTATGTGCTTTTCTAAGTGCAGAGTCTTTCTGCTTATTTTGAATTATGGCTTCTTATAATTGTTATCATGGCATTAAGTTAATGCACTGTTGTTAATCCAACTGTTCTACTGTCCATACAGATTATTTTTCACCTTTGCTATTTATTTCACCTGTTATTTTATTTTCTGGAGACTGTCTTCTTTTTAGTAGAGCCAGAGCCACATATTAAGCTTTGTTTCTGGGCAAAACAAATTGTCCCTTGGCTTCTACCAGTGTCTTTCTATTGCTGATGCCTTGGGCAGGACAAGCACTCATGGGTTTAGCAAACAGAGGCTGGCAGCCTTGCATAACTTTGCCTTTTGGGGTGGAGGACAGGACTAGAGAGGTTGCTGAGTGGCCATTGCTCAAACTTCTTGGGAAGCACAGAAGAGAGGCTATGGATTTTGTCATGCTTATAGGTGACTGGGACAGAGCTCCTTCCAGGGACCCTGCCATGAATGTCTATCATAGTGGGTATCATGCCAGTTTTGTTTTTTGGCTAGTCTTTCTGGATCAAAGTCATTGGTAAGAACTTGATTGGAATACTGGTTATAACAGTTTCCTAACTCATACCATGAATGGCAGTTGAATGTGATAACTCTTTACGTGAGAGGAGCTGGCCTGGTCCTCCTTGTTCCACAAGTGTCATTTAGGCCATTGGACTTTACTGTTTACATAAATGTTAGCTCCTCTCTGAGAGGGAATTGCTGTGTTGAAAAAGGGGGTAGTTCCACTATGGTCCAGGTGAGCATCTCAGGTGTGGCACCTCTATCACCCCACCCTCTGCACCTCTCCATCTTCTAACTTCTTGAGCTTGACACCTGCATTGTCTGCATCTCCACTACCCAGTGGTCAGCTCTTACAAGGACCTGCTGTAGGAAAACAGCAGATTTATTCAGCAACTCTTCATTTTGCTCCTATTTAGGAGGAGAACCTGGGTTCATGTAATGTTTGTATGTTTTTTGATAGATACCTTGTAATTTCAACTGTCTTGATTTTATAAGTACATCTTCCCTTCAAGTGCACAGTAAATTTAGTGAATTGAAATTCTATAGCAGTTAGTGCTAAGGACTGTGAAAACAATTCAGTTTAGCTCCGGCCATGCAGCTTAGCTGATTTGAGCACTGTCCCAATGTGCCAAGGTTGTGTGATTGATCTCCAGTCAGGGCACACATAGGAATTAACACATAAATGCATGAATAAGTGGAACAACAAATCAACGTTTCTCTCTCTCTCTATCCCTTCCTCTCTCTTTCTAAAATCAATAAATAAAAATAAAAATAAATAGGTCAGTTTTATAAAGGCAAAAAATGTAAGCCAACAATTGGGAAAGTGGTATTTGTGGAACTTAACACATATGTGTGTATTATGTGGTTAAAATTTGTTTTCCTTTTTTGAAAAATGAAATAAAGTTTTCAGATATATAAAATATATTTTTGAAATTAAAAATCACTCTTCCATATATTTTCGTTGCAAGATGTCCATTGGTTTTTGTTTTTTAAAATATTTTATTTATTTTTAGAGAGAGGGGAAGGGAGGGAGAAAGAGAGGGAGAGAAATGTTGATGTGTGAGAGAAATAACCAATCACTTGTCCCTCATACACACCCCCAGCCAGGGAACTGGCCACAATACAGGCACATGCCCTGACTGGGAATTGAACTGGTGACCTTTCGGTTCACAGGCCAGTGCTCAATCCACTGAGTCACACCAGTCAGGGTGATGTCCATTGCTTTTTGATGTTTTTTTAAAAAAGTAATCTGGGGGGAAACAAAACATTAAATATTGCAGAAAAAGATCTGGAAAACATTTAGCTGACATGCATTTGCTGAATCCTCTCCAGGGAAAATTTTGTGAGAAAGCACTGCCTAGAAATCTAGGAGGCAGTTAGTTCTTATTAAAAAATTTAGCCCCAATTGCCACATTGGAAATATGTAAGTGGATGTTGTTAGGTGAAATGCTCATTTCTCAAATGAAAGTTCCCCAAGAAAGGCTGAATTGTAAAGGCAGAACTGGGAGAGACATGGCTCCCAATTTTCAAGGATGAAGGTGGCTCAAGCTCCAAGTGGGGTCAAGCATGTGAGATGGTGCTGGCCTCAGAAAACCTCACATTCTATGCTCCTCCTGTTCAGTTGGATCACACTAGCTTAATCCCTGGGGCAAGGACATTGCTATCTCTTTATTCTGCCTGGGGTCAAAAAATAGAGGACCCTTGTCCTATCACACGGTGAACAGCAGGCCTACCACCCTGAGGCTGGAGGACTCCCTTCTCAGCTTTTGTCTCTATCACAGGAGCTTCTGGAACAGGCTTTTAAACTTGGTTGAGAGACCTGACTGGGATGTGATGAGCATTTGTGTTTTGTTTCAGTGTGTGGCAGAGCACAGTGGGGAAGCACACTGAGGGAGACTTCTGCTCCTTGGTAGGGCCCACACATCCTGTATGTGGCCTACCATGTGACATGCATCTCTCTGGGGTCACAGAAAAGTTTGGAAGTCACTATTCTAGAAAGAAGACTCCCAAACATTTTATTAAGGAGATAAGCTCTTCTTGAGTAAACACTTGTGCAATCTCCTTTGTTGCCGAAACCCTGGCATCAGCCGTTGCAGTATGGAACATGGTCAGGCTTGTGGAGAGCTAAGGCTGAACGTTCTGTGCTTGCCATTCTCCATGGAAGAACTTCACCAGCAAGAGAGTTTATTTCTCTTAAAGTAAGCCACGACTACATTCCATGTGGTCCTTCCTCCCAGGAAGCTATGGTCACAGGACTTGGTGAAGGTCTGGTGAGGTCATCCCACATGTCAGGCCTCCACCTGCAGGGACCCCACACAGGGGCTGTCCTGAGAGAGGTGGGATGGGGAGCAGCCAATGGCAGGGGTATTTGTCCCTGAGGGGAAGAGGAGCCACCAGCCAATCACCTGATCTGCCCCCTTGCATCATTTTCCTTCCCCATTCCCATCCAAATCCCTTCTTCAAGGGATAGAACAGCCAGAGTAGAGGACACTCTGGACAGAGCCAGGCCATGTCAGTACCTGCTTCAAACATTGCATTTAGAATGCTTTCCCTAGAAAACTCCTGTCCCTTCTGTTTTGTTCACTCTCCATGCCAGTTACCTTGTGTCCAGCTTCTGCCACCTGCTCCCACTCTCCACCCCTGACCTGTGCATGTCCAGCTTTCCATCACCCACATCTCAGTTCTTATGTTGCCTTTTCAGGGACTCATTCCCTTCTCCCACAAGGCCAAACTCTGTTCTCATTGTCTTTTCATCCTGTTGGTTGCCTTCTCCACTGTTCTGCTTGTCTATTGCTGCCTTAAAAAGCATCTGAAGTGAAGCTTCATGGCATAGAACAGCATACCTTTATTCTCTTCCTTGGTGTTGAACTGACAGGACTAGGCCCAGCTGTCCTCACTTGGGGTCTCTGATGCAGTTGCAATTAGATGGTGTCTAGGCCTGAAGATATGTGAGGGCTGAATGGAGTGGCTGACTGAGATGACGCCTTTGTGCACATGTCTGACAAAGATGTTGGCAGTTAGCTGTCAGCATATAGAGAGTTTTGCTGGAGTATCCACACATGACCACTCCACGTGGCTTGGGCTTCTCATAGCATGGAAGTTGGGTCCCAAGGACTGGTATTCCAAAATTGATAGCTGTAAGCCTGCTTATGATTTGCATTGGAAGGGATTGGATGAGCAAGTCACTGACGCCAGCCCAGATTCCACTGAAGGGCATTAGACCACCGGATGGGGATTGGCAAGGCTCCACTGCAGAAGAACCAGTGGAATATAGATATCATTCAGCCATCTTTGGAAAATATTGTACAACCTGCCACTGCAGACTCACCTGAAATCACTGTTTTTATTTATTTATTTTCTTGTCCATCCCAGTGTTGGAAGCTCTGGGACAGCAGGGTCTTGTCTGATAGCTCAGAGACGAGTCCCTTCACAAGACATCCACAATAAATGGGAAAAAAAGGAAACATTTAATGTTGCCTGTTGATAGAAGATAAAAATCTGTCTGATGAATATCAAAGAAATAACATTTTCACAAAGGAAGAAAAAGCATAAGTAACTTGGATTGCTGTTAAATATTTAGAGGCAGAAGCTTCTTTACCCTCATTCACTCAATCATGTATTTATTCATTATTTATTTATTTAAATATATTTTATTGATTATGCTATTACAGTTGTCCCATTTTCTTCTTCCCTTTACTCTCCTCTGCCCTGCACCCCTCCCACCAGCATTCCCTCCCTTAGTTCATGTCCATGGGTTGTAAACATATAAGTTCTTTGGCCTCTCCATTTCTTATACCATTCTTTACCTCCCCCTATTTTGTACCTACCCTTCATGCTTCTTATTTCCTGTACCTTTTTCCCCTTTCTCCCTCCTCCCCCTCCCCACTGATAACACTCCATGTGATCTCCATTTCTGTGATTCTGTTCATGTTCTAGTTGTTTGCTTAGTTTTTGCATTTTTTAGGTTCAGTTGTTGATAGTTGTGAGCTTCTTGTCATTTTACTGTTCATATTTTTGATCACCTTCTTTTTCTTAGATAAGTCCCTTTAATATTTCATATCATAAGGGCTTGGTGATGATGAACTCCTTTAACTTGACCTTATCTGAGAAGCACTTTATCTGCCCTTCCATTCTAAATGAGAGCTTTCCTAGGTAGAGCAATCTTGGATGGAGGTCCTTGCCTTTCATGACTTGGAATACTTCCTTCCAGCCCCTTTTTGCTTGCAAGATTTCTTTTGAGAAATCAGCTGATAGCCTAATGGGAACTACTTTGTAGGTAACTGCCTCCTTTTCTTTTGCTGCTTTTAAGATTCTCCTCTTCTCGCCCTGGCTGGTGTAGCTCAGTGGATTGAGCGTGGGCTGCAAACCAGGCATCGCAGGTTCGATTCCCAGTCAGGGCACATGCCTAGGTTGCAGGCCATGTCCCCCAGCAACCGCACATTGCTGTTTTTCTCTCTCTCTCTCTTTCTCCCTCCCTTCCCTCTCTAAAAAATAAATAAATAAAATCTTTTTTTAAAAAAAGAAAAGTTATTTTAAAAAAAAGATTCTCCTCTTCTCTTAGATCTTGGGTAATATAATTCTGATGTGCCTTGGTGTGTGCTTCCTTGGGTCCAACTTCTTTGGGACTCTCTGAGCTTCCTGGACTTCCTGGTAGTCTATTTTCCTTGCCAGACTGGGGAAGTTCTTCATTATTTTTTCAAATAAGTTTTCCATTTCTCCCTCTTCCTCTTCTTCTGGCACCCCTATGATTCTGATGTTGGAACATTTAAAGTTGTCCTGGAGATTACTACATCTTTCCTCATTTTTTTGAATTCTTGTTCCTTCGTTCTGTTTTCACTGAATGTTTATTTCTTCTTTCTGATCCAAATCATTGATTTGATTCCCAGTTTCCTTCCTTTCCCTCTTGGTTCCCTGTATATTTTTTTTATTTCACTTTGCATAGACTTCACTTTTTCCTCTATTTTGTGCCTGTCTGTGTCCCTCCTACCAATCTGAATGAATGTTTCTTCTTTAATTCCTTAGTTGTTGGACTTCCATACAGTTTAATTTTCTGTCAGTTGTGGTTATTTTTTGTTTTTAAATTTGTTGTTGTCCTTCTTTTAGTTGTACAAGGAGGCAAAGTGTATCTACCTATGCCTTCATCTTGCCTGGAAGTCCCTCAATCATTCATTTTTTAAAATTCAATAGATAGAAAAGGCATTTTTGCCACATGCCAGAAACAGCACTAGTCTATAGAGATTGAAACCACCCCCCCGTGCTCTTATTAATGAATTTTCATGTGACCTCCCAGTAGTAATGTTAGTACCCTTTTACTGAACTTGTGCTCCATGCCAGGCATGGTGGCAAGCTATCTGCATGCACTGAATTACTGAATTCTTACAACAGCCATCACAAGGTGTCATCAGTGGTCCTGCTTTGTAAATGTGTACTCAGACTTACAGAGGTTGGGCGGAATGCCCATGACCCTATAGCTCCTGCTCTTCATTCTTTTTTATGGTCTGGCCCAATCACCCTTTATAATTGTATGATTTGTCCCTGATTACCCTGTGTAATTGTGTGATTGGGTCCTGATTACCTGTATGATTGTATGATTGGTCCTTGATCACCCTGCATGATTGTATGACTGTGATCATCTTGTATCAACCTATGATCAGGCCATGCCTAGGTCACATGTCCTATACTTCTGTTCTGGGCCAGGCAGGACATATCCTTGGGGCTGGGAGGAAGAAAGTGGGCAGGCCCAGAGGTTGGCTGGAAGGAATCCTGAGGTTAGGTGGCCCAAGTCAGGCACCTCATCTCAGCAGGAGAGTCTGAAAATAAAGCGGAGCCCAGGACTATGAAGTCAGCATGCTTTCAAGGGATTTGTGTAGTACTAACCTGCCTGATGCCAAGTTTGTTTATTCTTGGCTAAATGTGACTTCCTTTTTCTGGGAAAGGGAGCCCATAGTGGACGTAAAACACTTAGAAACAACTTTGTGCTGAGCCAAGGCCCAGTGACTCAAGGTCATTTGGAGTATGTTTCTTACAAAAATGCTCTAGGGGTGAGAAATGAAGGGGAAAGTGTTGGACAGGAAGCTTTTGAAAGTGGATTGTCCCCAGTATAGATGGACTATTTTCCCATATTCCTTCCTGTGGAGATGGGATGCAGGCTAGTGGTAGTCTGGTGGGAGGGGTGTGAGGCAAGGCCTCTCTCTGCTCTGTGGCCTATCACTGGCACAGTTTGAGGGCTTAGTTGCTGCTTCTTAAAGCACATTCTTGACTTGGTAGCCCTGTAAGTATCCCAGAACTGATGTAACAGAATGCCACACCCTGGGTGCTTAAACAGCAGTAATAATCATTTCATAGTTCTGGAGACTAGAAGTCCAGGTCAAGGTGCCAGCAGTGCCAGTTCCTTCCAGGTTGTGATGGAGAGTTTGTTTCAGGCTATTTCCAGATCTTGTGGCTTGTTGGTGACCTGTGGTGTTCCTTGGCTTATACATATACCACTCTGATCTCTGTCTTCATGTTCACATCATATCTCTCTGTGTGGTGTTTGTCTCTGTTTCCAAATTTCTGCTTTTATAAGGACAGTCATACCAAATTAGAGCCCACCATAGTAATCTCATCTTAGCTTGATCATGTTCAAAGACCCTGTTTCCAAATAAGGTCAATATATAAGAGGGGGGACCCCAAAACTGGAAATTATCTTCTGGATAATGGGCCCCTTGTAGTACAGGCTTCCCTACTAGATGAGTGTTCTAGGAACCCATCTGTATCAGTGTACCAGCTGGTGTTTTTGTGAGAGGCTGTGCTCTTCTTCAGTGAATTTTTTTTTGAAGACTTTTCAACACATATGCCCACGTCATGATGGGTGATTTATAAGCACACCTGCCCACACTGTGCTGAGTGTTCAGCTGTTTTTGACCAAAAGTGGCATGACCCCCCTGCCCCACCCTCTCCATTTACCCTATGCCCCAAGTGACAGTTTTTTCCCCAGACAAAAAAAGTCCTCAAAGAGAAACATTTTGTCAATGTGGAATAAGTGAAACAAAAAACAGCAGAAACACTAGGAGGCATCAAAATAGACAAGTTTGACAACTATTTTGAGCAGTGGAAAAAAAGTATCTATGGGTGTATTGCATCAAATGGAGAGTACCAATACTTTGAAGGTGACTGAAGTTTAAATATGTAAGAATAAACACACATTTTTTATAAATAAATTCCATTTTGGGGGTTCCCCCTTATAGGCAATATGGGTTAGGACTGTCACGTCTTTTTGAGGGGGCATAATTCAGCCCATAAAAGTAGCTGTTTTGAAGGTTTTCTTCTCTACTCAATCCCTCCCTTGTTCCCACTACCCCACTGACAAATCCTAACCACATGTATAAGTCAGGATACAGGCCGAGCTGTCATAACAAAAGGATCACCCCCACCCCCTCAGCTTCAGTGCCTCTGATGAGTACAGCTTTCTTTCCCTCACATGGAGCAGTGCAGAGGCAGCACGGATGTTTGCTGGTCTTTCTTTATTTGTCACACTCTAAAGACACCTGTCTCAACCTGCAGCCTGCCTCAGTCCCCTGGAGGTTTCCCAAAACAGACGGTTGGGCCCCCCTCGAGATTGACACCATGCATCACACTCATGTTTCCTTTCAGACAGCCAGTCATGGTCCTAGTGCTGCCTGGAATCCTCAGGTCAAAGGTCATTGTGTGAGCTGGCCTTGGGCTTTCTCTCCTGGCCTTCTTGGCCATTCTTTTGCCCTTACAGTGTGACAGGTGCTTGGCCCTGAATCTCTGCACAAGATCGTGTGTGACCATGGTCCTCAGCTTCTGAGTGTTTACCTGTTGCTTGGGGACTAACCATACATGAGAAAGTGGCTTCAACCAGCCATGGCTGATTGACTTAGTTGATTGGAACATCATCCAGTACACCAGAGGGTTACAGGTTTGATCCCTATCAGGACACACAGCTAGGTTGCCGGTTCGATCCCTGGATGGGGAGTTTACGAGAGGCAACCGATTAATGTTGTTTTCTCACATTGATGTTTCTCTCTCTCTCCCCTTCCTCTTTCTCTAAAATCAATATACATATCCTTAGGTGAGGATTAAAAAATTTTAAAAGGAAAATTGCTTCAACTATGGGAATGAAGGGCCTTGGTTCCTGCTGAGGACATTTTAGGAACCCTGGAGAGGGCAGACCCCTTGGTAAACCTCTTCACTCACCTGATAAAGGTCTGGTCTGGAATCCCATCTGGCTTTTTTAGGGTGATGTCTTAATCTCAAAAACACAGCCTGAGGTCAAAACTTGCAGAAAGTACCAGCCTGGGAAATGGGATGAGGGAAGGAGGAGGCAGGTAGGACAGAGAGCAAACAAAAAGTGGGAACCTTGCTGGTCAAAACTTCACCACATGCATATGGTTGCACAACCAGGAGATGGGGACCACAGGGAGCCATTTCAGAAGCTGCCTGCCACAGTCTGCCCTCTGTTCCTCTTACAAGGTCTTCAAAAGTCTCATCCCATCACTACACCAGCACAAAGTTGAGAATCCGGTCATCTAAGTGATGTCCGAGGTGGGCGATGTCCTCAGATGTAGTCACTTAAGTCCAACTTCCCTAGACATGAAGATCCATGAAGATACAAGTTATCCATCCCTACACACCTTACACACCTTGGAGGTACAGACATGGAGTACAGAAATAAAAAGTTCTGTTTAAAGAGGAAGAAAAAGAGAAGGTATTGGTCCATAGCAATTCTGGAATCCATTTGGGCAAATGTTAGAAGTTCTTTGATTAGCTCTCAAAGATAGGAATAATTCTCTGGCTTTTGGCTTTATCTACTATCTCTTGGTTTTGTCCCCTTAGTAATCTTTACTTTTTTATCAAAGATAGAAGATGTTCAGCTTTGAACATCCCTTAGCCTGTGTTCTGCCAGTAGAATTTTGGTCTGATGGCCTCTTCATTTTGTAGTGTTAGTGTCCTTTTAGCTCAAGCTGGCAGTGTCTTAATGGATACAGTTTTCGCAAACACTTCCTGGGTCTTCTGTGAATCTTACTGGGGCAATTTGCATTAGGCAAAAGACATAATCACAAATCTGTTTTGTGATAGTCCCTTCTCTACCTTGGGGTTCTCTGAAACAGGTAAAGGTCAAATCCCTTCAGCGTTCTGGAGATCCTGTTGTTCAGTTGACAGAAACTGTGAGACACATACTTAATCTCTTGAAAGGGTTCTTTGTGTGTGTAAATAGTCTTCTGATGCTTTGATCATTCTGAGGTCTCAACAAAAGATAGTTCAGTCATGCTATTGGCTTTATTTCTATCTTTCTCCTCTCATATTTTACTATAAGCAGCAAGAAGAAAATAGAAAGAATCTTAGTTCCCTCAGTTCTTTTTGAGCTCTCTGGCAGTCTTCTTAAAATGCAGATTTCTGCTAACAGTCTGGTTCAAGGAAATTTAGGTTTTCTCCATCAAGCTCCTGCATACCTGTTTGGCATTCATCCACTGCTCAGTTTTACACCTACTTCCACAGTCTTGGGTGTTCATTGTAGCATAACTACACAGGTACCAAAATTATTTTTAATTATCTATTGTTATATAACACATTAATCCAAAACTTTGTGTTTTAAAACAATAATAATTATTATCTTAGTTTCTGTGGGTCAGGAATCTGGACAAAACTTAGCAGGGTCCCCTCTTCAGAGTTTCTCACAGTCTGCAATGCCAATGTTGGCTGGGCTCTGGTCACCTCAAGCTTGCCTGGGGAAGGACCTGCCTCTAGCTGCCTCACACAGCTATGGACAGGATCTGGTTCCTCACAGGCTGTTGAGCTGAGGCCTTAGTTCTTTGCTGCGACACCTTGTTCACCAAAGGAGGAGACTGGGAAGGTAAGAGAGAGTGAGAGCAGGACCAAAGTTCCAGACCTTTTTACCTCAGAATTGGAAATGGCATTCTGTCATCTTTGTCACATTTTATTCTTTAGAAGTAGATCACTAGGTCCAGCTTGCCCATACACGCCCATGCATATACACACATGCTACTTAAGAACACATACACACATGCAAACTCACATACATATTGATATACATACAGACATACCCACATACACACATTAAAAACTCATGATATTCAGGTATGCATGCACACACACGCACAATACATGTACACACATGTACACACACACTCAAAACCTACACATACATACCTGTACACATATACACATATATACAGACATGCACACACACACACATGCACGCACAGGGAAAGGTGTGAATACCAGGAGGTAGAAATCACTGGAAACCAGCCATCTCAGTAACTGCCTAGCACAGGAACAAAGCCATGAGGAGGCCCATCTGGACTCCCCTTAGGAGTTTCTGAGGCAGGAAGCCTCTGTTCCTTTGTTCCCTTTCCTTGGCCCTATAACAGCAGCTGGGGACTTTACCTCCAGGATGATGCACCACATGGCCAACAAGTTGGTGCTAGCCGAGTGGGCACTCAGCTATGGTCATGGGCTAGGAATCCTCTGCTCCTCCCTACCTGTGTCCTGGGCTTCCTCACAACAGGGTGACTGGGTTCTCAGAGCAATCACGTGACAGTGATCCATGAGATGCCTCCCAAGTTCTGTAAGCCCATATCTGCTGAACTCTTGTTGAGGCAGGCCTGAAGGTGTGCCTAGGTTGGGGCGGGGGGATGGACAGGCACTACCCCTGGATGGGTGGATGGTGAGATCACAGCAAGAAGAGCTTCTGGGAGGGAACACTAGAGAGGGCCTCGGTGAAAATGACTCTTCCCCACTGGACAGTCAGATAGTTCAGTCCCGCCAAGAGAGGGAGCCATTAATTCATTCTTTTAAATCCCCCAGAGCACACACACAACTTGAGAGGTGGGCTGCAGACCTGGACTCATGGTGGCCTCCAAGGGCAGGATGCTTCCCTGGGGAAGTGTCATGGGCATGCTTTATAGGAGACATGAGTCTTTTCACACTGAAAAGTCAAAAGGACTTGTACACCACCTGGCAAGACTTGCCCCACTTTGCTGCAGGTGACTGGCTCCCTGCCAAGACCTACCCTCAGCCAAAGTGATGAGGCAGTGACTGATGAGAGGAGAGGTGCCTCAGGGGACACTGGGACCTCAGGGATAAGTAACCAGATGGTGCCACCACTGGGCAATCCTGACCTCCTGCATCCTCTTTTAAACCTAGAGGTAGCAAGGCTGTGTCCCTGCTGAAGGTAGGACCCTAAACATTCCTCTGAGGTCATACCACTGGAGCACTGGGCAGAATGTCCTCTTAGGTATGCCTGGAACATGGTTCTATACTGTCTTTCTATGTCTTCCTGAGTACAGGATGGTGGCCATGCTACAAGCCTGCAGATTCTAGCAGGCAAGAAAGCTGTGCCACAGGATCCCCAGAAAAGCCCCTCACTGGTCTATAAGAAACCATGATGACATTGTGACCCCAGGGCTGGCAGGCAGAGATAGGGCCTGAGTTGGAGTGCCGGAACAGAGGCTGCTTCTATCCTTCATTCTCGTTCTGTAAATTAGAGGCTGTATCTTGCTCTCTGGCTCTCCCCAAATTCTCATGGGCATTGGGGCCAATTCACTGGCTCTGTCTGTGTTTTCCAATGTCTTCCAGATGACTTCCTGCCTCCGCCCCTCCTCTATGGCTTTAAGGCCTGGCCTCCTCCAGCTCCACTGCCATTTGCCCCTGGTATTCCTCTTGGCAGTAATTCTCTTGACAAAAACAGCCAAGCCTTCAACTGGGTTAAGAGGCTATTTTCTGGTTGTGTCCTTTTCCCTAATTAGTTTAGTGGATACAAGAACTCTCAGAATCTCCCTGTGCTCTATTTTGTAAAATAGTAGTATTATTAACTACCCTCTCTAGCTCCAGAGTTGCATGATCAATAATCAGTATCAACTGATGTCTATGCTTTGTGTTAGAAGGAAAGGAAAGTACTATTCACCTATTTGAGCTGCACAATCCTCACAATAGGGAAACTAAGGTACAGAGGGACTGGCCCACAGTGGGCACTGAGGAATTGTGCAATTGTGCGAGTTTAAAAATCTGTCTGAAATCCTGGGACATTCTTGACTTCCAGAGGAGGAGTGTAATGTTTCTCCTCATACATACGGGCTGGCTTTAGTTATGGAAAGGACAGTGCATGGCCTTGAGTCTGGGTTAGAAAAGGTGATACTTCTCCCTGATTCTCTGAGGGCTCTTATTCTTGGATCCCAGCTGCCATCCTGGGAGAAGACCCTGCCCCAGGAGAAGCCTTGGTGGCAGAGGTCCCAGAGGACAGGCAGTATCACTGCCCATGCTACCCAAGCTGTCCCCACTGTGAGCCCTCCCCCGTTTGCAGATTTGCAAGCAAAATTAATGTGGTGGTGTTTTCAGACATGACATTTTGAGGGGGTTTGTTACCCGAGTGGATGACCAGAGCACCAGGTCTGTGTATCTCCAGGGTCCCTGCCAAGAAGAATAAAATAAAAAGGAGGCTGACATGTCCCTCTTCTTCTAGGTCTGCTGCACGGTTTTCATCTTGCCCCCCTTTGTGAAACCAGAGCCCCAACAGCCATCAGTGACGAAGGCCACCCTGGTGCTGATGCTCTCATTTCCTATTTGTTATTCAGCCCATGTGACTCTGGTCCATGGCAGCCCAGGTCAACCACTGAACATGTTTGGTTCAGTGGGCTTGACTCACCTCTTTAGAGGAAGGAGGTGACTAAGGGCCTCTTGCTACATCTTGGGGCCACTAGAGTGGGTGCCTGGATTTGGAAGATAGTGTTGTCTCCCCTGCCTTTGGTGTGGTAGCCCCCATCAGAAACCTTGACTTTCTTACAAGTATTTCATTTTCATGCTCCCATGAAAGACAGGGCACAGATGGACATTGGTGATGTGCTGTTTCAGCTCCGCCCTTTGGGAGTGCATCTGCAGAGACCTGGGCTGTGTGCTGAAGCCCCATAGCTTGTCAGGGCAGAACCAGTTCCCTGACCCCTCACCAGTGTGGTGGGACCAACACTGCTGCCTGGAGGTTCAGGGACAGACACTTAAACCAGCAGCAGCTGAGGGGCATTTTGGGTGTTGCATTCCACACTGAACCTTTTACCAAGGATTTACCAAGGATTCTTGGAGCAAGCAGTGTGTGTGTGTATGTATGTATGTACATATGTATATATTTTATTTATTGATTTTAGAGAGACAGGAAAGGGAGAAAGAGAAAGAGAGAGAGAGAGAAGCATTGATTTGTTGTTCCATTTACTTATGCATTCACTGGTTGATTCTTGTGTGTGTCCTGACCAAGGATCAAACCAGAAACCTTGATGTATTGGGGACAACACTCCAACCAATTGAGCTACCCAGCCAGAGCTGGAGCAAATATTTTTAATTCTGAGACCCAGTGGACTCTGGGCACTATTAAAGGCAAATATATATGCAATAAGTTAGCAATGCATTTTTAAAATACATTATTTACTATCTTAACCATTTTTAAATGCACAGTTCAGTAGTGTTAAGTACACTCACATTGTTGTAAAACAGATCTCTAGAAACTTTTCACCTTGTAAAGCTGAAACTGTACCCACTAAACAACAACCCCCCATTCTCTGAGCCCTCCAGAACTGGCACCCATCATTTCACTTTCTGTCTCTATAAATTTGAACACTCTGGCACCTCTGACAAGTGGAATCATATAGTGTTTGTCTTTTTTGTAATTGGCTTATTTCACACAGCATGATGCCCTCAAGGTTCATGTTGTAGTGTGTATCAAAATTTCTTTCTATTTTAAAAGCTGAATAATATTCTATTGTATGTATAGACCAAAAGTTTTTTCATTCACCCATTGGTGCATACTGGGTTGCTCCCACCTCTTGGCTATCGTGAATAGTGCTGCTATAAATATGAGTGTGCAAATGCAATGTATTTTTTGTATGCCTTGGGTCTGTGGTGATAGCTCCTTTCCTTCTGGGCACTGTGGGGTCCCAGAAATTCATGGGGCCCAGGCTGCAGCTTGCCCTGTGAGCTTCCTGTAGGACAGACACATATGTGGCCTGACCTCCTTGGAAGGGTGTGTTGCAGCAACTTGGGCAGAAACTGACTGCAGCAGCTGTCAGATGTCCTCATGTTTAAGTGGTCCAGGTGCCACCAGATGCAGCCCATGAATTACTTGTAACTAGTTTCCTGACAGCCATAGTTGTCGTTCCACCTACTGTAAAAAAAAAAAAAAAAAGTCTCAGGTTTCCTTGGCTAGGTTGGGTCTAAGGGTTTCCAGTGCCAGTTATACAAATGCAGTTGCAGGCTTGTGTCTCTGGACCTGTTGCTAGATTGTCTGCTGAAGCTACCGGGCAGACCCAAGAAGTTTGGGAAATCCTAATGGAGTACTCCAAGAGAACACTTAGTGAAGCCAAGTTTATTGCAGACAGATATGGAGCTGCTGACTTTGAGTCTGGCTGCACAGCTGTGTAAAATTGTTCAGCAAACTAGGCCAACAGATACTAAGCAGAGTGAAAAACGGGCTGTAAAATTTGATAGGCTGCTGGGGCTTGGAAGACGGATGAAGTGAGGTGGGGGAAGGGGGTGGGAACTGGGCCCAAAGGTTATGCTCTGGGTGGCTTTCAGACCTACAGGGCAGTCTGGGCATTAAGACATATGATAGCCACCCAGGAGCTCCTTTCAAGAGCAAAAGTAAAGAAAGGACTGATAGCAGGCTGAACTCTGTGATAAATGATAGAGGTGAAGGAGAGAGGGTCATAAACTGGGGAGTTTAGGAGGTGTCAGGATGCAAAGACCAGTGGGGAAGGGAGGAAAGTCTGATTGCGTTTCTCATGAAATATTGGTTAGCTCCCATATCCATATCATGTTGTATGTAATTGCAGCAACTCTTGAATCCCAGGTTTTGGGCAGTGCTCTGGGAAGGCTCAGCAGCCCCAAATAACAGTGAACAGTTCAGAGACAATGACAACGCTACTAGGGCCAGAGGGCATGGCATGAGGCCAGACCCGCCGTGGTTCTGTCCAGCCTCCAAAAATATGTGCCTGTGCCAGCAGAGGCAGTGGACTCATGCCCAGCTCCCTCACCTCCCTCTTTCCCTGCCTGTTTCTTACTCAGGGCTTCCAGCCTGTTTGCCTCTGATGGCCCCACAGACACAGAACGGCTGTAGACTGAAGGCTAGGAGCTACTGTAGGACTGCTAGGCTGGGCTCGGTGTGGCTCAGAGCTGGGTGCACTGGATGATGGCCAAGCCCTGGTACCATGTTGATCGCTCTGTGATCATTATTTCCTCTTTTGTGAGTATGGGTTTGGATTGAAATGTATTTCAGCAAGAGAAGCAGCAGCAGAGTTGCTGCAGTCATGACTTAGTTTTTTTCTCAAAGGATTGGTTTTATACAGGGGAGAAACCTCAAAGCTAAATTCAGAGTATTTGGAAGTGAACAGAAGGGCAGAACCATATAGCATAGCAACTGCCTGGAGGCAGAATGACAATGGGAGGGAAACTGAGATCCCATACTTCATGAATAAGAAACACATACAAATGAGAAAATTTGAACCTAACCCGCAAAGCCAGAAAAAGGCCAGCAAAGTAAACCTAAAGAAAATGAAGAAAGGATGAAAAACAAAGGCAGTAGTTTTGGAAACATTAAACAAGAGAGAGACAAATTCAGTAGATGTGACCAATAAATCAAAGTTCAGATCTTGGAAAATAACCCTTCCCTCCCCTCAGACTATAGAGGCACTCACAAATGTGTAGATCTGATCAAGTCAGAAAGAGAATAGATGCAGCAGAAGGGGTAGGAGGAATTCAATTATAAGAGACTAATATGTAAATTTTACTTGAATAATTGTGGATATCCAAATAGAATTTATAATTTTCTCAGAAAAAAAAAGCCTAACTGCTTCAAGAATCAGAATAATTCTGAAAGTACTAAAAAGTTACAGAACAAATGAAATATGTTATAACATTCTGCCTCAATGAAAGTCAGCATTGTAATGACATGGTTTGAGAGACTTACGTAACTTCGGAGGGATGATCCATTCCCACACTATTTAAGATGTTTTTCAGGAGTTAAAAAAAGAGAAAGCTTTGCATGTAATTCTAAAAAAGTAGAAGCATACTTGATAGTAGAATTGAACAAAAAAGTGTGTAAAAAGTATGTAAAATACATACAATATTATATTTAGTGATAACGTTTTGGAAGCATTTCCATTATTGTCAGAAAGCAATACTTGAATGACTACAACAGCTACAGAGATCCAACATTGTTTATGAGATCCCAGCAAAATGGGATCTTAATTAATTATTTGTAGAATAATTAAGAATTTTAATTATTTGCATGTAAAATTCAAGATTTAAATTGCACTAATTTGAACTCAGTTTAATTATATAGCCAGATCCAAGATAAATTTACAAACTGTAATTACTTTTACAAATGCCAGCCACAGGATAACACAATTTTTTTAGAAAAGGTCCTATTCATATGTTCACAATATCATGTAGTAAACACAGAAAGATCTGTAATAGGCATTGCTGTACCTGTTGTTATAAATTGAACTGTGCTCTCCCCACCCCCAGTACAGATACTGAAGTCCTGACCCTGGTGCTTCAGAGTGGGACTGCATTTGGGAGTGTAGTCATTGCAGATGTAATTAGTTAAGATGAGGTCATATTGGAGAAGGGTGTGCCCTAATCCAACACAACTGGTAGCCTTATTAAAAGAGGAAATTTGGAGACAAATCCACACACAGGGAGATACCTTGTGCACATGAAGGTAGAGATTAGGGTGATGCTTCTCCAGACCAAGGAACTCCAAACATTGCCAGCAAACCACTGAAAGCTAGGGGACAGAGTCTCAGCCTCCCAGCCTCCAAAGGAACCAGCACTGCTGACAACATGATTTTGGACTTCCAGTTTCCAGAACTGTGAGACAATAGCTGTTGTTGTTTCAGCCACCTTACCTGTGGGCCTTTGTTATGGTGGCCCTAGCTAATTAATATACCTATATGCAGAGTACTAAAAGCTTTGACTAAAAGATCTAAAAGAAGTCTTGGGCAAAGAGAGAAATAATTATATTCTTGGGTGGAAGAAATTGCCTACAGGAGGGTACCATGTAGCACAGGAGTTCCTCTCAGAGGAAGGCTGTGGTTACTAGGAAAATGGCAGCAGGGTGCCGAATTGCCCTAGCAACCATATAGTGTTTGAGGGAACAGGACATGCCGGCCCCCACAATTCCTGGACTAAGGCAAAACTGGATGTTCCTCACCTCCCTGGGCCCCCATTCACTGTCACCAAGCTTTCTCCCTGTGAGGGGGGATGACCCCTTCCATTGGACAGGGAGCTATCAGCCAATTCCCAGGAGGGAAGAACTGGGTCCATCCTTCTAAGACATCCGTGTGATGACCAGACCTTTTGAGGCATCGGGTGGAAGAGGATTATTATCTTGGGGAGTTTCAGTAAATCACCGGCATTATCAGTTGCTTGCTTGCTATGGGGTACTTGTCTGGTGGGAAGGGGTCATGCAGGGCTGGTGAGGGTGTCTGAGGGCTGTCCCGAGGCCCCATAATACCTGCAGAGCCTTAGCTTGTGCTCAACACTGGTGAGCTCACCACAGAAAGTTCCTGACCTCATTACTGCCCAGCATTTTCCTGGCTTCCAGAATTGCCAAGATTAGCTCCATTTTTTTCTTCTCATTAGCAACCATAAGCATTGCCGGATGCGGGATGACCTGCATTATCTGAGGCTCACAGCAAAAATTCTCAGATCAGCAGCCTCATGGGCCATTGAAGAATTCAGAGTGCAATAGGCCCATATGGAGAACTGTGTGATATGCTCCTTGTTGTAATTGTCTGAAGTATTTCACCCCAATCAAAAGATTTTAAAGGTTTTAAGCCTGGCACATCTGGAAGCAGAAAGTCTCACACTTCAGGGATGGTTGTTAAAATGCACATTTCCAGGCCCAACCTCCTGACAATTCTAATGCACAGTATGTCTTGATGTGTGTATGTGGGTATATTTGTGTGTATATGTGCATGGTGTGGCATTATATGTGTGGTGTGTGTATGTGATATGTGTTTATATGTGATTTGTGTGGTATATCCATGTATAATGTGTGTGGTGTGGCATGCATAGGTGTGATATATGTCTGTGTATGTGTTGTGCATGATTTGTGCGTGGTATTTATATGTGATATGTATGGGGTGTATATCTGGTATATGTGTGTGGTAGGTATGTGATGTGTTTTTATGTGTGATGTGTGGCATGTGGTGTGTATATCTGGTGTGTGTATGTGGTGTGTTTGTAATGTGTTTGTGTATGATGTGTGTGGTAAATTTATGTGTAATGTGTATGGTGTGTGGTATGTGTATAATGTGGATGGTGTGCATTTATGTATGTGCATATGTGGTGTGTGCATGTTCTCTGTGTGGCATGTATGGTGTCTGTGTCATGTGCATGCATGGTACATACATGCTTCTGTATCTGTGCATGTTATGTGTGCGTTATGTATGCGTGGCATCTGCATGTGGTATGTGTGCAGTGTATTTATGTGTATGTGCAGTGCCTGTGGTATGTACATGTGCATGCATGTTATGTGGTATGTGAGGAATGTACAAAGGCATGGAGAAGGTGGGAATCTTCATTGATAACCAGTAATCCTGTTGCAGAAATTCTGGAAATCATTCTGCCCCAAATCCCTGGATCAGGGCTTACCTAATAGGAATTTTCATTCACAGATTATATACTAAATATGGAGGGACACAAAACAGTCTGGGTAGTCTTTAAAAAGAAATAAATGCCACACTGGGTGGGATGTGGAGTTTGGAAAACTTGAGCCTGTCTTACTTCCTGCAGTCTTGTGAGAAGGCTGAGGTGGCTCAGTCTCAACCCCAGTCTGTTTATCCAGCATGCAGGGTTTGCACAGTTTGGTCAAACAGCAGGAGTCTGTGTTCATACCCACCCTCTTGGTCAGGGCACTAGCGTGCGTCAGCAGGCAGGACACTGTTTACCTGAACCTGCCTTTCTGTCAAAACTGGGACATTTTTCTCCTTCAGCACCCTGGGGGCTGTTTATGTGCAGCCTTCCCTTTTCCTCCCAGAGCGACCCTTCTCATGGTGGTGCCCTGGGTCACTTCAAGGCCCCTCTCCTCCACACGGTTCTGCTCCCTGGCTTTGCCAATAACTTATAGCCTAGGTTGGTTCAAAGAATATTCTAGTTAATTTATAAAACAGCAGATTAGTAGCTGAATTAGTTTATCTAAGAAAATCCCAATAGCAGTGTAGTAAGTACTTCGGTCTTTGAAAATGTATTTAATCTTTATTGTGCAATATATGAGTTTGTTGCATTTGGTCCTAGGTCAAGACATTCATATCAGATACTGTCTTTTGATATGATACTGTATGACACATACAGATATCCCTGTCCCTATTTCCCTCTCTTTCTCTCTCTCTCCATTTCTATTTCTGTATCATATACACTGTGTTACCCAATGGAATATCAGTGGAATAAGCTATTCTCCCTCCATCCGCTCTGTTAGTTCCTTTTCCCATGATGATATTGTCTTCACATCACATGTGAAATGGTTCTCAGTTGTATTCCAGCCATGTGATTAGGGTTCACAGTCCTCAGCTCCTATTCCCTCAGTCTGAGATTGTCTGGCTGGCATCCTTCTTGCCTTTTGGTTCTCACTTAGCCTTGTTCTCCACACACACTCAGTCCACTGTGGGTCCCGAGACAGATGTCCCCTCCAGCAGCTGTCTGGACCTGCCTTCTGCAGGTTTGCTTCTCATCCTCTGTGCTCACTTACCATGGGTGGATTTCTGGCACCCAGCACCCCTTTGGGCCGTGTTTCCCTTCTCATGCTGGCTTTCTGGGCTGTCCAAGGATCTCTTTCTCCAGAGGAGATCATAAATCTTTAATGAAGGAACTGTAGGTCCTCCCTTGTCTCCTTCAGCCTTTAGGTCTCCCCGGAGGCTGATTGCAGGTCATTCCCTGTGGCGGGCTGGGGCTGAAGACTGTTCACTGTTGTAGGCTTTACTGTTGCTGCAGCCACCCTGGAGATAAGGAGAGAACTGAGCACTCCTCTGAGAGCCTGAAGGGCTGGCCCCCTTGACCTTTCAGTCCTGTGGCTTTCGAATGGACTCCTGTGTCTCAGAAGAAGCAGCTCTTTAACCTTCCAATGTGCACAACAGAGGAAGACAGAGCCTGCACAGCTGTGGGGTGGGCTCTGTAAATCGTCACTGTACGAGCACCCCTGGAAGGCGTGAGAAACCTGAGATACTAGGGACAACAGAGCTTGGAGTTGGGGACTTTGTCACTAATATTTATACAAAGGGTTCCAAAATTGTTTCCTTCTAGGGCTTAAGGAAGCAACATCTGGATACTTTTTAGTTGGAAAGGAAAGGATCTTTTAGTTAAAATGTCTTTTGTATTTGCCCTTCTTTCTTTGAATTTTCAGGGAAATTTGAAAAGGAAGAAATGAGTCTGCTGTTTTGATGATCAATTTTTGCTGTGCGGGTGGAGGAAGGACGTGGCCCAGGAGGAAGGGAAGTGTGTAAACAAAACTTCTGGTCTATACATGCCCCGTCCAGGCAGGACTCTCCAACATTTCACAGACTTACAAATCCCATTTTAGTCATGGAAACATTGCAAAGCAGCTCACAATTCTTTCTTCTTCGTTCCTAGTTGGTCTTTAGGGAGAGAGGAGGTAGTGCTTTCCTGGATGATGGATCCCAACCCACATCACTGCTGAAAGGAATGCCACTGTGTCTGGCTGTTCTTGGAAAACCAAGGTAGAGGGAATGGAGCTTTGTCTCCTGTCAGCAAGCCTGGGCAGCTCCGAGGTCACGTATGAGCAGTGACTTTCTGGTTCCAAAATCTAAAAAATAATGCACAGGTGCTCTGATCTAGAGGCTGCACAGTTGGGTATGTTTGTGGTCTGATGTGCTCACAGCGACAGATAAACAATCCCCCCTTTTTATAAATGGCAATTAGTGAGGCAGAAGGTATGTTATATGGCCACTATGTGTATCTTTCTAGAAAGTTCAGGTCGAAGGCAGAATCATAGAAAATCTTTCCAGCCCTGGCTGGTGTAGTTTAGTGGATTGAGCTCGGGCTGCGAACCAAAAGGTCACCAGTTTGGTTCCCAGTCACGGCACATGCCTGGGTTGCAGGCCAGGTCATCAGTGGGGTCCATGTGAGAGACAACCACACATTGATGTTTCTCTCCCTCTCTTTCTCCCTCCCTTCTCCTCTCTCTAAAAATAAATAAATAAAATCTTAAAAAAGAAAAGAAAAGAAAATCCTTCTACCCCCCACAATCCAATCATTGAAATTTGCTTTCCAGATAAATCTGCCATCCTCAGAGCTTTTGGAACAAGGAGAGTGATTTAGTGCTTTCCAGAGACTTCTCTCCTGCCTTGGCACTCAGCCACATTGTGCCCACAATTTCTTTCCTGGTTCCACATAGAAAGGAACCAGTGCTGGGAGAGCATCCACAGAGAAACCCAGGACCTTAATTGTTGTGACTATCAGAGATGGACTTGGGAAGGGGTATGGATCCTTGTTTTGTGGTTTCAGTAGTGGTGGGAGCTTTGTGAATTTTTCCTCTGATAGTACTGTGATAGATGGTTGGGTCTGTCAAAAAGACTTGTCACACAGCCTGTCAGTGAAAGGTCACATTGAGATTTCCTAATCCTGGGTCCTCAGATGGTTAGGGAACCCATATTAACATTCAGGAGTGTGTGCATGGGTGAGGAAACACTATCTACACTTCAGCATTTTAGGCATATATGTTCACAGTACTGCTGGTGCCCATGAGCAGGGTCATGGCTAATGTCCACAGTTAACATTCACTGACACCATTACCTCAGTGTGGTATTTACTGGACAACCACTAACTTGTCATTTAATAAAAACCATAATTTTTGTAGCTCTAGTTCACTCTTGTTTCCTTTGTAATCTTATGCATTTTATTGATTTGAAAACTTTTGTCCATGAAGGTGTCAATAGGCCTTGCCAGACTTCCCCAAGAATCCACACACGCAAGTTGTTTCAGCTCCCATGGCAGATATGTGCCCACGGACAGGGGGAGAAGGTGAAGCTTCTGGTGCTTTCAAACCAGTGTGTGCGGGTGGGGTGGGCACCTGGTCAGTTAGTAGGAAAAATTGTATTCCTTTTTGTAGAGAGTAAGAACATGATTACATGTGGGAGTGTACACAGAATTTCATCTTCAATGAAATCACCTTTTAGAGAGGTTTTCTCATCATTTAACACTGAAAAAGGGTGTTTCTTACACTCAGGGAAGATAGAGGTAATGTAGATGGGTAGAAAGACAAACTCTAATACGAAATATGCTTCAAAAGTTCTTTTTTGGCTTGGTTCTTGGGGTCAGTAAAACATGTAGTAATTGTTTAGATGGCCACTTTTGGAAGAGTCACTATTGTTCAACTGAAACATTAGTAGAGAATTCCAAAGTTCATTGCACATGCATGAGTGCACCCGCAGGCAGTGCCACAGTTCACAGTAGAGCTCCCCAAGGATAACTCCCTCCTGGGGCCCGAGGGTACTTACCTTCGTGGTTACTTCTGACCAGCTGACAAGTGCAGCCTGGCTGCCAGTCAGGGCCCAGGAGTCTGCTTCCCAGCGGGCCCTGTTTTCTCAGCAGCTGCAACTTCAGTTTTCATGAAAAGTAACATTTCTTAGTGTTGTTTGTAGTGTTATTCCTAGGCATAGATGATTATATTGTACTTTAAACATTTTATAATTAGAATACAAAATCCCAGAAATTCCTGAAGCTTTCACATAAATAGCAAGAGTGAAAACAGTTCCACCTGCCAGTTAATTCCATCTGTGGAGGCAGAGCTGTGTTGGAAAGAAATGGACATTTTCACTTTTTTTTTGTTAGTTTCCTATCCTCTCTTTAGTTCCTTTTTGCAATTTTCTGAGCCAGACAGCGTTGGAGGAGGCTTGTGTCAAATGGGTGAGGACCCTGTGGCCTGCTTCTGCCCCACAAACCACAAGCAAGCAGTGGACCTGCACACTTCATCCTCTCCACCTAGGCTGGGAGAGAGCATGTGCTCAATGTCCTGTTTCTCTTACCTTTGCTTTCAGAGATGGTGCTGTGGTTGCAACTGGCTCAGTCACCTCTCGCCAGTATTGGAGCCCACACTGCCAGATTCATGGGTTGTGGAGGCTCGGTGAGGTGGGAAGTTGAAAGTATAAGACATTACAGTGCCTGTACTCAGTAAGAAAATAACAAAACACCAACTCTTATTTGGTTTTGTGGGTATTCTGTCTCATTTTGTGCATCTTATGGTTTTGCTGCTTGATGACTTTGATGAAGGGACAGAAAGACCCCATGGATCAGTCAGTTCCTTATACACCCAATGCAATGAGGATGGGAGAGGGCTTGAGGTCTGTCCCTAGGGCCCTGGCCACCCTCCCAGCTAGAGGAGGTGAAAGGATACGGTAGTAGCACAGGCTTGGGGTTGCAGGAATATCCGTGCTGGTTCTCCACTTCCTAGTGCACAGGTCTGAAAGTCTGGGGATCACTCAGAGGAGCCTGTATACAACAGGAAACACCTCAAAGGTGACTGTGGGGCAGTGAAATGAGGGAGTCTGGCCAAGGGTGGGCTGGGCAGGCTGGTCTCAGGACATCTCCAGAGGTCCTGCACATTTAGGAGAGAGCATCAGTCTCTGCTGGGGCCACAGTCTTGGCATGTTGCATGGACAGAAGGGCCCAGGTGTGGTGCTTGCACTATGTCAACCTTGTCAGCCAGGCACTGCACCTCCCAGAGTGCCCCCATACATTAGTTTTTTGTTCCTGAATAAAAAAAAAATGAGTCTCATACACCAGTACCTGTTTATTAGCTCACAGCTTCTGAGGGCCAGGAGTCCAGCAAAGGCTCATCTAGGTCTTGTGCTCTGGGTCCCAAGGTGTCAGCTGGGCTGCATTCACATCTTAAGTCTGGGCCACAGAGGGCTCACTTTTGAGGCTATTCATGTTGGTGGCAGAGTTTATCTCCTTAGGTGGCCTTAGGACTGAAGTTCCAGTGTTCTTGTGAGCTGCCAGGCTGTTGCCCCAGTTCCCTCCCCAGCCCAGCAGCAGCTCCCTTTTTCAAAGCTGGCAATGCAGAGAGGGGGGCCTCTGGCTTCAGAGAGGTCCTCGTCCTTTTAAGGGCTTCCATAGGGTAAAGTCAGGCCCTCCCAGAACCATCTCTTTTTGACTACTCTAACTTTTGATTTGGGATCTTAATAACATCTGAATACTTCATTCACCTTTGCCTTCTCTTACTGGTTAAAAGCAGGTTTGAAGCCCTGCTGCCCTCAAGGGATGGGGTCCATGGGTGTGGGTCCCAGAGGCAGGAGGTTATGGAAGGTTTTATGATCTGTCTGCACACCCTCCCTGGGAGGTGCCAGGTTAGAGTTTTGCTCAAGAGAAATTTGTGCAGGATTTGGGAGGCAGCAGTGAAGTTGGGGCCACTTAGCCCCTCTGGTCAGTGTGGGATGCCAGGGGCTGCATGCCATGTGCTGTTTGAGCAGGCTCTAGGTCTCCTGTGTTGGGGTTGGAGGAGGTGAGGTCAATGTGGGTTCCTTTTTTAAAAAATTAAAATATTTTTTTTGAAAATATATTTTATTGATGGGCTCAGGTTCCTGTTCATGCCAGCTGGTGGGCCTGCACCAGAGGCAATGCTTGTCCTTCCATCAGCCTGCCCTTGTGCAAGCTGATCCCTCTGTGTCTCGTTTTCTCATTTCCTATACGCTTGGTGGGTTTGCATCTGATGAAATCATGACTGTGCCCACGGTCACTGAGCATAGCCAGGGTCCTGGGTGACCAGGCCAAGTACTGTGTCCTCATCAGGCCACTGTGCTGTGGAGATCCTTGCTTGTCACAGGAGCTGATTCTTGGTTTTACTGTTTGTAGCAAGAGGCCACCCACAAGACTGCATTTCTCATATGGAGAAGCTTGAGCATAGAGGTGAGGCTGCTTTGCTAGGGTCAAGCAGGATGAATGAGATTTAAACTCGTGAGCTGGTGTCAGAGCCTGCTGGTGACCTCAGTGTGTGGGTACACAGCATCCCGAAGCATAAAGGCCTAGGCAGTGCCCTTTAGGCCTTTGCCTTCGTGGCTGTGGCAGTCTAGATCCCCTCCCATTGCTGCTGGAAGAGGTCATTCAGGCCCCATCTCGATGCTTTGCTAAGTAGCCTAAGGGCTCCTCTGCAAAGGTTCATAGTCCCCATAGACCTTTGTCCCCTTTCCCTAACATCCTTTGTATCCTTCCAACACTTTATTATGATTACAGGTTTGAATGCTTATCTCCTGGATAACCAACCAGTGAGCTCTTTGAAGACAAGAAGCCACATCTTTTCTTGTGCGACCCCTAGCACCTGAGAGTTCCAGGCACCTGGAAAATGCTTGTTGAGTGAATGAATAGAGAAGATGGAGGTACAGAGGTGTGAGTGACAGAGATGGAATGATGCTTGGGTCTCACTGTTGACTTGGAGAATAGAAACTTTGCCACTTGTTATGCTTGGTCACCTCTAAAAGAAGAGGGAGGCTTTGTCAGCACCAAGTGATGACAGTGACCACCTCCCTGACTCTCTTCCTAGATCTGTGGTTCCTCTCAAGATTTAGTCTAGGTTTTTGATAAAGATACAAGAGGTTGTTTGAGCCAAAGGATAGACTGTGGGTTTAGCAGAGGTGAGTCTAAATTCTGTTTTTGTCACCAGTAATCAGATGTGTGGGCCAGTTTCCTCATCTGCAAACTTGGAGATGGTGATAATCCCCGAGTTCAAAGTGGTTGTGAGCTTCAGTTCCCAGAGGACTGACAAAGGCTGGCATTCTTTCACTCACTCAGCAAACACTCACTGCATCTTAATGTGCACCCCGCTCCAGGACAGGCCCTTTACTCCAAGGAGGAAGGCCTGTAAGCATTCTTGTGTGGGGAGGCCAGGCACTGAACAGAAGATTGGGACCTTGGTAACAGTACTGTCATGCCAGAGTGGCATGGGCCAAGCACCCATGTTAGGATGGAAATGATGGAGAATCAAGGAAGGTTTAAATAAAAAGTGACAAAAACCTGGGCTGTAAGCCGAGTCTTGAAGATGGGGCCAGGGGGGTATACAATTTAAAGGAGGTTCTCTTCACTCACTGTCCTTCATTTATTTATAATCAAGTACAGCTAATCCCACACTTATGCAACTGTTCCATTCCAAAGGGTCTTTCTCAACTTGAACTTGGCATGAGAAGATTGCTTTGGATTTAAATATACAGAATCCTTTGTACATGCTTAGTCATTTATATCTGTTTAATTCCAAAATACTTCTTGATGTAGAAGCAACATGAGTTTGTCTGAAGAGGGAGGGAGGTTTGGTCACATTCACACTTCAATCCATTCATTTTGTCTTCTTATCTGTGAGCAGATCCTGCCTTTCCCAGATCAGTGCTTCACCAGCATGAACACAGTGTTTGTGGAGGTCAGAGCCGGGGACAGAAAAAGAAGACCCTGAGAGGGGTAGGCCAACTCCCTGGAGAGCAGCCCCCCTGTAACCTTGCTCACTGGTCTATGGGTGACTCATTCCTGAGACTGTATTGTGTTGCCTGGGACTGTGCCTTGGTCCCTGCAGGTCCCCCACGCCCCAGAGCACAATGGTTATGGACCTTTCAGACTGCTCCCCTACTTTTGCCTTCCTTTGGGTTGGCAGGAGAGGGAGGTAAGGTCCCTCTGGTGTCTGAAATCCTGGATCTATGGTCCCCCCTCTTCAGCTTGTTCTGGCTATAGCCCTCAAGGCCAAGGGGAGGCAATGATCCCCACTCCTTCATTCATTTGCCAGATCCCAGCATGTGCTGTGAGGAAGAATCTGTGCATCATTCTCATTATGTAGGACAGTAACAGCACCCACTGGGTGAGCCCTAGCCCCATGGGTAGGTCCACTGCTCTTCAGACCTGGTGGACACCTCTTGTGCTCACAGTACCCAGAGGCTGTGCTCACCTCTTGCCCTCTCGAATGCCATATTTCTCCCTGTTAGGGAATGTGTGCCTCCTCTCCCCAGTTTACATGGTGAAGCACTAACTGTCAGTGTGATGGTATTTGGAGGTGAGGACTCTGAGAGATCACTGAGGCTGAATGAGGTTATGAGTGTGGGGCTCTTGTGACGACACTAGTGACCTTATGAGAAGAGGCCAGAGCCTGCTGTGAGTACATAGTACTATCTGCAAGCTGGGAAGTGTTTTTACCAGAACCCACCCATGCTAGCACCTTGAGCTTGAATTTCTAGCCTCCAGAGCTATGAAAAATCAGTTTGCTGTCTAAGCCTCCAGTCTGTGGTATTTGTTATGGCACCTGGGCTGACTGAGACACTGTCCCTTCTCATTCCTGGGCTCTCACTTGTTCCCTCTGCCCCACAAGTCCTCACTATGCCTTGTTCCTCCTTTGTTCAGGATGCTTCTCCAGACCACTGTGACTACCTCTCAGCCTCTCTTCACCTGGAACTCCTCAGTGAGGACACCAAATACGCATGTGGATGGTCCACTTTGGCATGGGCTGCATGGCCACGTTGGGGTCCTGCTTCCCACTTGTGCATGTTCCCTTACTTCATTATTTTCTGAAACACAAGTTGTATGTCTCCCTGAAGTCTGTCATGCACTCATGATCCTGTTCCTGTGTGGGTAACTGTGACAGAAAAGTCCTCATCACCAGAGGCAGTGTTTAGTCTGTGGTGGGTGCTCAGTGAATACTTGCTGAGTGTTTGGCTGATGTTCTCCACAGTCAGGTATTAGGTGGCTGACACCAAGCAGGTGGAAGTATATGTGAGTGTGCATGAGTTCAGTTTCTCTGAATATGAGAGTTTCCCCCTTTCTCTGTTTCCTAGTCTTGGTGGCAAGCTCTTAAAAAGGGGAGAAAGTCCATTTCAATGAACTACTGAAGGTATGCAGAATGGTAAGAGAGAAAGGGAAAGTCACATGGCTCCAAGACCTCTTGCCTGGGCTACCGAGGGCTGCAGGTTCCTGTGACCTTACCACTCACACAACATCCTTCTGTGGGCTCAAGGAAACAGCTGAATGCTTGCATTTTATTCACTTTGTTTTTCTTAATAATCTCTAAGGCAAAGACCACATTCATTCTTTATCTGTGCCATGTGAGAAGTTCATGGTAAGCAGTCTGAGTGGGAAGTCAAAGCCGAGAGGAAGAGCTTCCTGCTGACCTGTGCTATGCACTGTTTAGTGACTTGCATGTGGCAGTAGGTCGGCGTGAAGATTTTGAGTGAGATGTGGCTTTCCTCTTCAATTTTGCAGACAGTTAATTGCATTGTAAGTGTTTTTCAAGTAATCTGAAAGAGTGCAATGCAGAATCTGGCCATAAAAATTGTTTGGATCGCGTTTTCTTCGTTGAAAGAGCTGGTGGTTAAGTCCTGTAACTCTGGCTTCTGACAATGCAGCATCATGAAAGGCTCCATGGGCCCAGGGAAGGTAACTGGAGAGCTGGCACTAACATTGAAGGAAGGAAGCCTGTGTGATGGGTTTCTGGGGCAGTGATGCAAGGGTAGTGAGAGGGAGTCTTCCACAGGGTACTAAATAGACCTGGCATTTTAGATGTGCCACTAGCCCCCAGACCTTTTGTCCCATCTAGGGTCTTACTACCATGGTGGGGTCCCCGAACTGCAGCATTGTCACGGCCTGTCATAAATGAAGAGCCTTCGGCCCCAGCCCTCAGCATCTAACACTGTCTTCATGGGGTAAGTAAATTGTTAGTGCCTATTATAGAGAAAGAAACTCATAAAGTTGGCCTTCAAAGGAACACTGGTGTCTAGAATCATTCCCACATCGCTGCAAAGGTGGTCACCAGACTTCATGGTCTAAGGTCAGTTACTTGTTCTTCTTGCCACCAAGGACTGCAGTCAAGGAGACTTGAAGTGGACAGAGCAAGGGCTCTCTGATGGTGTTTTAATCCACGGCACAGATGGGAAAGGTGCAGTTCAGTCTGGTGTGCAGTCACAAGTGTGACCCAGGCACCCAACCAGGACTCTGAGGTCCCTGAGTCTCATGTTTTACACTTTTGAAAATTCTTTTGTGTTGGCAAAGGGATCTAGGGCACGCAGTTGCCCATGGGTCACCACTGTACTGAACTAGAGCTGTGCAACTGGACCCGGGTCGCTTTCTGGAGTAGAAAAGAAAAGTTGGTTCGGTGGTGGCTACTGGGGTAAAAATAGCTTCACACTCCTTTTGGCCAGGGGCACTGAAGAAATGGGCCTGTGTGGCATTGGCTTAACCATCCTCCTCTAGCTGGGACTTTTGTGTTCCAACTCCTGATTTTGGTGCCACGTCTCTCCTCATTTCTGAAGAAAAACAAAGTTTAGATTCTAACTTAAAAAATATTTAGGCTGCTTGGGACTCAGACATTTGTGTGCTAGAGTTCACAGTAGCAATATTTGCAAGAGCCCAAAAGTGGAGACAACCCACTTGGCCACGGACAAATGAATGGACAAACAAAAGTGGTCTGTACATATGTGCGACCATGTTTTTTATTTTCAAGGTTATGATGCTTTGATATCTGGGTCCTTGCTGACCCTGGAGGGACTGGCCCTTTCAGGATAGCCAATTTATAGAGATAGAAAATGACTTGTTTGTGAGCCTACCTTTCCAATGCAGACCAACCAATCCAGATCCCATACTCCACCCACCCCCTCTATAAGTTCTCACACTTGGGTTATGGTCTCCTTGCCGTAGTCACCCCAGGGTCAGGTACTAGACAGTTATGGACAGCCCCCTTCCACCCCTGAGAACACTGAAATTTTTCCAGCTGGCCAATCCTGAACCTGCTCATCCTGCCTCATTTGGTGCTTCTCAGGGAAACCACCAACAGATTCTTGCCCACACTCCCTCCTCCCCCTTTGCTTTCTGCCTGTCCCTGGTCATCCTCTATGTGGCCCTGTGTGGTGTGCACTACCTCCTGTTTCTAAGGCGTCTGTGAGGATAAGAACAGTCATTTCCATCTCCATGTGTTTACTACGTCTGATTAAAACAAAAGCCAGATACGTTTTAAAACCATGTACAATGGAATATTATTCAGCTTTGAAAGGGAGGAAATCCTGACACATGCTACAACATGGATGAACTTTGAGGACATCATGCTGAGTTAAATAAGCCAGTTACACAAGGATCAATACTGTATGACTTTACTTACATGAGGTCCCTAGAGTAGACAGATTCATAGAAAAACAGACAGTAGGATGATGGGTACCACAGGCTGTGGTAGGGTTAATGGGCAGTTAGAGTTACAATTTAGAAAGATGAAAAAGTTCTGGAGATGATGGTAGTGATGGTTCCACAACAATGTGAATGGATTTAATGCCACTTAGTTATATACTTGAAATGGTTCAAATGGGAAATTTATTTTATGTGAAATTCACCACAAATTAAAAAATATTTACGTCACTGGCAAAGGAGTCCTTTAGTGCCCATGGCTCTTGGCTCACTGAGGGCAGGACATGGTCATGTGACATCTCCCTAGCACTTGTCAGGTGCCCAACCTCAGAGCGACAAGGTGTGAGTATCAAAGCAGAGCTTATCCTCTCCAGCTCTCTTCAGTCCTCCTATCTTCTCAGCCTCAGGAGGCTGGGTTGCCCACTGGCCCAGGGGCTTTGCCAAACCTCATGGCTGTGGAGAGGGTCTCCCTTTTAACAAACCAGGGCAAAAAGGCAGCTTCTTAGCAAATCACCTGGGAGAAGCAGCAGGTTCTATGAGCAAAGTGCTTCCTGGCCCAGAAGGAAGAATCCCATCTGAGAAATGGATTGAAATGAGAGACCAGGTTCTGCTTGTCTGGGGAGACCAGGCACTGCTGGAGTTGTCTACACCCATCTTTACGCCTTTTGCATCTTCATTTTTCTGGGAGGGCCCCTGCCCTGCCCAGGAGCTCCCAGGGTAGAAGGGGCTGTCAGCTGTGATTTGATGTAATGCTAGAGCACCTGCCCCTTTGGTTTTGCTGATTTTATTTTTAATAGGATTCAAATAAAACCACAACCTAACCCGCAAAGAAATGCTCCAGTGCTGTGTCAATACTAGGCTGATACTCAGAAAACAGGGCTTTTTGAAGGACTACTCCCTGCCCCGCACCCCCCTCCCCCCACCCCCCCCACCACGCACACACATCCCAGGCTGGGAATTCATGGCCTCTAGGCCTGGGGAGACTGTAACCCTGTGTTTGCTCCTTTTCAAGGCTGCTTTGCCTCCCCTCCCCAGTCTTGCAAGTTCTTTTGAAAATCCCAGACTCCAGCTTTCAACTCTTTCCTCTGGTCTCTGATAAAAGGCAAATTAAGATTCACTTTTAACAGTCTGACTGAGAGCTAAGAAGGCTTGTATGCAAAGACAGGACATCAAAGCACAGAGTTCCTTGTGCCCCTGGCCTGAGACAGTGGGAGGAGGGAATGTCTGCAGCCTGGGCTCCACCTACCTCTCTGCCTCAGCCCTTTTGCTCCAGCTGCATGGCTGAAGTGGCTGTGATGGAACACCTGACAAGCCTCTGAAATGGGGCTATAGGCAAATCTGACTCTGCAAAAACCCTGCAAATAGCTCAGATGCCTGAAGACACACTGTAATTGCCCTGGGAAGAACAGCTTGGCTAGAGTCCTTTTCTGTTGGTTTGAACTCCAGAGAAAATCCCATTGCTTCATGTTTATAGCAGCTTTGAGATAATTTGGGGGTCCTTGGAGAACAGGTCCCAGGCAGGCCTTCTGTCTAAACTCTGGTCTCAGAGCCCATGGTACCCCCTTAGCAGACAGCCCCCTTCTACCCCAGGTCTGTGCCAGCTCATGCTTAACCATCTGCAGTCCCACCTCCTGCAGGATCAAGACCTTGGCCATGGAGCTGGGACTGTTGAGATTCCCTAACTGGCTCAAAATGACTGGGCCCCTGCCCAGCTGTGCGCTGTAGGAATGAGTGTGTGTTTCTTGTTGAGCTCAGGGCTGGGTTCTGAGGTGACAGGTTTGTTATTTGTAGGTTTGTTTCCCTCTGCTTGACTCCAGTCTCTGTGAAAGGAGGGGTGTGGATTCACACCTTCCTCCTCAGTCACTGGCTGGCTGCTCTTTACACACCAAGGTTAGCTGTGATGTGTGTGGGAGGGTGTGCAATACCCACTGGAGATGAGACACTCATGCTTCCAGGGACCTGATGCCAAATCACCCACCTGATACTTAGTGGTGCAAAACAAGCCTTATGTCACTGTGCTTCTGGGTCCCAGGGTCAGGAATTCAGATGAGGCTCTCAGATTTAGGGACTGGGCTGAGGCAGGAGCACTGACTGACAGGGTCAGGTGGGGTGGGCTTCTTCCCAGCTTGATGGCTGTGGAGCATGGCACTCCTCCTGGGGTGGCCTGACAAACCAGAAGATGTCCATGTACAGGCAGAAGCTGTGTGTCCCGTGGCATGCAACCCAGGCCCCAGGGAAGGTAGGGGAACTTCAGTGGGATGGAGAAAACAGTGAGTCGACTCAGGTGCTTCTTCCACAAGAAAAATGTTCCTATGTGGAAGGACTTGCATCATGGGGTCAGACTTGTGGGGACATGAATAAGGGGGTGTGGCAGGTCATAGACACTCCAGGCTCAGTCTCCTCGCCCTGTAGCCAGGGTAGATGCATACCCACACCAAGCCACTCCCTCCCTCTGGCTCCTGCCCTTGTGCATGCCTCAAACTCCCTTACCCCTCCCACTCCTCTGTGAAACGGCCACTTGTGATTTGGGTGTGAGGAATGCACCAAGGCCTGGGTGGAATGAAAAGCTTCTATGGAAAGCAGCTGCAGAGAAAGCCAGCCCCGGACCTTTCTCAACTATGAAAGAATGTCAGCTTGTACCTCTCTTGGCTTCAAGGGGTGAAACAGCCATTTTTAGCAGCCATGTGGTCCCAGCCTGGCCTCTGCCAAGCCCACAGGCTGGGTGGATCTGGAATTTGCCTGGTCAGCTAAGGCTTCATGGAGAGGCAGGTGAGGGGTTGCTCAGGCTCTGCACATTCCTGAGTGGAGAATGCTCAAGGCCTGGCCTCTTTGGTGCCCTTGGGCAGGGTAGGGGACGTGTGCTTGTTCTGCAGCCCTGTCGGTTGCCTTGAGTAACTAACTCCCAGCGCCTGTTCAGAGAGCCTGAGGTCTGCAGGGCATGAGGCAGAGTCTCTATGCCATGTGAGAGGGTCCCCTACCCTGTTTACCTCACCTTCCACCATCAGGAACCCAGCCAGTTGCTTGCAGGTCCAGTCTGAACACGTAGCATTGCAAACAGCAGAGGAGGACTTTAAATATGCAGTTAGGTGTCTGGCTCCTCTCCCAACCTCCACAGAATTTTATTGTTTTTGCCACCATTTTGTTTGAGATGGTCTGTGGGTCCCAGGGTGCTGGGAGGGGAAGCACAGGAAGAAGGCAGGGCATCAGCTCCAACCCCAACAGCACTTGCAGGCTACCTGGCAATGGCTCTCAGCGTCTTCATCTGTGAATGAGGAGGGGAATTCTCTCAAAGGAGCCCTGCCCAAAACAAAGATGGGGGCCATGGGTGGTTAAATTCCCTTTGAGAGCCAGACAAAAAGCTGAGTACTCCTTTGAAGGGAGATGCACACACGGTGCATCCTGTGTGTGCAATTCCCAAAGGGTGTCAACATCTAGAAGTGTTTTGGTGGTCTCCGGACTCAAGAGGTTCTGTTTGAAAAGGAAAAGGGTAGGGGATAAGGAAAAACTGTGCAGAGAAAAAAGAGACTGCAGGAAGTAAATAAACTTGCACAGATGCTGTCAAATTGAAGTAATAGAAGTCTGTTCCACACACTTAATTTACAAACTTGAGTGGCACACCCCTCAGAGAATGACTGGAAGGAACTCTCCACCCACACCCTCTCTTTGGCTTGAGCAGTGAGCAGCTGGGAATTTGGACTGCAAGAAACCCAGATTTAGAGAGCATACCTCAAACTTCAGGATGACAGACTTCACCCTTCTCCCCATGAAGCGGGCCCTCAAGAAAACCTGCACACCCACCTCATCCTGGGCTGGAGAGACTCTGGTCCCCAGAAAGTCAGGCTCTTTGCCAGCTGGGGCTGATTTTGCCTACAGGGAGAGAGGTCCAACTTTATCTCCCATCATACCCTTCAGTGACAAGAACCCCAAGAGCTGGAGGGTGCTGTGCAGTATGTCAAGGAACCTGCTCTGTGCTGGAAGCTTCTTACTACAGTCACAGAGTGACTACAGTCTGAGTTGGGACACAAAGCCTCTGGAAAGTTCTGGGGCCAGGACCAGGTCTCTGGGCCCCCAGGCCCCTGCTGCTACTGAAAAGCCCTGCCATCTGCCTGAGGAGGTCAGGAAGGCCTCTGGAAAGTGCCTTCATGTTGGAGGTCATCAAAAGCCTCTCTCTCACCAGGTGGCCAGGGTTCCTCCTGGGCACAGGGCATGGACATGACCATGTGGAGTGAGCCAGGACCTGTCATCAGCCTGGGTAATACCTACCTTGGAGAGGTCAGCACTCAGGGTCCATGCTGCATCCCCAGGGCCTGGGGAGGAGGCCAGCTCCTTGTCAGGCAAGGCTGGGCATTTTGCATAAACTGTTCTTTGAATCTTATAGCAGCCTGGGGATATCCAGATTCCAGACCAGCTAGTCAGGCATCTCCCCATGGCTCTGCCCATCTCCCCCTGCTACTCTCTCATGATCACCTAGCCCCTAAGTGCTAATGCTCAGTGGGCATGGGCTGGAAAAAGCAGTGGGGTGCTCAGGGCATATAAATTTTCATGGGCTTTGCTGTGGGACTCAGAGTCCACAGGAGGCTATGCTGTAGGGCTGAGGCCTCCCTAAACTGGCTTTGGAAAAGACATATGTCCTATAGTTGCCTACTAATGAAGGTGGTCAGGCCCCAGTGCAGGCAGCTGTGCCATGTCAGGGGAGGACCTTGGATGAGCTTTATGGAACTATCCATTACTGCTGATGGCTCAGAAATAACTGCTCTTAGAAGGGGGTCCATGGGCCACAGGAAGGATCTGAAAGCATGGGCTCTTTCAAGGAAGTAGCCCAGCAATGAGAGTTGTGCTGAGGCTGGGGACCCAAAGGCCAGCCTACACCTGGAGGATAGTGACTATGGATGGCTGCCTGGTTTCTCTTGGTCACTTCCCTTTGTGTGAAGAGAGTTGCATGTAGTTTCAAGGTGGTTGTGAGAACACATGTGTTAGCACAGCACCGAGGAGCTACCCGGGGATACTGGCGAGCTTCAGAGTTCCTGACCGAAATTTGCCTGAATTTCATGTGGTGTTCAGTGCTGCTGTCCAAGGGGGATGGGGTAAGGATGAAGCCAGGTCAGTTGGTGTCAAAAGGGGTCTTTCTAAACTTTTGATGACACCTCTCTGCCACCTCCCTTGTGCGTGCAAGAGATTTTGGTAACTGGGGTAGTGGTGAACTACGTGGAAACTCAGTGGATATGCCCATAGTTTATGTGGATCAGGAACTTGGAGATGGTAAAGGTTAGCTCATTTCTACTCATGGTGTCTGGGCCACATTTTGAAGACTTGAAGGCAGGGGGTCTAAACCATCTAAGTGGTCATTCACTCATAAGTCTGACAACCAATGTGGGCTGGTGGCTGGGGACCTCAGTTCTTGCCACATGGGCTAGTTGGGCTTCCACACAGCATGATGGCTGAATGAGTCTACAGAGAGCCATGTGCTACTAATGACCTCACTTTGGCTATCACATGGCATTGCTTCTGCCATATTCTCCATGTATACAGTACGCAGGCTCAAGTGTAAGAGACCAAGACAACCCTCAGGGGGAGAAGCACCTGTGGGATAGGGTGTGCACAAATCTTGACCCTTCACACAATACACAGGAAGTACCCATCTGTGCAATCTTCCTGTGAGGGTTTTCATAAAGAGACCAGAATTTCATCCAGACTCACTCCTGTAGCTCTTGTGCTAAAGGTCCTCTGAACCAGTTTCATAGGTGTGAGAGTGTAGGAGAGCAGGATCATGAAGCAAGAGTCTCCTTCAATCCAGCCTCAGGATCTTACAAACAAGTCAGGGGAAGACCACATAAGTGTAAGCCAACATGATGAAACATGCACATAACATGTTAAGACAGTAAAAGGACCATGTTAATAAGAGATGCAAATTATGAAAATATGTGGGGCCTGACCTCTCCTTGAGTGGCCTCTTCTAGATCCAAGAGAGAAGCTTTTAGCTAGTTGTCTGAAAAAATGGTGGTGGTGGTGGGGGAGGGTGGTGGTGACGATGACTCTGGCTATTTCTCAGGAGTCACTTAGATTGATTCATTACTATTGAGTTTTAAAAAAATATCTATATGGTGTATATAGAATTTAAAGTAATTGTTTATTTCTTTAATTTGCAAAAGAAAGCAAAACTAGATCCAAAAAGTAAAAAATAATCTCATTTTTCTTTTTATTTTTAAAAAATTAAAATTTAAGCCCTAGCCCGGTGACTTAGTTGGTTGGTGCATGATCCTTTATACTAAAACGTTGTGAGTTCAATCCCTGCTTGGGGTAGGTATGGGAGGCAACTGATCGATGTTTCTCTCTCTCTCTCTCCCTTCCTCTCTTTCTAAAATCAATGAATATATCTCTGGTAAGGGTTAAAATAAACTAAAAAAATGAAATAAAAAATAATAATTAATCCAATAAACTTAATTTAATTTAATTTCCTTCAAGGACAGCAGGGCAGGGAGTAGATGGAAATAGCATGAGCAATTATGAAGCCAGAAATATCGTTGGCTTGGATATTCACAATGACATGGGTCTTTCTGATTCCATGGCTTTCCTGCACCTAGTGATGATATCAGCAGTAGTAACCAGCATTTGTTGAGGACTCCTGAGAGTAGAGCTGTAGAATACACCATGTGCATAGTATCCACTGAGCCTTCAGACCTCCTGGGAGGCAATGTCATTGTCACTGCACATGAGGTACCTAAGGCAGGTACTCAGAGTTAGTATGTGGGAATTGATGGAATCTGGACTTGAGTGTCTAATGTCAGAAGTCAGGTGTCCAAGCTCCAGGCTGTTTTCTGTCCCTGGAGGAGAATGGGAATACCCATGGGTCTATTTAAGCCATGACCATCTTCTAACAGAGCCCTGGGATGAGGTTCTTATGTTTGGTTTCTCCTTTTGAAGGTGAGAATTTCCTAAACTCGGTCTTCAGGTTCAAGTTGTTCTATGGGCTGGCCTGACATCTCCCTCCTTCCAATGCATTCTCTTTTGTTATCCAGGACTGGGGCTGTGGGGTGGGTCCATTGGAACCATCCACATCTTGCAGGCACTTTGCCAGAATACACTTGGGAAATCTCTGTAGTTGTAGGAGCAGGTGCACTCCACACAGAGATCCAGAAAGGCACCTCTCTTTAGAGAAGAGAAAATACCCCCTTGGATAATCATAGTAGCATGCAAGCTTTTAAATGCCAGTTGCCTTCTAAGTGGGTTTTGTGTTGCCCATGGGTACTTTTGTGTGTTGGGGGGGGTGTTTTTACATTTTTGAATTGAGTCACACATACTCATATTTGCCAGTGAAGAAGAGAAATTTTACTGGGAGCTCCGAGTATCTGAAAACACACTCAGGATACTGGAGACATCTTATCTGCTAACAACAGGTTGATTTTTCATTCCTTTCCTACCACTGAGTTGTACTTGAATACCAGTCTGTCCACCTACCAGTTGCATGCATCCTGGGGCAGGTAGCTAGGATCTCCCACTGGAGTGAATAGTACCTGGTGAGGTGTCCTGAAGCCCCCAAAATAATTTGGTCCATCTGAGGACAGACCCCTTTCCACCCACATGAGATCCCCACCAAGAAGACAGGGGAGCACAGAAAAGGCAAAAGAGTCCTGCACGGGATCCTTAGATGAGACTGGTGTCAGTTGAAGTGGGTGCTGCTTGTGGAGGCAGGAACATTGCAGGGCTTCCTAGCTGGAGGGCTCAGGGCAGCAGGCAGCTGAGACAGCTCTTCTCTTCCCAGCTCTGTCTCCCTGGGTGGCTCCTGGGTCTTATAGGAAAAAGACATCTGCTAGACTCTGAGCATTGGGTATTATATTCTTGAGTATGCCTCCCTCTCGTCTCCCATTGGACAGTCACTAACAAATGAGAGAGGGCCTAAGGGCAGGCCAGTCATCCTGTGACATCCAGAGCAATCCTTCTACAGCTCAGAAGTTTGGTCTGTACCCACCAGTAACCAGGAACCAGGGGTCACCCTTACTCCCTGTCCCCTATCTCCCAGGCCACTGGCCCCAGGCCTTTTGTGTGTCTTGAAGCCACACGTATCTCAGTGGCCCTCCTCCTCCATCCAGGGCATGAAGTATGGCAACAGTTTGTTTACTGTTGTATTTGCACCACTTTGCATGGTGCCAGTCTGGCTCTTTATTAATTTTTCTCAACATCAGTGTGATCGAGTCCCTCCATCTTTAGAGCTTTCGGTGCTTCTATTGCTACATGCCAGTCCTGATCCTGCTATAGCACCATGGTCCTTCTTCTCCCCAATATTTTATTGTGATAACTTTCAAATGTATAGGAAAGTTGATACAGTTGTACAGTGAATACCCATCTTCCACCCCTAGAATTCATGATTCCCTCTATTGCACCTCCATCCATCTCATACTTCCATGCATTGCACGGAAAGTTTCTATTGTCAATGGAGACTTCAGCATGACATCATTAACAAGAGTTCAGTATTGGTTTACAGTTCCTTTTCGGGGTAAAGTTTACAGTCAGTAAAATGTGTAGGACTTAACAGCACAATTGATGATCCCATTGTGTAATGTAAACCTTATCAAGATACAGAATGTTTGTATCATTTTAGGAATTCCCTCAGGCCTCTTCCTAGTCAATCCTGGCCCCCACCTCCACAAAGGCAACCACTGTCCAGTTTTTTGACTCTTTTAGAACTTTATAAAATGGAATTGTGGAGCATACACTTTTCTGAGATTTATGTGGTTGTTGCATGTGTCAGTAGTTGGCTCCTTTTTATTGCTGAATTGTATTCCATTGCACAGATGTGCCACAGTGTTCCTGCTGGTGGACACCTGGACTCTGCCAGTCTATGCAATAGTGACCAACAAACATAGAGCTGTTATCTGCCTTCCTGTGCATGTCCTGGGACAGATGCAGGCTTTCATGATGCTCAGATGGGCTTGCAATATGCACACCAGTATCTTTATGACAAAACCTTTGTGTACTCCTCTACTCACAGCCAACTGAGGAGAAGGGCAGGGACAGTTCTTAAATTTGGGCTTCTGTAACACACTTGGGGACTGCGTGCAGTGGGCGCATGACACATCTGACACTTGCTTTTCTTTTGGGCATTACTTCCTGGGTAGAGTTTCTTTTTGGAGGTTGGTCCTGAAAGCACTGGCAGGGAGGGGGACAGAGTTGTCCTTGGTGTAGACACCTGGGACTCAGCCACCAGGGACCTCAGGGGCAAGTGTCCCCTTTGGGAGGTGAGGGATCTGGGGAGTGGAGTCTTACCCTTTCATCTCCCTCTTGCCCCCTTCATTGTCTGCACTCTGGTTCCTAAGCAGCCAGATAGTTAACTCCAAGCTCAGGCCTGCCCAAGAATAGGCTGAATGAATCTGGGATGACCTCAGGTTGAGGGCATAGGCACTATGCAGGAGCCTGCAGCTTGTTTCAGGACTTGGATTTCCCAGGATACCAAGGGCATGTGCCCACCTCTCGAGAAGCCTGCCTTGACCACCTGCAGGCAACTATAGGTGTTCTCCTTTTCTCTCTGCTCTGATTATACAAGGACACACACCTAATAGTGCTAGATTACATCTCACCACAGTGGTCTGTTTATGAGGTTCCCCTGTCAGTGGCAAGAGGACCCCATGACTCCAAATGGCCTGTATGCATGGATGCTCTACAACCCCCCCTGCAATGACTCCAATCAGTCTGACCCTTAGACACTACCCGTTCTATCCTAGGTATTGTTTCCATAATGCTGGACCACAAAGGACTGGCTGGGGATGCAAACACACTGGCTTTCTGCCTCTCTTCCCTGCTCAGCCAGCCCTGTGTGCTATTGTGTAAACTCTCCCTAAGTTTGCTGCCTAAACGTTAGGCTGACTGGGCTGGAAGTGAGGTGAGCACAGTGTTTGTTGATGGCAGGTGGAGTTTTACCAACTAGGGCAGGTTTAGTTAGGTGCACACCTTGGCTGAGTAAGGGTCTGTGAAGATACCCTCCAAATGTGGAGCTGCCTGGGAGGCCCTTGGAGGCTGGTCCTTGCCACACGACAGGTGCATCTTGCCCTGCACTGCCCTGAACTGTCTCTGGGGAATCAGTGCAGAACTCGGCACATCCATCCTGACCCCTTATCTTGTTTGCTTATTAAGCGTGAGAACCTCCTCCAGATTTCTTCACAGGGATCAATGCAAGTAGGTCCTACTGGTACTGCTACCAGGTCCCTTGGTGACCAATCAGCTATAGGAAGTAGAGCTGGTATTTGAAACTCTTAATTGTTATCATTTTCCCATATGAACCAATAAATGTGGCACAGAGCCATTTAGTTCTTAACTCTCTTGGTGACTTCATTCTCTCAACACAGGCTCTTTCAGTCATCATGGGTGGCTGTCAACAACACACAGGAAGCTCAGTGGTGTACCACAACAAAAGTATTTCTTGGTCATATCCCATCCACTGAGGGTGCACTGAGGGCTGGGCAAGGGTGTTCTGACCGAACAGTCACATAGAGACCCATGCTCCTTCCATCATATGGCTCTGCCACATTTGAGGGCCTTGGAGTTCTCTGCCAGAGTCTCCAAATCCAATAGTCAGAGGAGGAGAGTGAAGGAATGTTAGAGGACCCGATGGAGGTGTCAGGCTTGAATGGTATAAATGTTGCTTCTGCCCATATTTTGTTTTCCAGAATGATCACATGGCCCTATCTAACCACTAAAGAAGCTGAGAGTTAGAGTCTAGCAGTGTGCCAAGGAAAGGGGAATTGATGGACAAGTGGTGGTGTCTTGGCCCCATGGGAAGAGAGAGGTGGTTAGAGAGGCATGTTGGGTGGCTTGTGATGTAGCAAGGAAGATCCCTTAATGATAGCAGCACCCATAATGATAGCAGCACCTCAAAGTGCCTGCAATATAATGGACTCAGTTCTGCTTCCTAAGTCAGGATACAATTGGGCCAATACTTTTTCAATATAGAAATTCTCATAAAATTCTAAAATTAAACCATGCTTGATTTTATATATGAAATATTTCCCCCTGAGTGGTATCCTACAGCCATGGTTGCAGTTGGAGAGCTTTCTGGGGAATTCATGACAGATCTATTGAGTGACAAAATCAGTCTGGGACACTCACAGTTGACCAGCTAGCCAGGGCTTTGTACTGTGTCCTGTGTAATTCTGCAGGAAGGACTGTAGGGAGCCACAGTTCTGTGTTTACAGGACAATGGGACATTTAATAAATGAAGTTTTTACATTCAATGTTCCCTAGTGCAGCTTGCAAAAAATGTAGTTAAAATTTAACTTTAATGAAAAAAATTTAAAAAATGAGATTGTACTAAGTTAGGTCTGTCATTGGAAACTTGAGACCTGAGGTTTCTGTCCCTATAATAGGTGAACAGAAGAGGCACCTTGGGGTAGGAGAAGTGGGGCTACTTTATGGAAGAGGGGCATTGGTCTGGGGAGGGAGTGACAAGGTTCGGTTAAGGAAGAGCTTGGCAAGCAGAGGCAGCATGTTGCAGGGTTGATGAGGACAAGACAAAGTTCTGATTAAATCCTGGGGGTCAGGAGCAGAGACTAATATGTCCTTCTGTCTTCACCACATCTCTTTTTCTAAGGACAAAGAGTTTGACCTCATTTATACCTGCAGCATTTACAACCCTAAGATTCCAAGTCACCTTATAGAAGTTCTAGGGAAAGGTTTTATTAAATGACATTGTGAATTTATCCAACATCACAAATAATTAACAAGTGAGCAGAATAAAGGGCATCAGTATACACTGAAGCATTTTGGAGTGAATAAAATGTCAACAATTTCAAGTTGAACTACCTTGCTTAATAATGAAAGGACTAACAGGGTAATATTAGAAACACTCATTTACTAACAGCTCTGGTTCTACACTAGTCTCTTGAAGAATTCATTTCACTTGAAAGATATATTTAGCTTTTACTAGGAAGTGCAGAAGGCCCCTTGGCTTTCTGGCCTCAGGATCCTTCTGGAAGTCACTTGAAATCTGGCCTAGGATCATACACAGTTTTTTTTCTTTTTTTTTTAAATTTTATTTTAATCATTGTTCAAGTATAGTTTTCTCCCCTTTACTCCCAATCCAGCCCACCTACCCCTCCCTCCCAACTTCCCTCCCATTACCACCCTCCCCCTAGTTTTTATCCATGTGTCTTTTAACTTTGTTCCTGTAAACCCTTCCCCTTTTCCCTTGAAACTCCCTCTTCTCTCTCCTCTGGTCACTTTCTGCCTGTCCTCTATTACAGTGCCTTTGACTATATTTTGCTTATTTCTTTGTATTGTTGTTTAGGTTCCTGTTAAAGGTGAGATCATATGGTATTTATCTTTCACTGCCTGGCTTATTTCACTTAGCATAATGCTTTCCAGTTGCACCCATGAAGTTGCAAAGGGTAGGAGCTCCTTCTTTCTTTCTGCTGCATAGAATTCCATTGTGTAAATGTACCATAGCTTTTTGATCCATTCACTTACTGATGGGCATCTAGGTTGCTTCCAGCACTTAGCTTCCAACACTTTATAAATTGTGCTGCTATGAACATTGGGGTACAAAGGTTCTTTTGGATTGGTGTTTTAGGATTCTTGGGATATAGTCCCAGCAGTGGAATTGCTGGGTCAAAAGGCAGATCCATTTTTAGTTTTCTGAGGAGGTTCCATACTGTTTTCCACAGTGGTTGTACCAGTCTGCAGTCCCACCAACAGTGCACTAGGATCCCCTTTTCTCCACATCCTCTCCAACACTTGTTGTTTGTTGTTTTGCTTATGATGGCCATTCTGACTGGTGTGAAATGGTACCTCATTGTGGTTTTAATCTGCATCTCTCTGATAGCTAGCGATATTGAACATTGTTTCATGTGATTTTGGATCTTCTGTAGGATCATACACAATTTTTGAAAAACCCAGTCAGTTTCCATTTGAGGCTGATGCCTGTGCTTAGTCAAAAAATCTAAGTTTTTTAAATATATTTGATTGACTATGCTATTACAGTTGTCCCAGTTTCCCCACTTCACTTCCCTTGACCCTGCTGCTCTCTCCCACCCTATCCCACCCACATTTCCCCCTTTAGTTCATGTCCATGTCTCATACTTATCAGTTCTTTAGCTTCTACATTTCCCATACTATTTTTACCCTCTCCCTGTCTATTTCCTACCTACCATCTATGCTACTTATTCTCTGTACCTTTTCCCCCTCTCTCCTCCTCCCACTCCCTCACTGCTAACCCTCCATGTGATCTCCATTTCTGTGGTTCTGTTCCTGTTCTAGTTTATTTGCTTAGTTTGCCTCAGTAAGGTCAAGTTAAAGGAGTTCATCATCACCAAGCCCTTATTATATGAAATGTTAAAGGAACTTATCTAAGAAAAAGAAGATAAAAAACATGTACAGTAAAATAACAGCAAACTCACAATTATTAACAACCACACATAAAACAAAAACAAAAATCTAATTCTTGACTCACTAGTCCTTGGGTTTCCAGGTTTTAGAGCAGCCAGAAAGGGGGCTTTGTTTGGGTGATGATTGCTATTGTTTTTCTGTTAATCACTCTCTCCATCTCTGTGGCTCAAGTAACCAAAAATGGATCAATACTGAAAGAGCAAAGCTCCAGGCCAAACAGATGAAATATAGCCATGTTTTCACAGTGGTGCTATAACTATTATTTATCCTTCCTGCATTCAAATGCCATGATGATATTTGAGAAGAGACTGAAAGCTGTGTCTCCTATTGCTGTTTCTGCATGAGCTAATCACTGCACTAAGAGAGAGAACTGAAATTGAAGCAAAGCAACAGTGGATCATCATAGACATACAACCGTAAATATCTTTATTGCCATGGAGTCCTTCAGGAAACAAGATCTTGTTTATATTGAAATACACTCGGTTTTATAGACATACAAGTTTTATGTTGTCAACAAGCACTGAGTATCTAAAGAGCCAAAATATTTCTGGAGACATGGGTTCAAGGATGAAAACATGCAGTGATATCTGAGGTGTAGTGAGCTGCCTACCAGGCCTTTCTTAGGGTCAGCAGCAGAAAGAGTGTGCTTGGGTGCTGGGTGACTCTTAAAGGCTGTGGAATGAGCAGAGAATGAGCAGAAGTATTATTGATTGGGTAATGGCAACCTCTTTATTGTTCACTATTATCTCTGAGGCAATGACAATAAGCCTGCTGGGCTGACAGGTCATCTAAAGTTAGGTAACATTGCAGCATGTATTGTTTTGGAATCAGCCCAGATCCAGGTTAATGAGTGTTTCTTTCCCAAAGCAGTTGTCTTTATGCTTACAAAATAAAAAATAACATGCAACTCTAGTATCTGCAGGCCCTGGCAGATGCTGGCTGCAAGAGGTCACTGTGACATTAATTCCAGAATTTTATGGGCCTCACAGGGTCCCTTCCCTTGCCCTGCTCTACAGCATGGTCAAATCAGGACCTCTGAGCTGCTATGAAGTGTCTGTTCCCTCATAGTGTTTCTCATTCCTTGTGCTCAGGGTTGCGGCCCCAGCTGCTGCCTCCCAGTATCCCTAAGCTGTGAACTGAAACAGTCAGATCCAGGGTGCCCTGTGCATCAGGGTAGGGTGTGTGTGTGTATGTTTAGCCCACTTGTCCTCTTGTTACATATATACACATAGCAGGTTTTTTGATTCTTCAACAGAGAGAAACAGATGTTTTACAGATTAAAACCTTAAGAAGCACACATGCAGTAACCTACCAAAATGCACCGAGTGCTGTAGCTGTTCAGCTTCCTGTATTTAGAAATAAACGGTTAATGTTTCATCCATAAACCAATAAGTGGTTTAAAAGTCATGCTCAGTATTTCAAGGGACTGAAATGACAACAATGAGAAGTCCCTCAGGCATTTGTTATGAAACCCCTTCTCCTCCTCCAGGTAATAAATAAGAATCTGAGCATGGGACCTGTCCCTTATCACCTCTGGGCCAGAGGTCAAATCTCAGTCTGGTCTCCTGCTGAGAACCTATTTCAAACATGCACAACTCTTTCTAATGAGGAGTTTTCACATAGTTATCTGATCTTATCATCACAATAGCTGCTATGAGAATGGTTTTGTTTTGTCCCAGTGAGGAGACTATGGTGACTTGAGCAGTTCTGTGCCCAAGATCACACAGTATGGATTTAAGAGTAAGAGCTAGCTTTCACACATTCATACACCTTCTTTTTCTCTCTAGTTTTTAATAAGTAAGCAGAAATGCTGCCAGTGGAAATAGTGTTCTCTCACAGAGTACCAAGGAAACTATTCCAAGAGACACATGCTTGGGGGTTAGAGGCATAGTTAAGATTAGAGGGCTGCCCCTGGATACCCAATGACTCATTTCCATCTGTCCTTCCATAGAAAAAGTCTAGCCTCATCTTCACCAAGGCCAAAACAATGGCCAGTGTCCAAAGATTCTGTGCCAGCATCAGCAGTTTCATTCCTTATCCAGGTAGTTTAGTGCTGTTTCTGTCTGTGATCTGTTGCTGTGCTGCTGTATCCAGGTTTCCACTTAGAGCCTGAGCTTGGAGTCCCCATGGCTGTTAAGGCAACATGATTGCTAAGGAAAGAGAACTATGCAAATGAACAGGGTTTGAGCAGAGCAGTGTTAGAGAAAGAGGGAGGGAGAGAGAGAGAGAGCGCGCGAGCGAGTGAGCTGGAGTCTTTGTTAACTGAGATTATTTATCTTGGGCTTGGAAAGGACCAGGTGATTTTTCAAAATAACCAATCAACTTCCCAAGATTTTGCCAGCTTCTAATGGGTTCACCCCTTAACCAAGCAGTCCCTAACCTTTTGGGCACCAGGGACCAATTTTGTGAAAGACAATTTTTCCATTGACTGGGGTTGGGGGAGAGATGGAGCTCAGGCAGTAATTTAAACAAACCTTTCCTAGCCTGCTGCTCACCCCCTGCTGTGTAGCTCAGTTCCTAACAGGCCATAGACCAGTACTGGTCCACCGCCTCTGCAGAGATCCTAACAAACCCATTTCCTAGATCTTCCAGGGTTGTGCTCTCTTACTCAGTTCGATCCTTTCCTCAGGCTAGACATGACTCTAGTGGTCTCCATCTTGGCTCATATTGCACATGTGCTTAGCCCCCCCTTTATTGTTCCATCCCTTCCCTCAGTGGTTGGGAATGGACCAGTGGTTCCCTGGGGAATGTGTGAAGCTGTAACTTCCTGGTGAAGCAAACAGGTTTCTACTCTCTAGTTTACTATGCTTAGTAATGTCTGATTTCCCTTGCTTCCTTCCTTTATTAATAACTAGATAACTATCAATGCCAACAAAAATAGCTCCTTAAACAGAAGTCTTATATAAAGAAAATATCTATTTCATGGAAGAGGAAGTCTTATGCAATGAGTATACCTACTTCCTGGAAGTATTTTGTCCCAGTCTCTTACATTCGTCATTGTCATGTAGAAACAGGCACTGAGCCTTCAGGGTTTAAACATGCTGTCAAGTACTTTGACCAAAGCACATTTTGATTTGGGAAGAGTCTCCTGAGCTTTTTGGTGGTATTAAATTTGTAATTTTTGAAAATAGTAGAAAACAGTTGACTTGTTTACCAATGCTCTCATTGTGTCTGACCTTGAATTATAGATGTGAGACTGAAGCTGTTAGAAGATTTGGATATCAGATGGTATCTCTTTTCACTGCTCCTCCTGGAAGTTTACATGGAAACCCTCTATTTCTCAGAGGCTTATGATGCCTTACGGGTATGACAAGTGTCAATGCCAAAGGCCTTAGTGGTGTCTAAATAGGGAGCCCAGTGTTTCTTAGTTTTTGTCCATATCAACATGCACCAATAAGGTCGGACCTATGCATTTCATCCAACACACATTAAGTGCCTACTGAATGCTGGGAACCAAGCAAATGCTGGGGCTATAGTTGTCTCTTACACAGACACATTGGTGCCCTGCCTAGTGGACCATAGATTTTGTGAAGAGAATATGTTAGAAGAAATAGTATCATCAATAACAAATGTTATAATTTAACAAGTACAGTGGGCTTATGAACAACATGGGTTTAAACAGCACTGATCTACTTATATATAGATTTTTTTCAATAAATACCTGTACTATTTTCTATCCACAGTTGGGAGTCTGTAGATGCTGATGGCTGACTATATGTGTTGATCAATGTCATTTTATACAGTGGACTTAAACATCTGCAAATTTTGGTATTAAGGGGTGGAGGTAGGGCAGGAACTAATCCTGGATACTGAGGAACAACTGTGTAGTTAAATGTTTAGGGAGTTAAAAGTTATACATGGATGTTTTACTACATGGGGGTTGGTGCCTCTAACCCCAGCATTGTTCAAGGGTCAATTGAATTAAGAAGGAACAGATCCAAGGGCCAAAAAGGTCATAATGAGTGGTGAAGGTGGGGACCTTGTTATTTTATTTCTGCAATGGATCACGGGAGGCCTGTCTGAGGAGGGGCTTTGAAATTGAGATGTCAGTCATGTAAGTGGAAGTGGGAGGGACATGCTAAGCAGAAGGAATAGGCTGGGTGAGGGAAGAGAAATGAAGGAAGGGGTCAGTGGGAACAAGGTGAGGCTGGAGGGACCAGGAGTGGCTCCATCATGTGGAACTTAGAGGCCCTGACAAGGATCTTGGTTTTTAATTAAAGTCAAGAAAAAGACAACGAAGGATTGCAAGGAGTGATGACCAGATCTGACTTAAATTTTAAGAACATCGCTAGCTAGTGGTGGAGCATTGGTTGAGGAAAGAGAAGAGTAGAAGGGGCAGTATACCAATTAAGAAGCTTTGTACTGTTTTGAGGAAGGTGACGGTCGCTTGGTGCAGGCAGCAATAGTGCAGACATGTATTAAGAATGTATGTCTGTGCAGGGGTAGAGATAGAGAATTAAAGAGGAGGAAGAACTTGGGTTTGAGGCATGATCACCTGGGAGAATAGTGGTTTAATTTACTGAGATAAGGATGATGGGATTGGAATAGGTTTAGAGAGAAAAACCAAGAGATCTGGTATAGATATACTTTTAGTTATTTATTGCTGCATAAAAAAGCACACCCAAAACTTATTGGGTTACAATAGCACCAATATTGTGGGTTGACTTGGCAGAGCTGGGTGGTTCCTTGATTGTTCTTATTAGGGTCTTTCACGTGGCTACAATCTGCTGGTAGCTGGGGATGCAATATCCAAATGACTTTTTTCACATGTCTGGGGCATTTGTGGGGTCAGCTGGAAGCTGAGCTCAGCTGGGATATGGGGTAACTGGGCCTCCTTTCTCCATGAATTCTCAGGACTACTCCCTGTGATTTCTCCAGGTAGTTAGATTTCTTCTGTGGTAATTCAGTGTTCCCCAACACTAATTGCCAAGGCAAGAGCACCAGTTTCACTCTTACATGTTGTATTGGTCAAAGTCACTCCCTGGGCCAGCTCAGATTCAATGAGGGAGGAGATGGCACAGGGCCATTTTTGGGTGCTGGCAACCTGGATGCAGATGTCCAGATGGCATTTGAGTGTATGAGTCTGGAACTTGGGGTGAAGTCTGGACAGAAGCTATAAATTTGAGGTTGTCAGTATGTAGATAGTATTTCAAATTATAGGAATAAGAATGAATGTGGCCTTGTAGAGAGAGAGAGTATAAATGGGAAGAGTCTCCAGGAAACACCATCATTTAGGGCTATCAAAAGAGAGTTGGACATCCTGCAGTGGATGCTGAGGAGGAAGGACCACTGGGTAGAGGAAAACTCAAGAGAATGTAGTTAAAATCCAAAGGAGGAAAGTCTTCTAGAGGGAGGGTGTGGCTGACCCTATCTAATGCAGGCAAAGGTCAAAGAGTCAAATGAGATGAGACATATGAGACTGGGTGTGCCAATGGAGTCCTGGGGAGGAGCATCCTTGGAAGGAGGGTGGACATGTATCCCTCACTTCCCAGGTGAGGTGAATGACAGGAGTGCTGGACAAAAGAAGACAGCCTGTGAGATAGTTCTTTCCAGGAGTTTGGTTGTGGGAAAGCCCAGAAATGGCATTTCCTAGGATGCCCTTCATGAATATAGGAGCCATGGAGCTTCTCTCAGTGGCTCCTACTGCTCCTTCCTTTCTCATATCTCTCTTCTCACTTGTTATTTACACGTACTTGAGACTTGACAAAGGAAACTGTTTGCTGTTATTTCTCTTGTCAGAGACTGGCCCGAGTTCTCAGCACTGCCTTAGTCACCAGCTGACCACATGTACCTGGGCTGGCAACTTCCTCATGGAGGATGTCAGAAGATGGTTTTGAGTTCAACCTGGTCCGAAATGTTGACTGCCTGGCCATGGTGGATGAAGGGAAGGGTGGGAAGGGCACAATGACCTTGTAGGGATAGTAGAGGTGGAAGGCAGCCAGGTCACGAGAGACCAGTATTCCATATGTTGTACTTTTCCAGTTGAATTGTAACTGTTTTATAATGGCCATTTTCTCTTTTGATTAACAGAACCCCACCCCCTCCTTTTTAAACAAAATTCCATGACAAAGACCAAGAACACAGCAGGTGCAAGCTGGCTGCTCTGCTGAATTGTCCTGGTGAGTGGAGCCAGGCCTGGGAGGGCCACTGGGAAGCTCTTTGGGATTCTAAACTGCTCAGCAACCCCCAGCCCTCTGTCAGCTCACTCCCCAGGCTCTTTGGAACCCTGGAATGTATGCACATAAATCCCATTCTTCATGCTTTCTAAAGACAAGTAGCTTTTATTTCCTTTATGAATTAAGAACTTTCATAATCAGGAAGGTGTCTCCTCTCAGTCTGGTGTAGAGATGGAAACTACCTAGAATGCAACTGCTTCATTTCAAATCTCCAGAGCTAACCACTGTTATGACCTCTTGTAATCATGTTTATATCATAAATGCCTGATGAAAGTGAATGTCCATCAGTGATTGCAGCAAAGATTATGTTTCAAATACCCCAAAAGAATTGGCTATTTTTAAAAATATTTAAAATTTTATTTGTTGATTTTAGAGACAGAGAGGAAGACAAAGAGAGAGAGAAACATTGATCTGCTGTTCCACTTATTAATGCATTCATTGGTTGCTTCTTGTATGTTCTCTGACTAGGGATCGAACCTACAACCTTGGCATATCTGGACAACACTCTAATCAGCTAAGCTACCTGGCTAGGGTAGAATTGGGAATTTTTCAAAACCAAAAAATTTATATAAACTTCAATAATAAAACAGAACAAGTCTCATTAAAAGGAGCAGAGAGGGATTAGTTTTTTATTCCTTTTTACTTCCTTCAGTGGCCCCATTAGAATCAGCTTTGAGTGTCTTGGAAAGAAGTACTTCATTTTATCTTGTGGATGAATATATTAGTCCTCCTATCTAATGAATAAAGAATAGAACTAAATGTACAAAAGGAAATGTTAATTCTAGGTGGAATTCACTTAAAGCACCTGGATAATATAATATCTTCCTCTATCATTTTGCAAAAGATGTAGAAATACTTAGTTTTCAAAAAATGAATCTTAAAAATAAATGATCCTCATACAGTCACCCCTTAAAAGCCAAGGGAATATATTAAGTAAATTCATTTCTTGGGGTGCCAAGCTAATATGAAATATGGTCCAAATATGTAGCTCTCTGAAAATGTAATCCAATATAGGGACAGTTTACTTGTCCTGTAAACTACTCTCTCAGATGTCCTATGTTTTGAGACATCTTTCAGCAGCCTGAGGCCACAGTCCTCCTGGTGACCTCTCCTTGGAGGACCAGAAATGCTGGTATTGGGGGCAAATGATAGGGAGGGACCCACAGCATTAGAGAGCAAGCAATCAGGCAGCAGATGCACTTTCTTGGGACGAGTTTAAGAGTCTGGCTTGTGTTCTCACCAAAAGAGACCATATATTCACTGACTGTGTCTCTATTGATATGTATATATTTTTTAACTTAAGATATTAAAAAAGAGATTTATTGAGGCATAATTTATATACCATAAAGATTACCCATTTTAAGTGTATGATTCAACAATTTTTAATAAGTTTACAGAGTTGGGTGAGCATGACAACTCTGTTTTGGAAGCTTTCTGTCTCTCCAGAAAGATCTCTCATGACCTTTCTCAGGCAGTTTGCTTCCTCCTTCCCCCACCAAAGGCAACCACCAATCTGCTTTGTGTCTGTATGGATTTGCCTGTTTTGGACATTTCACGTAACTGAAACCATACAATGCGTGGCTTTTTGTGTCTGGCTTTTCTCACCCAGCATGTTTTCAAGGTTTATCTGGGTTTCACATGTGTGGGTGTTTTTATTGCTCTTTATTGCTGAATACTACCCCATTGCATGTAGGGATAGCATTTTGTTTACTCAGTCACTCTTTGATGGGCACTTGGGTTGTTTCCACTTTTGAGATATTGTGAATCATGTTGCTGTGTTGGGTTGATATTTATGATTTCAACTTCATGGTTCATTTACTTATCTGTGCTGCACTACTCATTGCCCCTAGAAAAATCCCAGCACTGATGGCAAAACTGGAAATACCAGAACTCAGTCTTGTATTTACTCTTTTGATCCTGGGGCTAGTTATTGCCATTCTCCTTGAAGATGTTTCATTTGTGAGCACAACTGGCAAAAAGAACAGCAATATTTGGTGAATAAACCAGTAAATTATAGCTGATGTGTTGGTCAGGTTGGGATTTTTTACCCTAAGTGGAGAAATATATGTATTTTTTAGCTGTGGTAAAATACACACAACACCAAATTTACTATCTTAACCATATTTAAATGCACACTTTAGGGGCATTAAGTATATTCACATTGATGTGCAGCCATTACCTCACCCACCTCTAGACCTTTTTCATCCTACAAAACTGAGATTAAACACAAACTCCCCATTCCTCCTCTCCCAGCCCCTGGCATCCACCCTTCTACTTTCTGTCTCTAGGAATCTGGTGACTGTAGGTTCTTCATATAAGTGGAACCACAGGCATTTGTCTTTTTCTGTCTGGTTTATTTTACTTATCATGATGTCTTCAAGGTTCATCCATGTTATAGTATGTGTCAGAATTGTCTTCGTTTAAAGGCTGAATAATATTCCAAAATATGTATAGACCACATTATGTTTATTCATTCATTTGATCAATGGGTACTCTGGTTGTTTGTCCTCTTGGCTTTGTGAATAATGCTGTTGTGAACACGGGTATTTAAATATCTCTTTGAGACCCTGTTTCAATTCTTTTGGGTAAGTGCCCAGAAGTGGAATTGTTGGGTCACATGACAACCTACTTCATTTTTAATTTTTTGAGGAACCAGATTAGGATGGATTTAAAATGAGTTTTCATTTCTGATTATATATATTTCTTACTGTATGTTTTATTCCTATAGTGTGTTCACTAGTACAAATATTCAAACTCAATATTTTGAGGGGCAAGGAATATTTTGACTATTGTTCTTTGTACTGAAAAAAAGATTTGGCAATGATGAGTGCTGTGATAGCTCTGGGTGCCTGACTGTCTATTTTACAAAAGGGGTGCATTAAAAAAATCTCCTTCTTTTGGGGCTAAGAAAATATGAGATCGTTATCGAATGCTCGTGATGTCTGCCTTGTGGAGCCCATGAGGGAGGTCACACTTGGCCTTGGCCTCAGTGGCTCTGAAAATCTTTTGGGTCCTCAGGCCCAGCACACAGGGGGCACATCTTAATATTTGATTATGAAGATTGCAATGATAGGACTTGGGTTTATTGTTAGAAACACCTCTTAGAGTCAGAAATTTAGCAGGATACTGAGGCACAGGTCCTCTGAATCTAGGGCAGGAATGGGGGAGCTGCAGACCAGATGCTACTATATCTCAGGCAGCCATCATAAGCTAACAGGAATGATTTCTTAAACTGTTCTCAGGCAGTTAAGCAATACTAGTTGGTTACACCTTTCCTGCTTTGATGGTGGGAAGAAGCCTAAGAAGACGACTCTGGGGAAAGATAAGGTGACCAATGTACAGGTTTGCAGATGCCAGCTGCGTATCACGCCTGGCTTCACATGCAGAGGCGAATATTCTCAGCATGGCCAGAGCATGGCTGTGTACATGATGTCCATCTGGAGCTGCTTGGGTCCAGGGTTCTGAGGGTCAAAGGCCACATGTGCTGTTATAAGGAACAGGCCAGGGTCCCATGATTTTGACAGCCCCCTCCTGGGTTACTGTGACAGGAAAGTGAAGTGAGATGTGTAAAATAGTTGACAAGGTACCTGGGACATGGTGTTTTTTCCAGAAATGGCAGCAGACATGACCATTCTGTGTGTGTGAATGCTGTCAGGCAGCTGATGGTGGTGGGGTAGGTGGCAGCTGACAGGAGGGGCTGGATGTCCTTTTGAGTGACTGCTTGACTTCTCTTATCCAGTGGTGGGCAATTTGGAATCCTTCAGTAAGTCCAAAGAGGGCCAGATTCACAGACAGAGCTCAGGGATCAGGGCTGTTTCAAGCAGGCACATGGCTCTGTGGCTGGCTGCTACAAAGCGGGTGGCCCAGTTCAGGTTTGTGTGTTGTTATATGTTATACATGTATTTGCCTGCAGTTTACTGGTGTGTTAGTGTGTATGGTGTGTCTTCATTAGGGCTGGTGGGGTGCAGGGGTAAGCAGAGGCCACAGGCTCCCCAGGTTCCTGGGTTGAGGTCAAATGGAGGATGGGAGCAGGGCATGCAGTGGGTGGGCTGTGGGTGGAAGACGGAGAAATGCAGACCATAGAGGGCAAGTGTACAAGATTAGGCCTTGCTGCAGGCCACTTCACTGCACACACTTTATTTCAGAGACCCCAAACTGTCATTTAAAAGCTAAAATCCTTATTGAACTTTGAAGCCAGAGGACCATGCCCACCTCATTTTGCTGGTACTCAGCCTTCAACAACACAAGTGGCATTGTTAGTGATTTGAGTCATCTCAGAGTGTCTAACTTTTTAGTTGGGAAATGAGAAAGTTTGTTGGTGTTAAGGAGCCCTTAGGGAAAAAAATGGCTTAAGTGAATGCTTGTAATCTCACCTCCTCAATAATTCTTGTTGGAACAAACTGTAATCCATGAGCAAGGTTAGAAAACTGACAAAGGCAGATATGATAAGGGCGTTCTGCCCTCTACCAGATCCTCTTCCCAAGTACAGCTGCATTCTGTGTACTCCATTCTCCACAGATCACTCCTCCTCCTCAAACTGTTCCCCCTCCAGCCTCCACTCTTCTGGTTTTCTTCCTTTGTGCCCTGGTGCCATCTTCTTAGTTGTCTTTGCTTGGCTTCCTCCTTTTGTCCCACACATCTATGTCCCAAGCTCATGCGGACATGTCTGTTTGCTCTCTCTTCATCCAGGGAAGGCCTAGCCATGCCTGGCCCCAAAGAGAGGCAGTGGGTGCTGGAAGCAGAGGCTGAAGATGCAGCTTGGGTATCATACTTTTCAATAAACCTGCATTCCTTCCCAGACCCTTGGCCATGTGCCTTAGTTGCTCTGCCTGGCAAGACTGGCCAGTCACACAGTGACATCACGCTTCTCCTGGGCTAGGCCGCTGGGGTCTCAGCAGTCTACGTCTTTGTCCCTGGGGTGCTGTCCTGCTAGTGAGGAAGGTGACTGAGGGAGAACTGAGATGTGCTGCTCAAGAACCAAAAGCAAAGACAGGCCGGTTGGATCCTCCCAATGGAGCTGAATAGCCGTGCTGCCCCATGTGGAGCAGGAACAGCTATCTCACCAAACCCTGTGCAGGCTGCTGCACCACAGCACTGTGAGCCAAGAAAGCTACATTTTAGGGTGTCATGTTATGAAGCAACAGACAACTGAAACAACAGAGCAGAGAATCCATAGTAAACCATCAGTAGCCTGATTCGAAACCTGGTGCCCTATGTGTAAACTTCTCTTGATATAGCAGGTAGGTGACAGCCAGACAGGCTCTGGAGAAAGGAGGCATCATTAGTTCTACCAGGGCTGACATCAGCTAACAGAATTATTGTCTGTCTGTCTCTGCTCTTTGAAGTAATCAAATACAAGTTCTTACAAGTAAAACATCTCAAAAATACATTGTTATGTGTTCACTGTTTAGTGTATTCTGTTTAGTTCAAGTTGGAAATAAAAACAGCCAGGAGCTGTGCTGGGAAAATCATATTATGTTACATAAGAACCCACTGTAAGTAGTTACTGTTCTTCCCATTTTACAGATGAGAAAACTGAAACTTAGGTCAGGGAGGTTGCGCTCAAGTGTATATAGCTGGTCAGAAATGAAGGGAAGTGTACACAGATTTCTAACTTTAGATATCCAGCAGTCATGTCACTCTCATATACCCTGGGCCATCCAGTTAACCTACAAATGGTCCTATTCAGAAGAACTTTCACTCTATTGCCTTAAATTATTCTTTAAAATTACCCAAGTCATCAGTGGGTAGATTTCTCCTTGATTGAAATTTGTGGTTGTAAGGAATTCTATTTTATTATAAATAGTTTTTTTTCTTGGTTTGCTGAAGGGTTTACATGCTGATGAGAATATTCTCAGCTTTGTGGATCAGAGGTTTGTCCCATGGAGTCATTATTGTGCATTAAGGGAGTGTCACTAATGTGGACAGTGTTATAGCAAACATTTGAATCTCAGTTCTGGGTTTCCACCTGGGATTTCCCAGGGAAGAAGGCATCCTTTCAACTGAATATGGGGGCACATACAGAGCTGATGGAGGTGAGGCCTTATGCCTGGCCATCTTTGTAGCACACCCAGCCTTGTTGCTCAGTCTAAAGATACAGGTCCTCACCAAATTACCTCAAAGCCTCATTCCCAATTGGCATGACTCAGTCATCATGTCAGATGTCTCTTATGTCACATGGGTGGCTCTGGTTATCTGGGGAGCTTTCAGTCTCATTTCACCTTTAACTTTTCATTTTAAATAGACAGGGACGGGTAGACCAGAAGTTTCAGTGATCTCTGCGCTGCTCCTTTTTTGGATGTCAATGGGTGTCAGAGTAATTAGGTTGGAGAGTTGTAGGTGTGACATAATTGAAATCTGTGCTCAAACCTGCATTGGGTGAAAAAACATAGTCATGCAGGGCTCTGTCCCATGGGACATGGAGTCACAGGAAAGACTTGGGAGTGACCGCTGCAGAAGCAGGCCTTCCTGGAGGCCAAGGAGGAGAGTGAGCTCTGATGCTGCCCAGGCTGTGCCTCTACGACAAATAAGGTTTCCAGATCACATTTCTGAAACCAGTGTTTCAGGTTGGAGGAGATTTAAATCCTGTTTACTGGCTTGTTATTGCAAGAGGTAGATGGATCCCCACGTAAACAGCTAGAAGATTCCATACAATGCAGATCTTGGTGACTGTGAGATCACTCCAAGGAACTGAGAGACCAAGGCTGAGTTGTGGTGCTCCAGAAAGAAATTCGTCACAGTAAATTTATGTGTGGATTCCTTTCCATATTCAGGGCTTATCCTGGAATCTAAGTCTTGGAACCCTGCTCTTGAGGTTTCCACTTGCTCTTGAAGATCAGATCTGATCTTCCTTTCCTCCCTCCACACTGTCGGAGCCTGTGGCCTTCCTCAAGAAGCTGTCTCCACCAATGGGTCCTACACTGCCCCTTTGCCAGCCCTCTGCTCCTTGGGGGAGCCCACCTTGACATGACACTCACCTTAGCTCCAGTGGCCCTCACAGCTGAATAACACCCACAGGAGAAAGCATCCAGGTCCCAAGGGTCGTTCAGAGTCTAAATTCCCATCAGCAACAGCCATCCAGGTTGAGTTGCTGGTAGGGCACGATGGAGCCCTCAGCAGAAGGGCAGACTGAGGTGTTCTGAGGAAGAGGCTGGTATCCTGGGTGCTGGGTTTGAATCCTGGCTTTTCTTAGACTCTTTAATATTCAGTCTGATCACAGGCACAACAACAATAATAGTAGTCTCTTCTCATAGGTTCTTAAAAGGTACAGGATACTTCCCAGAATTGGGGGCATCACAATGTTCAAGTTACTGCCCACAGTGTAGAACCCCTGTCAAGTCAAGACTGTCAGACTCCCTTAACCCCTTTTCCCAGCATAGGCACCCACTTAGAATGCAGATCCTTATATTCATCTAATGATAATTCATTCCTATTATCATTGTTGTCTGAGTCTTGTGGTTTCACGGGATTTAGCTGCTCCTCAGCAAAGCAAGCCACTGCCTCCCAATCCCTCATAAGGCTGTGTGCTCAAAGTCTCATAGCTCCAAGATCTGAAAGTGAGCTGGCGGCAATAACCCAGGACTTACTATGGCCCATGTAGGACCCACATTCATGCTAAGTAGTGTGGTGGCCTTTTCAGCCCTCCTAACAGCGTCTTGGTCTGCCTCAGATGATGTCCCAGACAACCACAGCTTTTACAGGGTTTCTGAAGCTGATCCAGGCATAGTGCTGCAGAAGGAGCAGAGGGAGCTGCAGGTCTCTGAAATCCCTGAAAGGACACATTGAGATGATTTCATCCCACACCAGATGCTTCCTCTGCCCCCCAGGAACACAGTAGGAAGGTAGTTAGCAATCCAGCTGGCACACACCCACAGACAGAAGTCTTCTCTCAACCTGCACAAAGCCTAGCTGGGATCCCAACACTAAACTCTGCATAGGAGTGTGGGACAGCAGCTTCTCTAAAACAGATGCCCTGGCTGATTCTGAGTCTCTCAGGAAGCTGCTGATTCTGAAAGTTAACTCCTCTGTCAACAAGACATATGACCAAACCCATTAGCTACTCCATGGTACAAAGGACCGACATCTGGCCCCCACTCTCACACAGACAGTCCTTGGAGCTGACTTGGCATCAGCATCCATGTGCAGAGGTGAGTTTTATGGGAGGTGCTGAGCCAAACGTGAGCCCCCATGCTCTGCCCACTCTTCTCAGTCTCTATGAATGTGAATAAGATACCTGGAAATGTTAGGAATAGAAAGCAGCCCATGTGTACCATGAGATTTGAGGCAGCAGCTGGCCTGGATGTGGGTTTGACATTCTGGACTTACAGATACAGAAATGAGTGCTGTGAGTGCTTTGGCCCAGGCCATGCTCAATATGCAGGCAGTCATACTGTCAGGGTGCCTTTCTCTTTTCAAGGTTAGAACCTACCCAGGGACAAATTGTGGAAGACTCACCCTGGTTCCCAACAGAACATGATGTCATCAGTCATGACAACAGGAGATGTGGGAGGGGACAGGGCAGAGGGACAGTGGTGCACCCCTGGGCAACTCCTTCTTTCACAGAATCAGGCTCAAGGGATGCGGGAACAAAAATTAAGAAAGGGAAATTTAAGCATAACATTTATTTTTTTAAAATAACAAAGCCCATTACTACTTTTTCTTTTTAATATATTTCATTTTTAAATTATAGTTGACATATATATTATATTTTCAGGTGTGCAGCATGGTGATTAGACATTTATGTAACATATGAAGTGATCACCCTGATATGTCTAGTACCCTTTTGATATCATACATAGTTCTTACAATGTTAATGACTGTATTTCTTGTGCTGTACTCCACATCCCCATGACTATTCTGTAACTACCAATTCGTACTTCTTAATTTCTTTCTCTCTTTCAGCCATAACCCCAACACCCGTTGCATTCAGCTGCCATTAAAATGTTTTTTGTATCTATGAGTTTGTTTCTGTCTTGTTTGTTTATTTATTTTATCCTTTGGATTCTACATACAAGTGAAATCATATGATATCTGAAAGATATTCCACTGTATATATGACACACTTATTCTTTATCCATGTCTATTGACAAACACTTATGTTGCTTCTGTATCTTGGCTATTGTAAATAATGCTGCAATGAACAGATGGATGCATATGTCTTTTCTAATTATTTTTTTTGGTTTCTTCAGATAAATACCCAGAAGTAGAATTTTTGGGTTTTACTTTTACTCTTGTTGAAGCATTTGTTTTAGAATCTACTTGGGGAGAGGAGAAGATGGTGGCAAGGTAGGAGGGAGCAGATTCCACTTCTCCCTACACACTGGAGAAAAACCTAGCCAATCTATGGAGAAACAGAGCAAACAGTCAACAGTACCCCAACATATGTGAGGATAGAAGACCAAAAATTGTAGAGGATATTGAAAAACCAGACATGGGGGAGCTATGAACAAGAGGATACCTGTTGGAAGAGGAAACCCAACAACAAAGGAACTACCAACTGATAACAGCAGAAGGGGAAGGAGATAATGGAAGCCACACCAACCTCAACCCAGGACCTATCTGGAAACACAATTAAATAGTGGAGAAATTACCCAGAACAAACAACTGAACAAGAGCAAGAGAGAATTCTCAAAACCTTGTACACATGGAAGAACCAGCTTCAACAAAACCTGACCACACCAACACAACACAATGTAAGAGATGGTGGACACAGTGACCCTCAGTTAACAAGCTGGTGGGAAGGACCCACCAAAGAAAGACCCAACAACAATCAAAACCCAAAGACAAAAACAGAGCCAACATAAACGACAGCCCAAGACTAGTGAGCTCAGGAGATCAAGGAGACTGCACCACTGAATCTCACAGGTATTCTACCACTGAAGTTCACATGATAAACCCAGGGAGTCAGAAAATATCAATTTAAGAAGCTGAGGATAACAAGAAGAGTCTCACAAACAATGGGAAGACAAAGAAACCATCCCCAAATGAAAGGAAAGGAGGAAGCCTCAGGAAGAATGATAAATGAAATAGAGGCAAGTCAACTATCAGATATTGAGTTCAAAGCAATGGTTATAATGAAGCTCAATGAGCTCACAGAAAATTATCAAAACCACAGGAAAACTACAATGAACTCACTGCAAACTATATCAACATGAAAAAGGAAATAGGGGACTTGGAAGATGGAGGCATGGTAGGAGGGAGTAGATTCCTCTTTTCCCTACACATGGGAGAAAAACTGACCTATCTACAGAGAAACAGAGCAAAAGGTCAAAAGTATTACAACATTTATGAAAATTGGAGATCAAAAATTACAGCGGACATTGAAAAACCAGATGGTAAGGCGCTGCTTCAGGATAATAAGGGCCCAGAGAACAGCTTGGAGACCAGGGAGATTGCAGCCCCCAGACCCGGTGCTCCTGGGTCTGCCTCAGGGCACTAGGAAGAGAGAGTGGAGTCAATGCTCCCTCCCCAGCCAAACAAGAATTGAGCAGCACCCAGGGAGGTCTCATTGCTTGAAGGCACAGAGAGGGGAGTGAGGACTGAGAGACAATTATACAGGGGCTGCAAGCACCCACGTATAGCCCTGGGAAGATTGTATGCTCCAGACTATGCAACCAAGGGTGGCCTGGTCGTGCACCCACGCCCCCAACCCAGAGATAGTGTGGTTTTGTGGAAGACCCAGATCCCACATCCCTGAACACGGAAAAGGCATGGGCGCTCCATGGGATCCCTGGTGCTCAGGCTGTAAACTCGGGGGAAGTGTGCGCCCCTCGGGATCCCCAGAGCTTACACCATGAATCCGGAAAAGGTACGAAAGCTCCACGGGATACCAAAGCCCATGGTGGTGAGCTCAGGAGAGTGTGCTTAGGAGCGTCCAGACCCACACACAGGTCCCTGTGGAGAGGCATCCGACCAGCTCTGGGGAGACCATGTGGCTAGCCCTGGGGATGGTTCGCGAGAGACTGACTGAGTTCAGACTGGGAAGGAAGAAAAGCCACTCCAATCGCCCCTCAGCCTGCTGAAGCCAGCAAGACCAGAAAAACTGGTTTGGCCAGTTAGAAATTAACAAGAGGTTTTGTTGTTGTTGTTGTTGTTGGTAGATTGTTTGATTTTATCTTTTTTAAGTAACTTTTTATTTTTTCATTCTTATTATTTTTATATCTCTCAATTCCTTATGCTTCCTTTCTTTCACTCTAGTGTTATTCTTTCCTTTCCAATTTATCTCTTCTTCATTCCACCTTCTGCTTTTTTCCATTTTTTTAAAACTGAAAGTTATTGCATATTTGTATTACCTTTTTTTCATTATTCTTACATTTTTTATTTTAATAGTATTTTGGTATTCCTCTGTTTCTGTACAGTCTTCTTTGCTTGGCTGGTTATATTGTATTGTTTGATAGGTTTCCCCTGTTATCTCATTCATAGTGTATTGTTAATTTACTGTCCTTCATTTGTGTTCCATTAGTACACTACTCAAAGTTCTATACTTCCTATTCTTGTTATATAGATCTTATAGATTCTGTCATATGATTGTTGCTCTAATATTACTGTCAATAAGACTTATTCCATATAATTGTAAATACTACACAACACCCCTCCCAGATCTCAGCCCACTTCGCGGTTTCCTGAATTCTATTACTGTAGTGGTTAACTCTATTCTCTCACACACTACACCTATCTACTATTCTTTACTCTCACCCTACCTCAGAATCTGACCTCACATAACCCCACTGATTTCTAGATCCAACTCACAATCCTTTCCTCCTCAATAAGAGACTTATCTTCTTTCCATCCTTTCTAAAAAGTGGCTAGTGGGGTAGAAGATCACGGTTAACACAATACATGTCCAAAGGATCTCCTATCTCTTCTCTACTGAATGCTACTGAAGATATTATAGAATACTCTCTTGCTGTCCTAAACCATTTTGTCTTACCCTCCAAATGATCACAAAAAAGAGTAGGTGGAAGCTGTGAACACTAGGATACCCGAAGGAGACTGCACCACTGAATCTCACAGGTATTCTATCACTGAAGTTCACATGATAAACCCAGGGAGTCAGAAAAGATCAATTTAAGAAGCTGAGGATAACAAGAAGAGTCTCACAAACAATGGGAAGACAAAGAAACTATCCCCAAATGAAAGGAAAGGAGGAAGCCTCAGGAAGAATGATAAAAGAAATAGAGGCAAGTCAACTATCAGATATTGAGTTCAAATCAATAGTTATAATGAAGCTCAATGAGCTCACAATGAGCTACAAGAAATTACAGGGAAGCTACAACAAACTCACTGCAAACTATATCAACATGAAAAAAGAAATAGAAACTATTAAGAGTAATGCAAGACAATATAAGATGTAATAATATCCATATAATAGGGATATCAGAAGGAGAAGAAGAAGACCAAGGGATAGAAAATTTATTTGAAAAGGTAATGATGGTAAACTTCCCTAGTTTGATGAGAGAAAAAGTCACACAAATTCAGGAAACACAGAGAATCCCAATCAAGAGGAACCCAAAGAGGCCCACCTCAAGACACATCATAATCAAAATGGCAAAATTTCAAGACAAAGAGAGAATCATAAAAACAGCAAGGGAGAAACAGGAAGTAACATACAAGGGAACTCTAATAAGGCTAGCAGCTGACTTCTCAATGGAAACACTCCAAGCCAGAAAAGAATGGCAAGAAATATTCCAAGTAATGAGAACCAGAGGTCTGCAACCAAGGCTACTTTACCTAGCAAGGCTCTCAATCAAGATAGAAGGCCAAATAAAGAGCTTCCCAGACAAAAGAAGTCTAAAAGAATACACCTCCACCAAACTAGCTCTGCAAGAGATACTAAATGGACTGCTTTAAGGAAAGGAAGGAAAATAGTGACAGAGAGAGGAACATAGGTAAGAAAATGGCAAAGAAAAACTACCTATCAATAATAACCTTAAATGTAAATGGAGTAAATGCTCCAATCAAAAGACATAGAATAGCTGAATGGATAAGAAAGCATGACCCACACATATGCTGCCTACAAGAGACCCACCTCAGGATGAAAGACCTACATAGGCTGAAAGTGAAGGGCTGGAAACAAATATTCCAAGCAAATGGACAGGAAAGAAAAGCTGGGGTAGCAATACTCATATCAGACAAAACAGACTTCAAAAAAGGGCTATAAAGAGAGACCCAGAAGGACACTTCATAAGACTCATAATCCACCAAGAAGACATACACATTGTAAACATATATGCACCCAACACAGCAGCACCCAAACACATAAAGAAAATCTTAGAGGACTTCAAGAAAGATATTGACAGCAAAATAATTATAGTGGGGGACTTTAACACCCCACTGTCAAAAATGAACAGATCTTCAAAACAAAATATCAACAAAGATATTGTGGCATTGAACAAAGCCCTAAATGAAATGGACTTAACTGACATATAGAGAGCCCTACATCCCAAAGAAGCTAAATACACATTCTTTTCAAATGCACACGGAACATTTTCAAGGATACACCACATGATAGGACACAAAACTAGCCTCAACAAATTCAAGAAACTTGAAATCATACCAAGCATTCTCTCAGATCACAAGGGACTGAAACTAGAAACCAACCCCCAGGAAAAAATCCAAAACACTCAAAATCATAGAGATTGAATAGCATGCTATTAAACAATGAATAGGTCAAGAATGAAATTAGAGAAGAAATAAAAAAGTTTCTAGAAACAAATGAAAATGAACTCACAAAATCCCAAAACCTATGGAACACAGCAAAGGCAGTTCTGAGAGGGAAGTTTATAGCAATACATGCCTACCTAAAAAAGATAGAAACATTTTAAACAAACAACCTAATCCTATGCCTATAAGAACTTGAGGAACAACAACAAAGACAGCCCAGAGCAAGTAGAAGGAAGGAAGTAACCAAGGTCACAGCAGAATTAAATGACATAGAGACTAAAAGCACAATTCTAAGGATCAATGGATCCAGAAGCTGTTTCTTTGAAAAGATAACGAAAATCAACACGACTTCAAGCAGACTCATCAAGAAAAAAAGAGAGAAGACCCAAACAAACACAATTAGTAATGAAAGAGGAGAGATTAGAACTGATACCACAGAAATACAAAGGACTGTAAAAAGTTACTATGAAGAACCGTATGCCAAGAAATTTCAAAACATAGGTGAAATAGACAAATTTGTAGAAAAATATAATTTTCTAAAACTCAATGAAAAAGAAGCAGAAAGCCTGAACAGACCAAGAACAGCAGATGAAATTGAAGCAGTAATCAAAAAATTGCCGACACACAAAAGCCTGGGACCAGATGGTTTCAAAGGAGAATTCTACAAAGCATTTAAGGAGGAGCTAAACCCTATTCTTCACAGATTATTCCAAAAAATCCAAAATGATGGAAGACTCCCAAACTCTTTTTATGAAGCCAGCATCATTCTAATCCCCCAAACAGAAAAAGACACAACAAAGAAAGAAAACTTCGGGCCAATATTGCTGACGAACATAGATGATAAAATCCTCAACAAAATATTGGCAAACTGCATCCAACAATACATTAAAAAGATCATACACCATGACCAAATGGGATTCATCCCAGGGATGCAAGGATGGTTCAATATTCACAAATCAGTAAATGTGATACACCACATAAACAAAAACAAAGACAAAAATCACATGATCATATCAATAGATGCAGAAAAAGCATTTGATAAGGTACAGCACCCTTTTATGATAAAACACTCAGCAAAGTGGGAATAGAGGAAGCATTCCTCAACATAGTAAAGGCTACATATGAGAGACCTACAGCCAACATCATACTCAATGGGCAAAAACTAAAATCTTTTCCACTAAGATCAGGAACAAGACAAGGATGTTCACTTTCACCACTTCTATGCAACATAGTATTGGAAGTTTTACCAACAGTGATCAGACAAGAAAAGGAAATAAAAGGCACCTAAATCGGAAAGGAGGAAACAAAACTGTCATTGTTTACAGATGACGTGATACTGTACATTGAAAAACCTATAGACTTGGCCAAAAAATTTCTCAACCTAATATGAGCTTGACAAAACAGCAGGATGCAAAGTCAATATCCAGAAATCAAAGACATTTCTGTACACCAACAATGAAACCATCAGAAGTAGAAATCAAGAAAAAAATCCCATTTGATATAGCAAAAAGAAAATTAAATACTGCCCTGGCTGGCGTAGCTCAGTGGATTGAGCGCGGGCTGTGAACCAAAGCATCGCAGGTTTGATTCCCAGCCAGGGCACATGCCTGGTTGTAGGCCATGAACCCCAGGAACTGCACAATGGTGTCTCTCTATCTCCCTCTTTCTCCCTCCCTTCCCTCTCTAAAAAAATAAAAATAAATTTAAAAAAATTAAAAAAAGAAATTTACTTAATTCATTAAATTGTATTTTAAAAAATAAAATACCTAGGGATAAACTTAACCAAGGAAGTAAAAGACCTATATGTAGAAAACTACAAAACACTGAAGAAAGAAATCAAGGAAGACACAAACAAATGGAAACATATACTGTGTTCATGGATTGGAGGAATTAACATCATCAAAATGTCCATACTACCCAAAGCAATTTATACATTCAATGCAATACCTATTACAGTACCAATGGCATATTTCACAGGCATAGAACAAACACTTCAAAAATTTATATGGAACCATAAATGACTCTGAATAGCTGCTGCAATTTGAGAAAGAAGAGTAAAATAGGAGGGATCACAATGTCTGACACCAAACTCTATTATTACAAGGCCACTGTAATCAAAACAGCCTGGTACTGGCATAAAAACAGGCAAATGGACTAATGGGGCAGAACAGAGAGCCCAGAAATAAACCCAAGTCTCTATGGTCAATTAATATTTGACAAAGGGTGCAGCAACATAAAATGGATTAAAAATAACCTCTTCAACTATGGTGTTGGGAAAACTGGACGGTTATGTGCAAAAAAATGAAACTCGAGCACCAACTTACACCATACACAAAAATGAATTCAAGGTGGATAAAAGATTTAAATATAAACTGTGACACCATTAAAGTCCTAGAGGAGAACATAGGCAGGAAAATCTCAGATATTTCATGCAGCAACATTATTACTGATATGTCCCCTAGAGCAAGGGACATAAAGGAAAGAATAAACAAGTGGGACCTCAGCAAAATGAAAAGCTTCTGCATGGCTAAAGAAAACAGTATTAAAATAAAAAGAGAACCACCTGTATGGGAAAACATATTTGCCAATGATACCTCAGACAAGGGTTTAATCTCTGAAATATATAAAGAACTTACACAACTCCACTCTATGAAGACAAGCAACCCAATTGAAAAATGGGCAAAGGACTTGAACAGACACTTCTCCAAGGAAGACAACAGAGGATCCAGAGACACATGAAGAGATGTTCAATACCAGAGAGATGCAAATTAAAACCACAATGAGATACCACTTCACACCAGTCAGAATGGCCATCATAAACAAATCAATAAACAACAAGTGTTGGAGAGGTTGTGGAGAAAAGGTGACCCTAGTGTACTCTTGGTGGGACTGCAGACTGGTACAGCCACTATGGAAAACAGTATGGAAACTGTTTAGTTCTCAGAAAACTAAAAATGGATCTGCCTTTTGACCCAGGAATTCCACTGCTGGGACTATATCCTAAGAACCCTGAAACACCAATCCAAAAGAACCTTTGCACCCCAATGTTCATAGCAGCACAATTTACAATAGCCAAGTATTTGAAGCAACCTAGGTTCCCCTCAGTAAATGAGTGGATCAAAAAACTATGGTACATTTACACAATGGAATTCTTTACAGCAGAAAGTAAGAAGGAGCTCCTACCCTTTGCAACAGGTGGTTGGAACTGGAAAACATTATGCTAAACAAAATAAGACAGGTGGCAAAAGACCTTATGATCTCACCTTTAAGAAGAATCTAATCAACAAAATGAACAAACAAGCAAAATATAATCAAAGACACTGAAATTGAGAACAGGCTGACAGTGTTCAGATGGGAGAGAGGAGGGAATTTCAGGGGAAAGGGGGAAGGATTTTCAGGAACTAGTATAAAAGACACACGGGCAATGACAAGGTGGAGGTGGAGACAGCAGGGAGGAGGAGAGGGCTGGGGGGTTGAGCTGGGATGGGGATAAAGAGCAGAAAACTGTTCTTGAACAACAATTAAAAAAATAAAAATAAATGAGTAAAGTGTATTTGGTCTGGCTACCAATCTTTTGTTTTTACCTTTCCATTTTTTAAATTACTTTTGTTCATTCCTTTTCTTTCAGTCTGTGTGTTTCTTTCAATCTAAAATGAGTTTCTTTCAGGCAGCATATATGTAATTATTGTTATTTTATTATTCACATTTTCAATCCCCCCCCCAAACCGCTTTTTAAAGAAGTCCCTTTTACATTTCTTGTAATACTGGTTTGGTGGTGATGAACTCCTTTAGCTTTTTCTTGTCTGGGAAACTTGTTATCTGTCCCTAAATTCTAAATGATAGCTTTGCTCAGTAAAGTAGTCTTGGTTGTAGGTCCTTGATTTTCATCACTTTGAATATTTCATTCCAATTCCTTCCAGCCTGCAAAGTTTCTGTTGAGAAATCAACTGAAAGTCTTATGGGAGCTCCCTTTTATGTAACTGCTTTTCTCTTGCTTCTTTTAAGATTCCCTCTTTGTTTTTAACCTTTGGTGTTTTAATTATGATGTGTCTTGGTGTGGGCCTATTTTATCACCTTGTTTGGGAACTCTCTGATCTTCCTGGGTTTGTATGCCTATTTCCTTCAGGTTAGGGAAGTTTTATATCATTCTTTCTTCAAATAGGTTTTCAATGTCTTATTCACTCTCTTCTTCTGTCACCCCTATGATGCAAATGTTGGTATGCTTAAAGTTATCTCAGAGGCCCCTTAAACTATCCTTATTTTTAAAATGTCTTTCTTTATTTTTATTTCTGTATTTATTTTGCTGTTCAGATTGGGTGTTTTCTGCTACTTTATCTTACAAATCACTGATCTAATCTACTGTTGATTTCCTCTAGTGTTCTTCTTTTTAGTTATTATAGTCTTCACTTCTGACTGGTTCTTTTTTATATTTAATATCTCTATTTTTATGTTTCTTATCTCTTTGTTGAAGTTATCACTGAGATCATTGAACATCCTTATAACCAGTGTTTTGAATTCTGCATCTTGTAGACTGATTTTTCTGCAGCTTTGTTCTGCTCTGTCTCCCAATCTTGGTAGTGGCCTTATGTAGTAGGTGTTCTGTAGGGCCCAGTGACACAGTCTCCCTGGCCATCTGAGCCAAGTGTTCCAGGTATGTTCCTTGTGTGGGTAGTGTGTGTCTCTTGTTGTAGTTGAGCTGTAATTACTGTTTGCATGTCATCAGGAGATATTGATCCTCAAGTTGATTGGTTTTGAGGATTGACTGTTACTACAATGAAGGGACTGTTGTGCAGGGACTGACACTATGGAACAGGATTTCCTTTAGTGGAGCTCTGGTTCCTGCCAAGTCTGTGCTTTGAGTATGTCTTTTGTGGAGATGGTTGGGTAATGCTCTAGTATGGTCTGAAGCTGGCCCCTGGGTATGTTGGTTCTGGGCTTCTTGAGAGGTTCAGGCCAAGGTCAACCACTGCCTGTACTCTGCCCAAGGTTACCTGGTATAAGCTACAAAGTGATCAGCAGATGATTGCCCCTTGTTCTGGGCTTGGGAGGAGATAAGTTTTGAACTGAAGCTACCTGTTGCTAGTGCCAGCTTTGGGCTGCTTAATAAGAAAGTCCATTAATTCTTAAAAACAAAGGTTGTGAGTTAAACCATCATCACTCATACTGTCATAATATCACAACTGATAATGTATATCAGTTTTTGCATTTATGTTACCTCAATAAATAGTAAATAAATATACTCAATAGGTACATAAATAATAAAATGGTAACAATAACAAAAACAGAGAGAAAATGTGTGCTGCTTTGAATGGGCAGGAGTTAAGTGATTTTGCATTTACCACTCTCTCTTAGTCTTCTGGGATGTGCCATTGGCTCCAGGCACCTGCTCCACCTGGAACCTTTCTCTCCTTATTGTGGTGTGGCTGACTCCCTTCTCCTAATTTTTTTTTTTTTGTCAGCCACACTCTGTTCTAAATTTCCGCTCAACACCTATTGAAAACTGGAGAAGTTTCTTGCCAGTCATTCTGCTGCTCATTGTCACTTTCCTTGGAATGCTGGCTGCTTCGTGAATGTAGAATCTACCTGCTGAACCTCCAGAGCCTCACACCTACTCAGTATAACCCTAAATCTTTTCCATAACTCCATTCACGTCCTTCTTCTGTGTTTGTGAGAAGCCTCATCTTCCTCCATTCTTCTCCTCTCTGGCATGTTCACTGTGCTGAACTAGTTCATTTTCCCTGAAATTCCAATCTTGATTTCTCTCCAAGCCTACCAGTCTGGCATGGTCTGACCTGGCCACCTCCTTTTCTTAATTAATTAGCTCCTTCTCAGCCCAATGGTTTTAGCACAGAGAGCAGCACTTCTGATCCAGGCAGGGTTGGACACATCCTAGAATTTCACACACAGTGCTGGGGGACATGGATTCCTTCCTCCTGGCTCCCAAGACAAGCTGTGCCTGGGCCAGGTGTTGCTAGATGCCCCAGGTCTACTCTCTAGGACAGCCTGCCATACCCTGTTGCTTTCCTCACTCATAGGATGAGTGTGAGAGTAGCTTTGCTGGGCAAGCAAAGAGAACCTGAGTTTTTACACCCAATGGACCAAGCATAGTTGTCTGTTTCCCTGGGGGATGTTGAGGGTGCCCAGAGGAGGAGAAGCCAGAGGCCTCACCTCCAGGCCACTCAGAGAGGGTTCCTGGTACAATTCTTAGGCAACCTGCTTGATGTTACCATTCTTTCAGAATCATCATACTGCATGAAAATGGGGCATTTACTCATCTCTCCAACTAGTTTGAGAAATTTTTAAGGCTTGGAACACTGCCTTATTGACTGTTATGTCTGCAGCAGTAGCCAGGCTTCAGGTACTTTGAAGCCTTTGAATGAGACCAAGAATGAATGATATGTCCCTTGAAATTACAGGGAAAGGAGCTACTTGTCCACCTTACTTAACAGGCTCCTACTGTTTACATGTGTTAAATGTTTGAGTCTGTAAAGGAATATCCTGGTGGTCTGAAAACCTCCCTAAGAGCCCAGAGAAAAAAATCTTCAAGTTGATAAAACTCCTCAGTACTATCAGAGTAGAGAATCATTTTTCCTTTCATTCCTTAATTCACACACACACGTGTGTGTGTGTGTTTGTGTGTGTGATTCTACATAGGATTCATCTTATCACAGACAAGGGGAAAACACTTGCATTGGAATTCAAAGTGAAAGCATTTGCAGAGGGTGACTCACTCAAAACCTAGTCTGAAAAGGCATAAAGATAATTTAAAGCATTGGCCTATATAATGCAATAAAACACAGGTGGCAAACACTAGGCCTGTGGGCCAAATAGGGTCCTCCACCTTGTTTTATTTGGCCTGGTACCTTGTTTCTGCCTGGTAGCAGAGCTGAGCTCTTGTTTAACTGTTAAGGAGTAGTTACATTTATACTGTCCTAAAATTATATTCGGCCCTTTGAAGGCAACTGTGAGGCTGACGTGGACCTCGGTGAAAATGAGTTTGACACCCCTGCATGAAACTTTGCTCATGAATTAGTTACAAATCTTTTTGAACCTTCCACGCTTTGGGGAATATGCTTCTGCCTTTCAGCACATTTATTGAATGAGTGGTAGCCATGCCAACAGGGAATCAGTCTGTGTGGGACCAGCAGCATCAGTGTTCTGAACAGACCGTCACTCCTTGTCCTAAAAGTGCTAGCCAGTCCTACTTTCCTTCCTTCTGGGTAAAGCAGAACAACGCACCCAAAGTGATGCAAGAAAAGATTGCTCTAACTTCCATGGTTCTCTCTCTCAGTGCTGCTGTAAACCTGAGACCCCTGAGTCACTAACAGATAATTCAAGGGAGGAGAGATCCCTTGGAACCTAAATGGTGAGGATACCAGGGTGCTTCTTAACGGGGACAGGGGTGAATGTCAGGGCCCACGTGAAAAAAAGCATACTTCCTCTGGATACAGGACATGAAAGGGAGTGTTTGATTTTGTTCTCTCTTGAGAACAAGTGAATTTGACAGACTTTAAATTGTGTTTAATGGGAAAACCACTAAATTAAAAACAATGAATTAAACTTCAATTTAATTATTTTTTTAAAAGTATATAATTGCTTCACGAACTCATCTGCTTTTGTACTGAAAACTCAGTAACATCATTGTTCTTAAAACCTACATGAGGTGTTTTCCTCATATAGATCTCCTGCCTTCATTAGTTGGATAGACTTCCTGGTGTAGATGTGCTAATTTCCACAATGTGGACCTTAACACAAACATACCAGAACCACCTGATATCCACTATTTTTCTTGGGAAAGATACATGTTATTCATTACAAACATGTGGGTGAGATCAAGTTGCCAAGTAATGTACCCTATATCTTAAGGACTCTACTCAGATGGTGATAATTCAAGCACTGCTATGTGTGATTGATTAAATGTCTAAACAGCTAATGTAGAAGTATATTCAAAGGATATTAACATATATTATGACTTATGCATGAGGGTCCCACTTATGCACATATTCTCTTGGGTTGGAGGTATAGAGAGTGGTTTGGACAGGAGGGTTCACTTTGCCCCAGATATTTGAAAGGTAACTGGGAGTCTTACTTACTAACCAAATGCTTAGAGATTAGTCATGGTTCATCTAGGTTTTTGTGAAAAATACCCTCCAGAAAGACTGGCATATTGTTTAAAAAACACAGGAATGATTGATTCTCTGGGCACAGGAGTTAGATTATTTGCATATTCTTTAAATTCACTGTAGTGGGGATGGAGATGTGCAGGGAGATACGGCTGATTTCTCAGTCTCACACTGAGAACAGCAATGATTGTCCTTTTCTTATGCCTTCAGTGCACAGCTTTTCCCGGACATTCTGGGCCTCCCTTCTATGTGGCCATCGGGAGTCAGAGAAGCTGAGTGCAAGGCCAGCCTGGCACAGGAGCACATGTGCTTTTTATTTCCAAACACTTGACCTTCAAATGGCTACAGTCACTTTTCCCAGCTGTGAGGGAACCTGAGCAGCCAGGGCTGCACATTCCCTTGGGATTTCTCTGGTCCACATCTTGGATTGATGAGTGGGTAATGTGACCCTGAGAGGTTTCACATATACAGTTACTGAATCAAGAAGGGGAAATGAGAAATTGATCATTTTGAGAGTGGATTACTTAAGGGTCACTGCTTTTGAAAAATTTAAGAGGAATTTACCTAAAAGGAATTGTCTATAGATTTTTCAAAGCCCCATGAAATCAAACAGATGAGTCTATGATAGGATTACTTTTTTGAAATCTAGGTAATGTTTATATTTCTGCTTCTTGAGTCCCCCTGTTAAGAGAATGAAAAGGTAATCTGTCTTCCCCCACCACAGGGCTAGAAGTGGGTTACTGTGCCCTGTACTTGGATCTCCCTTGCTGAAGGAGCAACTAAGACCTTCTTGTGCTCTAGAGCTGAAGAGAACGGGAAGTTGCTACGATCCAGGGAAAGGACCCTAAACAGGGTTTGTTTAAAGGAGCACTGAGAGGCAAGCCAGCTCAGACCAGCAGACTGGCTTGCCCTGGGACTGGATGGTTCTGGTGCTTTAGGGTAAATGGGGTATGGCTTCTCTCTCCATTTTCCTAAACAGTGTTACACTGAACAACAGAAGGGATAGGAATGGGGCCATGGAGATGGGATTCATGCTGGCCTTCCTGATAGATAAGTATGGGCTTGAAGCTAGATTTGATTCACTTTAGAAAAGACAAAGTATTTCTTTCATGTGAATAGGCCCAGTACCTTATTTGAGGTTTCATCTAATGAATACATTAAAATGCATCTTATAGCTAACTGGAAATTACCTTAATTCTGCAGATGAAGGGCAGGAGAGGGAGGGAGTTTACTCTGCTGTCTTTATGCTTTTCTTCTCTCCCAGGGGCAGGCCTGGGGTTATTCCATGTGGCTATGGCCCAGTAAGGCATGTTTCTGAGCTGGACTTGCCATCTGTGAGCCCATGGAGACTCTATGGAGAGGTACACTCCTTTTCTTATCCCTTCCTTCCATTTTCCTGATGGGAGAATAGCTCTGTAGCTGACACTGCAGCAGCACCTGTGGAACATGAAGTGAGGAGAGCAAACTCCACTTTCAGGACAGTGGAGCTGAGGGCAGCAGCCTGTGCCCTTGGTGGTGGTGATATCACCTCACCAGATGCCTGTGAGAAGGGAGCCCACCTCTGCTGGGAACGGCCTGAAAACCAGCTTGGCTGATGCTGGAATGATTGTAGGGATAACAGAGCCAGATTGTAACCAGTACCATGTAACTACAAATATATCTGGGTCAAAACGAAATAAATATTCCCTTGCCTGGCTCACAGAGAGGCACTTTATTGTATTAATTCACTGCTCACCCTTCCACTGAGCAGTGCTCCTTGAGAAGAGGACTCAGCCTGTGGTACAATAACAGACATACAGTGATGCAGACACTGGCTCACAGTGTCCGCGTCATTATGGATGAAATGAGACATTCACATGGACTACCGAGTCTGGTGGAGGAAAAGGGACAGCATGGCTTTTCTCTCAAGGGGAGCAAAAGTCTTGGCCTTGCTGTGACTCGCCTTTATTGGGTTTCTCAGCACATTATATGATGGTCCTCATTTACTATGCACAGGTTCCCTTTAGGTGGTTACCTTTTACAGAAAACAAAGGAACCAATGCCACTAATCACATCACAGAAGAGGGATATTTGCAAATGGAAAGGCAAAAGTGGTTGAACCAGTTACATTCATTCTTGGAAGGTTTAGCATGGATTTTAGGAAGTTACTTTTCAGTAAATTTCCTCAATTCATGGTGAGGGAGATTTTTAGCAAGAGCAAGACTCAAAGAGGCCTAGGCACATTGCAAACCTGATTCCCCACGGGAGAACCTATCTGTGGGCATGGGTCCTGTGCATCTCTGAGGGAGAACTGGGCCCACACCATGCAGAATGGTCTACAATACAGGGTGGGGCGAAAGTAGGTTTACAGTTGTGAGTATATGAAACAGAGTTTATTTTTGTGTTGTTATTGATTGATTATGATATTATTTTCCATATGAAAAACTGTAAACCTATTTTTGCCCCACCCTGTATTTAGGCTTGGAGGAGCTGTTGGTCTCCATGAACGTGGGTTCCTCAGAACTAAGTGGACATTGGCTTCTTTCCCCTAATTTTAAAGGTTGTCTAAGTGCAGTGCAAAGCCAGGAGCTTATTTCTGCTTGTCTTGTCTGCAGTTTCCCTGAGCTAGGCTTGCCTTTCTGAGAGAAGACAGAATGGATCCCATTCAGATTGCCATTTATAATGATTTATTCCTAAAAGAAGTTGTTGTCTCTTTGGTTTATACCCTCTCCCCTCCTCCCTATCCTTACTTACTGCTTTACTCTGTAACCTTCCTCACATCTTTCCACAATCTCACATATTGAAGATGTGCTCATGTAACAGAATGGTGTGCTTGGCCTCTCTGACTCCATCTTGTTCAAGCCTGCATTGTTCTCATGGCCTTTAGGCTACTAGCTCCTGCTTAGTCTTGCATACAGACATGTCAATCATTAGCAGAGTTCTGCTTCCAGCCCGAGGTTTAGAAAAACAGCCCCTTACCAGAAGGTGCCTCTCCCAAGGAGATGGAGAAATATGTACAAAATTAATAATTGTTTATCAAAGATTTACAGAAGCTTCAAGACTGGACTCAGATCAGCTGGGATCAATGGATGGGGAATGAAGAGATTTCAAGGTCTTCCTCGAACCCCTGCTGGTGCCCAGATGTTTGTGGTTATCAATCACCTCTTGCCTCTCCTGTTTCACCTTCTCTTGATTTGAGGTACCATTAGGACCCCCATATTCTCAGTTGGCACCTTGATATTTTGAGTTTTGGCTTTTCCAAGCATTGGGTACACAGGCTTTGGACTGGTATCAATCCCACCTCACAATGACCTTGGCCCCATGTTCCTGCCTCAGTCTCCTCTTGGCTCCCTCCCAAACATACAGTGAACGGCTGTGGTCATCATGTGGCCCTGGTCTCTTCCTTCCAGCTCCTTGGCTGTGTGCATAATGCATCAGTTTGTATCATTCATCTTGTAATTGAAACTCCCCTTGGCTACATTCATACACTCTGAGTCTCCCTGAACAGGGCATTCTTTCAGATCCTTTGAAAGAACAGGTGAGTCTCCTTGATCTTTAAGTCTTGTATCATTCCAGAACTTCTTTGATCCTCAAAGCTGCTTTCAGACCCACCAGCTGGGGATAGGGTACAGGAGGGCAGATGCTAGGGGCTCTGATACCTTCTAGGACAGCTGGGCTGCTAAGGGAGGAGGGAGAGTTCCAAGCTGTAGATTATGGTAACAATGTCAGTAAGGCTATAATGCTTGATAAATGGATTGAAATAATCACACTAGCCACAAGCATGCAACAGGTTCTGTACTGCAGTCATTGGTCCAGATCTAGCTAGCAATCCTAATGAACAGGAACTCTTAAAGCATTGACAGAGATGCATTTCTGGTAGGAAAGGGTCCCCCCCTCTTTCCTTGGGAGAGTAACATATTAACACATCAAAGTGAAGCTGCTTTCCCAATGAGAGCTGTTTGCTTTGCAGATAGATAACCCAGAGCCCAAAGCACCAACTAAAGTTGACTTGGGGGCTGGAGCTTGGTGCTTGGGGTAGTAAGCACAAGAGTGAGAAGATATTTTGGGAGTAAAGGAAAGAGGAGGCTGGAGGGAGGAGGGACATTGTTAAATATGGCTGTTACTCAGTCCAGAATTCCTGTCACATGTTAGCAAATTTTCTCTTCCCTCCATCTTCACAGAAACAATTTGTCAAGATTTACCTTATTTTTCAGAAATACCCCATTCTTCCTTTTAGTTTTGTACTCCACTGACAATACAGAAGACTCTTTGTTAACCCGATACACTTGGACACACCTCCAGTATCTTTGTCCAGAAGGGTCTCTCTCACCTCACTGGTTTTTCAAAGCTCATTTTCAAGAACACAGGTCACTGCTGATAAAATGGCATTGTCTCCCTGTATTTTATATACCATCTTATTGGAATGAGCAATATTGATTTACTCATGTAATTGTCCCAATTGCTCAGGGAGGTTGACACAGATGAGAAAACTGAGGTACAGAGAAATTAATTAGTATCTAAAGCCACATGGTTAAACATGTCAGAGCCAGACTTGGAAGACATGTCTGGATCTAACCACCTCTTTCACAGGTTTATCTCTCAAGGACGCTGTGGGCTTCACTCTGTAATTTGTGTGCAGAATATACTTTGTACCTAGTGTCATCAGGCTCTGGGTGTTTTTTGGGTCTAATCCAAAATGATACCAACTAAAAGTAAAAATTATTTGTGCAATGAATAGAATATTACTTAATATAGATGTATACCTATATAGTGTTATAGATGGATTAGGACTTTGAGTTGGAAAATAAGCTGACTTAATCAGGAAAAATTGGAGATTGCTTTTGTATTTCACTGTTTATCTCATCCCAGAAGAAATTATGTCTGGGAGACCCAACAGTGCTATGATAATGATAATCACTTTTTTCCCTCTCATTTTTCAGTGCTTTAAAGTTAGTTTTAGCAATGCTTTCATATGCACGATTTCAAGTTGATTTTGCACCTCACAACATCCCACAGCAGTCCCATTTCTGCAGCTGACATTCATGCATGTACATAAACCTGCTTAATGTCTTCACAACTAAGAATGCAATCTAGATCTCAATCCTCCATTTGTGTACTCCAACTCTAACAGTTTTGTTCTTTTTCTTCATTTATCATATGTTTATATTTCCTACCACTTCTAGGGACTGTACCAGATACTAGCTAAAACAACACTAACTAAGTAACAGCCTTATCTTTGAAATGGTTGGCATTTGGAAAGAAGAAAGACTGGCATAGAGATTGACATAATCCTGCATGCTGGGGACCAGGATGGTGAGGTGGACATGGGGCTGTGATGACGGGTTCTGCTGAGGGGATAGAAAAGCATCACTGAGCTTGTAGCATTTCAGAGGTCTAGCAGATGTGTTTTGGCAAAGGAGGTAAAAGACATTTAAACAATGTCAGCAGAGGAACTGGAACTTGGTGGCTGGTGAGAAGGCCAGTGTGCTAGGATCTGTGGAGCACTCAGGATGATGTAGGAGATGAGAGCAAGAATGGATAATTAAACCTGATCTGAGATGGGCCATATGCACCACACTTAGGTGTTTATAGTTCATACCGTAAATCTGTTTCTCAAACTGAGCTTTGCAGAATACTGAAGACCTGCGGACTTATTCTTGGAAATCTGTGAGCTCTTTGTGGTTTTTAATATTGATGATATTTAAAAATAAAACACCACAAGCACATTCTGGATCATCTGGCTAGCTGACTTGAATGAACTTGACTTACATCACACTCCCTTGAGTTTGTGCCATCTCCTTTAGGAGCTGAGGAGAACTCTCGTGCCACATAAAGAAGACTGAGGTTGTGAGAGGGTTTCATAGTAGTTTGAATGTGGAACAAGTGTGTGAAAACCAAGTTATCACAGTGAATAGAAGTATCAACATGCTGACGTGAAAAGAACTGGGACTCTATTTGTCAATGCCGCCATCGTGAGTGAGTGGATGTTCTTTGTACCACCTGTCCTGTCTCTCATTATAGCATACCTGTTTATTTGTAGTAAGTGTTGAAGTAACTACTGAAGAGTTTTACTTCCTTCCTAGTAGAAATATTTGTATTAGAAATGTGATGTGTATTTAAGTAATCAAACAATGGATATTGTATTTTCAAGTGACTAAGACAATTTAATATGTCAAAAGACATTTCATTAAAAGCGACTTTCGAGGATTGCTTGCTAGCATTTTTGGTTAACTATGAGATATGATTATTTTGTACTAATGAACAAATCCTGAAAGTGCTGTGCCTATTTAGTATATTATTCATATAAAGCAATGATTCTGGGTGGTACTATTAAAAATAGAACTAACAATTAAATATAAAATTGAACCTGAGGCCACGTGTTCTTGCCCATTGTTAGTCATTCAGTTAGAATGAAAAAGTACTACCATGCACACTTATATACATGACTTTAATATGATGTTATTTTTACAGTTCTGTTTGAATTGATTATACATTGGATTTGTTTTATAGTTAAATAAGAGTTTAAGAGTAGTGTGCTTACAAATAATTTTATGTTTGAATGCTGAGGCTAAGAAATACTTTTCCCTCCACCTTCTAAATTCTTCCAGATGGACTAATAATCAAATTAACAGAGGCAGATTACCAGGAGAAAATCAAAGTTTAATAGATGTACATGAGGAATTCATGTAAGCATGAAAATTCCAAGGGCAGTGAGACAACATTAGGCATATATGTCATTCTGGACAAAGGAGAAAAGAGGAAATAGAGACTTAGATTTTAAAAGTGAGAATGAGTGATTTACAGGTAGTTGAGGAAGAGCAGAAGACACATGGCAGACAAATTTGTGCAAGGCGGCTCAGAAACAATGGGACACAGGAGGGAGTTAGTAAACATGTCCCTGCCAGTTGCCATTCCATCCACCATACTCAATTTACATTAGACCAAGTTGAATGCCCCAGGATTCCCTTCCTGAAGCCTGCCCATCATCTGAGTCTCTCAGCTAGAGAGGAGGGGAGGACTGAAGGCTCCCTCTGAGTCCTGTTTCTTAACACCCAGCTTAAAATCAACATCCTAAAAGGCAGCCTTAGGATGGTAAAAATTTGGTCCCCTTCATAAATTACTTAAACACATAAAATAAGAATAATGAAGATGATATATGGTATGATTTGAGACAATATTAAAGATACAAGAATATTATTTTTTCTTAAAAGGGATATAAATGTTTCTAAGGTTTGGAAGCAAGTAAGGGGAACAACAGAAGCTTATGAGCAGAGGAGTTTTACCGCATAAACGTATTTCAGTTAGAGATGGAAAGTTGATGACAGTGTGCGTGCACATAGGGCAGGAAGTTGTGCGGGAGACCAGCTAAGAGGCCATGACAGTGGTGGGGTGTTGAGGAACCTGCCATTCACAGTTGTTTCTGCAGTAGATAGAACACATTTGTGACATATGGGTGGGCATATGGGTGATGCTGAGGTCGAAGCAGTCAGGATGGTGGAGATTTTATGCTCCAGTGACTCTCTTGATAATACAACTTATCAGCATTGAGAATTGAAAATGTGGGATAAAGTCACCAAAATGTGGGATAAAGGCACATGTGGGATAAAGTCACTGATATGGTTTTGCACATCTGCTAATCTTGTTTTTCCAGTAAGATACAATTGCACACACACTCACACACCTAGCTGAGGAGGCAAGGAAGTAAAGAAGAGGAAGGACAAATTGGGTGGCTCCAACTCCTTTTCAGCTCTAACATTTTAAATGTCATTCTGTGCTGTTTTGTCCCTCTTAATCATTTGCATGAAGAGTGTGCTGTATTTTCTGTCAGGTCTTTGCTCAAAGTTGTACTTCAATAACTTTCAGTGAAAAGTTAGCTATAGGACAGTTCTGATTCTGGCTGAGATGGAGGAAACATTTTCCACTCTTTCTCTCCTACTGGGTGAAATTCAACTCCAGGCACAGGGATAGGGCAGCTCCCTGAAGATCCTGAAAAGCCACAGTGGCTGGCATACTGGGGGCGGGAACCAAAGAGTTCTAAGTGTCAGTGATCTGGCAGTGAGTTTCCTGTTTTTCTTTCTTTTTTTCTCCTGAATCTATCAACTTGGACCTCCAGGCAACAAGTGTCCTGGAATGATACACTAGATGGAGAGCTCTGGAGAAGGCTGTCATTCTGGTCTAAGGGCTGGGAAGGCACAGAGAGACTGGGAGAAGTCCTTTGTTCTCCTGCAGCTTTCATTCCCACAGCTACAGCCCTGTGACACTGATAGGGTGGGAACTGGGCAGGCTTCTAAAGCTCTGAAGGAGGAAGCCTTTCTGTCTTACTGAAAAGCATGTCTGAAGTGTTGGGTGGAAACTCTGTTACAGTTTTCTTCCTATCCTCCCACAGACAGACACTCTTGCAGCAAGTATATGGTAGAACAAGACAACTGATACCCTGCTACCCTGTGCCCACCTGGTTAGGGAGGTGGGCTTGGAGGCCACTGTGCTGGGCTCCAGCTGATCTGGGTGAGTAATGAGCAGATTCTGCAGAAGCTTTGGTTCTAGTGTCAGGTCACATACTTGCCCACATTGGCCAGAGCTACTTGGGTAAGGGCAGGTTTGCTTTCACATGTGAAGATCACAAGTTCCAGATTTTCATGATGTGGAGGAGAGAAAAACCCTGGAAAGGAGGGGCCACTGAGTCCCAGTGTCTGGTTAGTCTGAACTCAGTGTCACGGGCCTCCTGGGAATGCTTTACCCAAGCTGGCATTTGCTGGGCAGGTGTCCTGGGAAGATGTGGGTTCACCCCTTCTGGTGTTTTGGGAGCACATGACTCTGAGCTGGGAGCCAGCCTGACTTTCCCCTCTGGGAACACTTATAGTCCTTAAGATTGTATGGAGGCTTATTTCATTCTATGGACATGGGGGACTGCCAAAAAAGGCTGGACTCAAGTCTGTGGTCAACCCCCAAACATACTTTCCTCCCTCTCCCCAAATGTGCCATGTAGTTTTTAAGAGGGAAAAGTCATTTGGCCCAAGGGAGGGACACTGTGGGTTCAGTTAGCGAGGGGTCGAGTGTGAACAATGTGCCCATGTGATGTGTCTCTGAGGTCAGAGGAGAAGGGAGTTTGAGAAGCTGGGGAGCTGGCACCTCTGGGAGGTGCTGTGGGATTCCTCCTGCCCAAGGCTCCAGACAGCCCCTGCTGGCTTCTTATGTGCTCCACACAAGCTGAGAACAGGGCTGGACCTATAGGAAACCCTAGGAATGCTGCTATTCTGTGCCACCCTGAACAGTGGCTTGAGCAACTTTAAGCCCTTCTCGGGGTGGCTGGAAAGTAGCTGATGATGCCAGGTGATCAGGCCAGTCTTTCCCTAAGTATGGGCCTGGGACCAGCTGCACCTCACCCTACTCCCCGACACTGTGAACTGGTTAGAAGTGCAGTACACCAGTGAACATTAGTAAGCTCTCTGGACAAGCTCTGGTGCTGCTGTGGTTTGAGCATTGCTTGGTTTGACTTTAGGGGGATGATTTGGGTTGGACCCCACCACTGACCGACAAGTTGGGAGGTGGAGGAGACTCCAGTTCCCCTGGAGATTCCTAGCCCATCTGCCTCTGCTCCTCACCAGTGCTTGCTGGCATGGCCTTGAGCAGCCTGAGTCACTCTGCCAGACACACCAACTGCAGGAGCACATTTCTCCTCTTTTGTCTTCCCACCCAGTCTTCTCAGGCTGTCCACCAAAGGAAACAGATTACTTCTGGGGTTTGTTGAAAACTCCCAAGAGGCCAGCCACAGCAGAAAACTTTTTACTTTTTTTAAGTTTTGTTCATCTTCAAATGTGGGCACAAATCTAACACTCTAGTCACTAATAGGGACCTGTGTGTTTCTGTGTAGAATTAACTCTTGTCTTGATTTGCGGTCTTGGGATGGCAGTGGCTGGTGTGCTGCTCTCCTGGTATGTAAGGTAACTTAGGGAGGGTAGCTCCTGGACCAAGATGGCATTTCTTTCAGTTCCACAGAGATTCTTCTTTTGCCTTGGTGGTGTTGGTAACCAGTTGTGGACTGAGCATCTGTGAGGAGCAAATTCTTTCTGAAGACTCTTATTTAACTCAGTTCCTAAAACAATCCCAAATGGCTTTCCCAGTTTATAAGCAGAAATGATATAGAGTGAAGGTAAAGCCCTGTTTGAGATCCCAGCAAAGAATTTGTACTTGTCAGGGGGACTGAAATACAATGTGACAGTCTCCATGCTGAGGGTCCTCTGGCAGCCCTTGACCTGTGGGTCTCAGGGTGCTGGGAAGAGCACAGGGTCCTGGAGAATGTATTAGACATTCTCATCCTTGGTTCCCTCCCATAATGGGTCAGGACATTAGGAGCTTCCTTTGCATGGTTAAGGTTGAGGAATTCCATGTTTGCTTTCATCTGATGTCAACAGCATAGACATGTGGTCCTTCCCCTCTCTCCTGGGAACAGCCCTGCAAGGCCCTCCTATTTACATTCAGAAACAGCCTCTTAAATAGCCAGGCAGCTTCCCATCTGAGGACTATTGATCAGGGTTGCCTTTCTGAAAATCTAGAAAAGAAATGCAACATAGAGATAAGTGTAACAGATGGAGATGAAGAAAACACGATTCTGGAGCAGGAGAACCAGGAAAACCACCCTAGGAAAATTTTCCAGTCACAGAGCATTGAAAATACACATCTGGATGAGTGGTTTTGAGTAGCAGAGTATCTGAGAACAGGCGGAAAATTGAAATTCAGCTGAGGTTGTCCTCCAACATGGCTTCCAACACATCTGTCCATGTTCCCAGAACTGGCACCAACCTAGTGGCAGAGCAAGCACATGACACACACATTAGAACCACAGGTAGACAAACACCATGCATAGGCACACACAGACACACACACACAGATATGCACAGATACACAGGCACACATGTACAGATACACACAGACATGCCTACAGATATACACATAAACACACAAACTGGTGGCATTCTGTGGATTTACACATGGACACACAGACATACATTCACAGGTACACACACAGGCACACATTAACAACATAGACATACACACACAGACACACAGGCAGACATAAACATAAACACACACATACATACAAAGAAACACACACAATAAGGAATATATACATGTAGACACACTGACACACAGATACACACATGAACAAACACACAGAGACACACACTGCACGAGTGGGCAAACAGTGGTTTTGGGCCGCCTTTCTGACTCAGCTGAGTTGCCTTTTATCAAGAAGAGCGCTCTGTTTCTCTCACCCTTTAGTCTCTGCCCAGGTTCTATCACCACACAAGGGAAATCTGAATTTGGGGTTTATAAGGGGAAACCAGAAGGGGTTATTGTGTCTAGTGTCTTCTATGAGCTCACAGCCACTCTCTGCACAGGTACAAGGACAGCGGTCAGCTGCTACTAGGACATGGTGGGTTGCAGCAATTGAATCCTTCCTCAGCGGGTGAGAAATCTCACCCTGGAAACTCTCGATCTCCAAATGGACCATCAGTGGGAAAAGAATCACAAGGCTGGAGTTGTTAAAACAAATGTATTTAAGATTAATCAGTGAAACTTACAATCCTATAAATGTTTCTGTGGGGTATGGTTGTTGGCAGCAAGTGACTATTACAGCACTCTGAGGTAGAACCTGTATGTAAGGACATGCCTTCATTTCTGAGGATTTTTCTCCTCAGACTTTGAGGGGAGCATCTCTCAGGGGCTGGGCAAGTGAGACCCTGAGGCTGTCTTGCACTGGGTGGGTTAGGATTGGTGAGGACCCAGATGAGATGGCTGAGTGTTGGTGTACACAGCAAGGCTAAGATTTTGAGACCAAGGGGGTTTGCTTTGTAATGAAGTGCAGGCTTGGAAGAAGTTCCAGACATGAACAATAAAACACTTGCATCTCTAAGCCAGAGAAGAAGACAGAAGAGTAAAGTTGTTCAAATAAGGAGATCTTGGTCCTCAGAAACCTGGGATCTGAGCACAGCTGTGGCTAGGTGTTCCCTCTCTCAGACAGCTTTCAGTATCTTTATTCTCCCACTCACCAGCACCCCTACAAATACTGGTGCTCCCTGTGGCCCAGAGGCCTCAGTGCTGTCTGAACCCCAGGCTGCTCCTGTGAACTCTCTGGTGCTGGACCTCATGACAAGAGAGTCTGGTCAGTCCAGGAGGATATGGGATCTTATTTGATTTTATTCTAAAACTTTTCAGATGACTATGTGATGAGTCGGGAATAAGAATGACGACCCTGGAGAACCTGAAGCACCTTGCATCTTGATTTTTCACCCACTTGAGGTGATGGCTCATGCCTTACTTTGCTATTGGGGCAGTGTCATACCATGACAGTGCATGGAATGAATCCCAACTTCTTCAGCTAGAGTCCTCTAGGCTCTACATGATGGATGATAGGAGGAAGTGGCAAGCTGATGGCAAAGTGGGAGACAGTCTTTCTTCAAGATGGGACCTGTCTAAGTGGATGTCTTTCTGGAGGGAAGGAAGGACCTCAGGTCTACAGGGAAGGCCCTTCATAGGAGCAGAGGTCACATGGGGCAGTAGGCCTGCCCTGGAACTGTACAATTGACTCCCTGAAGGCTACTTCAAAGTTGAGGGCAGAATTTGGTGTTCATAAACCAATGCTGAGGAGTGGGCTTACTAGACTCCAAGAGTCTCAGTGGGAGGTGGGGCAGAGAGTGGGCATCAGTTTTGGGGCATTGGGGAAGAGTGGGAGGGGGAGGTGTGCCCAGCAGTCCAATGGAAACTCTGAAGGAGTGTCCCAGGCTGGATCTGAGGACTGAGAAACTTGTTCTACCCTCTCTTTGGGAGCAGGAATTTCTCTTTCTACCAAGTCCGTGCTCTCACTCCAGAGTTCTTCCTGGGCCAAGCCAGGACTGTTACAACAAAAAACCCCCATAGATTTAAACAACAGAAATATATTTCCTCACAGTCCTAGAGGCTTGAAGTCAGCAGAGCTGGTTTCTCCTGAGGCCTCTCTCTGTGGCTTGTCAATGGTTATCTTCTCCCCGCATCCTCCCATGGCTATCCCTCTGTATGAGTCTGCCCCCTAACCTCTCTTTCTTACAAAGATATCAGTCAGAGTGGGTTAAGACCCACCTTAAGGACCTCATTTTATATTCATTTTCTCTTTAAAGGCTTCATCTCCAAATATAGTCACATTCTGGTGTATTGGGGATTAGTACTTACTATAACATATAAATTGGGGGCACTGTTCAGTCCCTAAACAATGGTTGGAGCTATCTGAGAGGTCTCTCATCCCCTCCTCCTACTCTCAGAAGCAGCCTGATATACATCTCCACAGGGACACAGAGACAGAGAGATAGATGAAGAGAGAGACACAGAGAGGTCCCCAGTTTCCACTGCCTTATGCTCAATCAGGGAGGCTATTCAAAGGACACAAATGGTCCTTGACCTCTGGAGCCAACAAAGAGTCTATTTACTATTATTAACCTTGGATGTCCTGCAGCTGGTGCCGTGCATGCCCGCCCTAAGTCACCTGGCTGTAGTAGAGGTTCTTACTGCTCTAACAGGCTCTGAGGATCCCTTTGTCATTGCCATGGCTCTAAGTTGCTCCTTCAGCTCATTTCACAAACTTTTATCTTCTCTCACTTTCCTCTTCTCCCCACTTTCTCTCCCAGAGAATTCACCCATCCAGACTCATGTCTCAAAGGGTTAGGGGAACCCAAACATAGTCGAGATATAATCCAGACACTAATTCCTTAATGTGCTTGTAGCATTTATACAGTTACAAACTGAAAACAATTCAACAAATTAATAGCAGAAAAAATGTAAAACCAATGAAACTCAAGTTGACATCATTAGTAGTTGTGACAAATGAGTCATTAGTTGCCACCTGGCAGAGGGCAGCAGGGAGGTATGGCACCCATTCCTGTGCTGTCCCAAGCTGATGGGGCTGGACTGTGGGCAGATGACATCCGTCCCCCTCCCCCTTGACTTTCAACCAGGGGAAACACTTGTGCATGGTCTTCACTGATACCAACCCTCGGCCTTTGCTTGTCCTTGTTTCTCCATGCTAACCTCACCTTTCCATTAAGAGTGGTGAGAGAGCAGGGAAGATGGCATCAAAATAGGTGGGAACAGAATCTACTTCCCCTTGTGCACAGGTGGAACACCTAGTCTATCTTCTGAGGAACAGAGTGAAGTCAACAGTGTCGCAGCATATATGAAGGTTGGAGGCCCAAACTGTAGAGGACATTGAAAAATCAGATGGTAAGGAGAGTGCTTTGGGATGATAAGGTCCCTGGGACCGGCACAGGGACTGGGGCAGATGCAGCCCTGGGCCTGGCACCCGCTGAGTTTGCCACAGGGTTCTTAGAAGAGAGCCAGGTCAATGGCTCCCTCCCTGGCCAAACAGGGAGGCTTAAGCAGCACCAGGATGGACCTGGATGCTTGAAGCCACTGTGGGGAATAAAGATGAAGTGGCAAACACACAGAGGTGGTGGGCTCCTGCTGAGACTGTGGACACCAGTTGGGTCATTACCAGAGAAATTGGGGAGCCAGGTGATACCTGGAGAAAGTAGCAGAGTTGGGCTGTGACGGACTCTGACCAGGATAGTCTCTGGTCTGGTTGGAAAGTTGGGCTGTGTGAGATGCTGGGCACTTGTTTGGAGCAGCAGGCTTGAACAGGGGGAATTAAAAAGATAAAGGCACTTGGTGGCTGTTTAGAGAATTCTCCCAAAGCAGCAGTCCTCGCTTCTCTTGTCTGCGCCTTTGTAGCCTCTGCAGTCTTGGCCACAGGCCTGTCCCTGCCACCAGTACTGTGACTGCACCCCTACTCTACCCCCAGCCAAAACAGTGGAGGGCACCCACCTGCACCTGTGGCCCCAGCAGTGTGTGCCCAATTCAGCTGCCCCAATGGATGCAACTCCTCACCCCCTACTGCCCCGGCTGCCACAGCAGAGGAGGCCATAGGCACAAGTCTGCCCAAATCTGCTGCTGCAGCCACAGTGGCACCACCAGTCAGTCTGGCATGCTAAGAGGAAGGTGGAGATGCCTCTTGCGCTGCAGAGGAGAGCAGCAGGGCTGAGGGAGTCAGCAGTCCCCAGAAAGACTTAACTCAGTGTGGGGAGCTGACCTACCCTGAAAAGACTTTGAGAATGCCTAGCACCTAGGACTGAAAAGAGCAAGAATGTGGTGTGTGAGTTGCCCCTAATTGGTGCACCTCAGGGACAGCCCAGCTGGTGGACTGAAGGTGTAGGCTTGGTGCAGAAGGGCACTGGGGGTCCAGTGGTAGACTTAGGAATTAAGCAGGAGGCTCAGCAACTATGGAGATTGTGCCTCAGACCTGATTCCCATCCCTGCACAACTACAGGAAGGGAGAAAAGCAAAACCAATCCTTCTCAGCCTGCTGTAGCCAGGAAGATCAACAGAACTCACTTGGCCAGTTCAAAGTCAGCAGCAGGCTTTTTTTTCCTTCCTTCTTTCTTTTTTTTCTCTCTCTTTCCCTCACCCCATACAAGTGAGACAATAAAACCTGGAGCTGTGAAAGGACCAGAGTCAGACCCAAAGAGGGTTCATCCCAACAACTGAGAAACTGAGGCAAATTTCACTTTGCTGCTCCAGAGAACTTGCAAGTTATTGTTTATTTGTATTATTATTATTTTCATTAATTTTACTTTTTTATTTTATTAGTATTTTTATTCTCTTCTTTTTGTTTAGTTTTCTTCATTTTGTTTATTTAATTGCATTGTTTGACTGATTTTCCTTGTTCTCTCTTTCATAATGTATTTTTAATTTTCCTTCTTTCACTTCACCTGTGTTCCAATAGCACACTACTCTAGGTTGTGTGCTTCCTGTTCTTGTTATTCAGATCACATAGATCCTGTCATATGATTGTTGCTTCACTACTATTGCAAATAATTGTTGTTCCATACAATTGTAAATATTACATGGCACCCCTCCTGAATCTTAGCTCATTTCACTGTTTCTGAAACTTTATTAATATTGTGGTTAACTCTATTCTCTCACACATTATGCCTATTTTTTATCATCTACTCTCACTATATCTCATAATCTGACCTCCCACAAACTCACTGTTTTCTGGATCCAACTCACAATCCGCCCCCCCCCCCACACAATAAGAGTCTTATATTTTTCTAAAAAGTGGATAGTTGGGTGAAATATCATGGTTAACATTATACTTATCCAAAGGATCTCCTAATTCTTCTCTACAGGTTGGTACTTTAAGTCCAATAGAATACATCTAGGTGTCTTAATCCATTTTACTTTCTCCTTCCAACTGATCAAATAAAAGAGTAGGTGGGAGCTGTGAACACCAGTATGCCTACCGGAAGAGAGAGCCCACCAACAAAGTAACCACCAACAGATAATAACAGAAAAAGTTGAAGGAGTGAGTGGAAGTCACATTAACCTCCAACCAGGACCAATCTGGAAATACAAGTAAATGGTGGAGAAATTACCAAAACCAACAACAGAACAAGAGCAAGAGAGAAGCCACAAGTCCTTGAACAGACAGAAGAACAAATTTCAACACAACTGTCCACACCTGCACAACAGAATACAAGATGTGGTGAGTGAAGTGACCCCCAGTTAACCAGCTGGAGGGAAGGACCCACCAAAGAAAGACCCAACAACAATCAAAACCCATAGACATCCAGAAAGCCAACAGAAACAACAGCACAAGACCTGCAAGCTCAGGAGATCAAGGAGACTGCACCACTGAATCTCATAGGTCTCCTACCATAGAAGTTCACACCATAAACCCAAGGAGTCAGAAAAGATCAACTTAAGAAGCTGTGGATAACAAGAAGAGTCTCACAAACAATGGGAAGACAAAGAAACCATCCCCAAATGAAAGGAAAGGAGGAAGCCTCAGAAAGAATGTTAAATGAAATAGAGGCAATTCAACTATCAGATATTGAGTTCAAAGCAATGGTTATAATGAAGCTCAATGAGCTCACAGAAAATTACCAAAAACCACAGGGAAACTACAATGAACTTACTGCAAACTATATCAACATGAAAAAAGAAACAGAAACTATCAACAAGAGCCAAGAAGAAATGAAGAATACAATTTCTGAACTTAAAAACATAGAAGAAGGAATCAAAAGCAGGCTAGATGAAGCAGAGGATTGAATCAAAAAGCTGGAGGACAAGGTAGAGAAAACATCCAGACAGAACAAGAAAAGGAAAAGAGACTCAGAAAGAATGAACAGGGATTAAGGGAAATGCAGGACAACGTGAAAAGTAATAATATCCATGTAATAGGGATACCAGAAGGAGAAGAAGAGGAGTAAGGGACAGGAAACATGTTTGAAAAAGTAATGATGGAAAACTTCCCTAATTTGATGAGAGAAAGAGTCACACAAATCCAGGAAACACAGACAGGCCCAATCAAGAGGACCACAAAGAGGCCCACTTCATGACACATCGTAATTAAAATGGTAAGATTCCAAGACAAAAAGATAACTTTAAAGGCACCAAGAGAGAAGTAGGAAATAACATAGAAGGGAGCCCTGATAAGGCTAGCAGCTGACATGTCAATGGAAATGCTCCAAGCCAGAAATGATTGGCAAGGAATATTCCAAAAAATAAAAACCAAAGGCCTGCAGCTAAGACTACTTTATCCAGCAAGGCTCTCAATTAAAATAGACGGACAAATAAGTAGCTTCCCAGACAAAAGAAGCCTTAAAGAATATACCTCCTACAAGCCAGCCCTGCAAGAGATGCGAAAGGGTCTGCTTTAAGAAAAGGAAGGAAAAGAGTGAGAGAAAGAGGAACACAGGTATGAAAAAATGGCAATGAATACTTACCTATCAATAATAACCTTAAATGTAAGTGGATTAAATGCTTAAATCAAAACACATAGAAAAGCTGAATGGATAAGAAAGCATGACCCACACACATCCTGTCTACAAGAGACCCACCTCAGGATAAAAGACCTACACAGACTGAAAGTGAAGGGCTGGAAAAAAATTTTTCCAAGCAAATGGACAGGGGAAAAAAGCCGAGGTAGCAATACTCATATCAGACAAAATAGACTTCCAAAAAAGGGCCATAAAGAGAGACCCAGAAGGTTACTCATAATACTCAAGGGAAGAATCCACCAAGAAGACATAAATGTTGTAAATACATATGCCCTCAACATAGGAGCACCCAAATACATAAAGAAAATCTTAGAGGACTTCAAGAAAGATATTGACAGCAGCACAATTATAGTGGGGGATTTTAACACCCCACTGTCAAAAGTGGACAGATCTTCCAAACGAAATATCAACAAAGATATTGCAACATTGAACAAACCCCTAAATCAAAAGGACTTAACAGATATATATATAAAGCCATTCATCCCAAAAAAGCAAAAAACACTCTTTTCAAATGCACATGGAACATTTTCAAAGATAGACCACATGATAGGACATAAAATAAACCTCAACAAATTCAAGAAAATTGAAATCATATCAAGCATCTTTTCTAACCACAAGGGACTGAAACTAGAAGCCAACCTGAAGGAAAAACTCAAAACACTCAAACTCAGGGAGATTGAATAGCATGCTATTAAACAATGAATGGGTTAAGAATGAGATCAAGAAAGAAATAAAAAGGTTTCTGGAAATAAATGAAAATGAACTCACAACAATCCAAAACTTATGGGACACAGCAAAGGCAGTGTTGAGGTGGAAGTTATTAGCGATACAGGCCTACCTATAAAAGATAGAAACATTTCAAATAAACAACCTAGCCCTAAACCTAGAAGAACTCGAGGAGCAACAACAAAGACAGCCCAGAGCAAGTAGAAGGAAGAAAATAACCAAGGTTAGAGCAGAATTAAATGACATAGACTAAAAGCACAATTCTAAGGATCAGTAAATCCAGGAGCTGTTTCTTTGAAAAGACAAACAAAATTGACCAGCCTTTGAGCAGAGTCATCAAGAAAAAAAGAGAGAGGACCCAAATAAACACATCAGAAATGAAAGAGGAGAGATTACAGCTGATATCACAGAAATGCAAAGGGTTGTAAGAAATTACTATGAAGAACTGTTTGCTAAGAAATTTGAAAACATAGATGAAATGGACAAATTTCTAGAAAAATATAATCTTCTAAAACTCAATGAAGAAGCAGAAAGCCTGAACAGACCAATAACAGGTGACAAAACTGAAGCTGTTATCAAAAAACTCCCGACACACAAAAGCCCTGGACTGGATAATTTCAACAGATGGCCTTGGAAGAGCTAGACAGCTACATGCAAAAAATGAAACTTGATCACCAACTTTCACCATACACAAAAATAAGTTCAAAGTGGATAAAAGACTTAAATATAAACTGTGACACCATTAAAGTCCTCCAGGAGAACATAGGCAGGAAAATCTCAGATATTGCACAAAGCAATAGTTCTACTGATATGTCTCCTAGAGCAAGGGACATAAAGGAAAGAATAAACAAATGGGATCTCATCAAAATAAAAAGCTTCTGCACAGCTAAAGAAAACAGCATTAAAATGTAAAAAGAACCAACCGTACGGAAAAACATATTTGCTAATGATACCTCAGACAAGGGTTTAATCTCCAAAACATATAAAGAACTCACACTTCCACTCTAGGAAGACACAAAACCCAATTGCAAAAATGGACAAAGGACTTGAACAGACACTTCTCCAAAAAGGACATACAGAGGGCCCAGAGACATGAAAAGATGCTTAGCATTGCTAATCATCAGAGAGATGCAAATTAAAACCACAATGAGATACCACTTCACACCAGTCAGAATGGCCATCATAAACAAAGCAGCAAACAAGTGCTGGAGAGGTTGTGGAGAAAAAGGAATCCTACTGCACCATTGATGAGCATGCAGACTGGTGCAGCCACTGTGGGAAACAGTATGGAACTTCCTCAGAAAACTAAAAATGGATCTGCCTATTGACCCAGCAATTCCATTGCTAGGATCATATCCTAAGAACCCTGAAACACCAATCCAAAAGAACCTATGCACCCCAATGTTGATAGCAGCACAATTTACAATAGCCAAGTGCTGGAAGCAACCTAAGTGTTCATCAGCAAATGAATGGATCAAAAAACTATGGTACATTTACACAGTGGAATTTTATGCAGCAGAAAGAAAGAAGGAGCTCCTACCTTTTGCAACAGTATAGATGGAACTGGAGAGCATTATGCTAAGTGAAATAAGCCAGACAATGAGGGACAAATACTGTATAATATCACCTTTAACAGGAACCTAAACAACAAAACAAAACAAGCAAGCAAAATATAACCAGAGACATTGAAATTTAGAGCAATCTGACAGTAACTAGAAGGGAGGTGGGAGAGCATATTGGGGGGTGAGGAGAAGGGTTTTCAGGAACAACTATAAGGACACATGGTCAAAACCAAGGGAGGGGGTGGAAGCAAGGGTGATAGATGGGGATGCCTGGGGTGGGGGTTGTGGTGGGGTGTAAATGCAGACAACTATAACTGAACAATAACAAAATAATTTTTTTTTTAAAAAGGTGGTGAGAGTGGGGCTTCGTTGTCCTAACTGAGCGTTGATCCAAATGCAATTCTCAGGGCAATGGCACAAAGGGGTTCCTTTACAGCAGGTGATCCAGAATGTATGGTTTCATTTTTTTCTAAAGTTGTGTTTTTTTAACTGTGGTAAATACACATCACATAAAATTTACCACCTTAACCACTTTTAAGTGTACAGTTCAGTGGTATTAAGTACATTCACACTGTTGTACAACCATCACCATTGTCCAGCTCCAGAACTCATGTCATCCTGCAAATCTAAAACTCTGCCCCCATTAAACAATAAGGTCCCATTCTCCCTCCCTCAGACCTTGGCATTCACCATACTACTTTCTGTCTCTGTGAGTTTAACTCTCTAGGGACCTCACGTAAGTGGCATCATACAGTATTTGTCCTTTTGTGACTGACTCATTTCACTTGGCATGATGTCCTCAAGGTTCATTCATATTGTAGTGTCAGGATCTCCTTCTTTTTAAAGGATGAATGATATTTCATCGTGTGTATTTACCAAAATTTTTTTAGCCATTTGTCCATTGATAAACATTTCTGTTGTTCTACCTTTTGAATATTGGGAATAAAGTCACCATGAACTTGGGCACATAAATATCTCTTTGAGCTTTTTCTTTCAATTCTTTTGGCTAAACATCCAGAAATGAAATTACTGGGCCATGTAGCAGAATGTGTTTTTGATTATTTTTTAAAGATGATCATAGAGAGAAGCAAGTATCAATGTGAATGGTCCCTGCTGGTTTTCATCACATATCTTTGGAGAAAGCCAATGTACCGATGTGAGTTTCCCACAGAAACATATCACCATGGTGGCTTGATTACAGGTTATTTAGGATGTGACCCTGGAAAGGACTTTGAGATGTGGAAAAGTGAACTCCCCAGGGAAGGGAGGGGGACAGAGTGGAGTGCTTATGGCCTTTCCACACTGCTGGGTTCAGGCCTGGCTCTGCTCCATGCTCCTAGTAACCTGGAGTGGTGGCCTCCTGTTGCCCCCAGGCAATGGGGATGCTCCTTGTCTTCAGAGTATCTCACACAAGGCCAACCAGTCTTTGTGCTGTGTATTGTCTCCATGCACAATGTGAAAATAAAATACTGCTCTTGGAAAAAATGTTCCAAACAATGGCTCCATTTACTGTTGAATTTTAATATCTATGTAAGCTTCAAATTGACATGTTATAGTATTTCTGTTTTAATAAATATTATTTTTTACATGGAAGTCAATTTGGAGAACTCCCAGTCACATAGTTGCAGCAACACACACTTGTTCTAAGAGGATATTCATATTGGCTCAGAATCATTTTTGGTCCATTCTCATGTGGCCATGACCCCCATGGTCATATGTGTCCCTGGGTTTAAACACTCATTTTGAAGCAAACTGTGACAACTCAGTGGTAATAAAGATGAAAAAGCATAACTGAAATTATCACAGCTCTTTCCTTCTACAGACACGTGGAGTACCAGCAAAATCTCAGGTTTAAGTGCAAATGTCAGTAGATTTGTCACATTTCATGATTATTTGCAATATTTTTGTCATACAAGACAGAGCTATAAGCATGTTCCTCCTAAATCTCTGACCCATGTCTTCAGTGTGAAACAGGTCTCTACCAGGTCTCCCCCATGAGGTAGAGTGAGTAGCATCTGAAGGTCCATGCAAACACTGAGCCCAGACCACATGGCCCCTGGGGCCCAGCAGAGGAAGCCCCATCAATTATAGCTATTATTATTACTATTGTTATTATTATTATCATGGGGGAAGACGAAGCCCCAGCTGCATTGTAAGGGGAATTGTGTCTAGCTGCGACAGAAGATAATGAGATTGTATCCAGGTGAAGGGTCCAAAGGAAGCCAGGGGGCTCTGACACCTGAGCACCATGCCTCCTGGGGTAGCTTTGTGTGTGACCTCACCTAGATGATTTGTTTTTACATGAAAATACTTGTTTTTTCAACAATGAGCTTCAGCTATGCATAAGTTGTGGCTTGGTTTTTGCACCTGAAATGAATGTAACTTCTTTTCCAAAGCAACTGGATGAAAATGCTGTCTGCTTTTTCTGTGCTGCCCACTTATAGCTTCTTCAGGAAGCTCAGTCGCTGCCCTTGATCTGCCTATCACCTCTTAGATTATAAATGGCCCTTAGTCACTTTAGGCCTCAAGAACAATCAATTTGGATTTTAAAAACCTAGCATGTTCGGTCCATGATCATCCAACTGTTACCACTGGTGCTTAGCTAGATATTGAGAGGGCAGTGAAAGGGAACTCAGATATCAAGTTTAATAAAATGGGGAACTTATGTGTGCTCTCCAGCCAGGAAGCTAGAGCCTCACACTCTGACAGATTACTGCATTTCCCTGTCAAGGGGATTAACACTCCTTCCTTCTCCCCTCTCTGGTACTGGATTGTTGGGAGGTGCTGGATTATAGAGGCCTGTCAGTCTAACTAAGGGGTGGGTTTATCAAAACCTATGGAAACTTGGGAATTTGATTGGTCATTTTGAGAAAGCACTTGGTCTGTCCTAAATCCAAATTCCTGGTTATAAATTCAGGGGAACGAAGAAGCTCCTTTGCTCTCTTGCTTGTGACCTGTCCTCACACAGTGCACTTGCCTGTTTTCTCTGTGTGACTCTAGCCACCATGTGGCCCATGGCCATGCAGCTCCACATACAGGCTTCAGGAGGGGGACTGAAATGGACTGCAACTGGAAACAAGCTAACCTAGCTGGATGCTGGACTGGGCTATACCTTAATATGGAGCGTAAACTCAGGATGGTTGCCTTCACCTGAACCTACTAAAGACAAGATTGGACTTTTTCCATGATGAGATAGACAGAGATGGGACACTGGGAAGTCAGAAGGGGAACCCCCTTAATTGTACATTATCAGTAAACCATACCACAGAGCCATATCCTCCTGTAGGGTTCTCAGGAAATCCTTCTTTAGAAACTGCAAGAACCCCACTTCCACTGATAACACAACTGTGAACTTGAGGTATCATCCCCTCTACTCCCAGCTGGCTGGGCTGCTGAGGGTGGAAGTGTGGCAGTGGGCTGCTTTTACCCCCTCCCTTGCTAGAGAAGGTGAGGTAGCTGGAGGGAGAAAGTGAGTGGGGACAGGGTCTTCGTGGTCAGCTGGCTAGAGCCTCAGGGCTGTCTGCACTCCCATCTCTAGGTCTTTCTGTAGGTGCTTTGGGGGAAGAATTTCTATGTTGACTGTCACTGATGACTTCTTCTATGGCCTCTGCAGCGCAGTTGACCCATTGCAAGCCCTTACCATCAGTGTGGAAGACAGTTCCTCTATGCTCCCCTGTAAGTTTCCCTTCACTCATCAGACCCAGGCCACAATGTCCTGACTGTAAGGAACACTTGTCATGCTCTTCGAGGGGACGTGCTCCATGTGGGGTTGGACAACATCACTTCCCCCCACCGTACACACCACCATACTCCACCAGGGGGCCTGGCCAAGGCCTTCCCAAGCAGATCATTCCTTGCTCAAAGTGAGTGAGCAGCGGAGACTGCTGTGCACCTGCTTCATTGCCCTGTCCTTGAATATTTGGTGTAGGCAGTTGTATGTCTTGCAGCCTGGGTATATCACACCTGTTATATCTTGATGTCTGGGTTGAATACTTTGGTTTTAATATCCCCTCAGTTTTTGGAGGGTCATGTGGTGGGTATATGAATGATGCAAAAGAACGTGATCCACCATGAACAACCCCTGCTGTCCTGAAGGCGCGAGGGCAGAGGCAGGAGCATCTTCTACCTTCCTTGGACATGGTGAGCCCCGGAAACACAGCTGTACTATGAGGACTGGCAGACAGATGTGGGAACTGAGGACACAGCTCAGGCTCTTTCTCCTGAGGCAGAGGATGGTTGTGGCAGAAGGTGAACAGTGGCTAAGTGATGATGGCCCCACGCTGAACACGAAAACTGGCAGAGGTCTGTCTTTTCCATGCCTATTCTGAGCCACAGGTTTCCTGGTAGAAGGACACTCATAACCCCAGCTTTCATCCTTTAAAAATTCCCCAAATATTTAGAGCTCCTTGGAGTAAAGGGGTTACATAAACCATAAATATAGATGTTCTGCTTTTATTACATGAGTTAAATAGATTGGACACACTCATGTGTAGACACCACAAGGCATATTGGATCCGACAATTTTAATAAGGTGAAGCATTTGGAAAACAAACAAACAAAAACTTTACCCTTGATCTCCCCTCACCCCCTTACAGTTTATTCATTTCATTTTTTAAGGAAAGTACTTTGAAGTGTCCTAGAGCCTGGAGGTGGATGGGGGTTAGAATTCCTCTGTCTGGGAGCAACAGGCTTCTCTGATGAGTGCAGATGGGTTTGGGCACCGCCAATAATAGCAACAAATGTAACGAGTCCTTTCCTTTGATGTGCGAAGATTAAACATCATGTCAAGTGAGCACCAGGAGCTTGACTGAAATGTGATAATATGGAAGCCTGATACCTTCTAGGCCAAAGCCCTATAAAGATAAAGATCAGATTATTAATGACAGTTTCCAGTTTTAAAAAAACAACTTAAGCTGTGTTTGATCAGCAGGTCCCATGCAGACACCCTTGCTTGTAAACACATGCAGACCACATGCTTGCAAATAGAAAGACTGTTCGCAAAGCAAATGTTGCTGAGAGCAGACTGGCTGGAGGAGAGTCCCAGGTCTTCATAGTTTCAGCAGAAGGTTCTTCATGAAGCCAGTCCCACCCTTCCTGGCTTTGCTCTTCTAGGTGCCCTGCATGGTATTCGCACCCAGTGAGCAATCTCCAGACAGAGATCTCAGTCTGTTCATAACTCTGGCCCCAGAAGCTGTGGGGGTGAGAAAGACTCTCTCGTTTAGTTGGAAAAGGGCTATAGAATGAAAAGATCTCCTTGTTCTGGGGCTGAAGGCAGGGGAAGGGATGAGTGCTCTAGCAGATTTGTTTGGAGGCTGAATGGAGGATTGAGATTTGAGGGGCACCCAAAGGAGTTCCAGTGGCTGCTCTGGATTCAGATCTCTTTGTCCAAGATGCACTCTTGAGAGGGCATGGTCCTTTCTTCAAACCATTGGCTTTAGCTGAATAATGTTTTAGGCACATAAGAAAATGTTAGTCAAGCTTTTGTGGGTGGGGAGGATTCTAGGTTGGGCAAGGCTCTGACTGGGCATGTGACTAGGGCCTCAGTTTCCTGAGCTGTAAGTGCAGAAGTAGGACCCGTGTGGTGACTGTGGTCCTCTGCAGCTCTGATCCCTGCTGTCAGTCATTTACAACTCAGCATAGTCTATCAGATCACTTTTAGGAGTGGTAGTCAGCATAGGCACTCAGATTAAAGAAAGGGATGGAAAGGGAAGTTTTCTAAGAACAAGGACTTGCCTGGGCTGGGGCTTTTAGAAAACCCTGATCAGGTAGCAGGAGGAAGTTGGCACGGGGCAGAGAGGTGCTGGGACAAAAGCACAAATGTGTGGGGTAGGAGAGGTGGCCTGCATGTGTCAGGCTCTCCACCAACCTTTGGGGGTGTTTCCTCATCACAGCCTCTCCAAAGTCTCCAGGATACAAAGGCCTATCTGGTTTATCTTGAATGAGTAAGCTGAGGCTCACAGAGGCAAGGTATCCTCAATCAGGATTTGAACTTCAGCCTCTTGACTCCAAGCTGGTTCTGACCATGGAGCATTTAATTTGTCACTTGGGTGAATCCAACTGCAAAGCTTATCGCTTGTATTGACTACTGGCTGCCTCTTCCACACTTGGCCATATGCAAAGGCAGCCTAGCCACACAAAGGATTTGCAGGTTGCTGAGCACTCCATTCACTCAGATGAGATGTTGCAGGCCTGTGAAAGCTGCCTGCTGAATGGCAGGGGCCACAGTGCCAGTTGAGGACAGAACAAAACAGAAAGCTGGTATTGGTGTTAGTGGACTGGACTTAGAAACCCAACTACCAGGGCTCAAGCAGGTCTCCACTCCCCTGTCTTCACTGCTGACCAATAGAGGGTAGAGCTACATCACTTCTGGAGTCACTGGAAGGCTCAAGCTAGTGTTGGAACACTGCAGCTTATTGCTGAACTCAGGTGTGGTCAGTTGAATGGTGGTAGCTTGTGTGTGGGCTTCCAGAAAGGCATGGAGCAGGGCTGTGGGTATTTGATTAAACATTTCCTAAGCATGAGGGCAGAGCTGTGGCTTCTGTTTGTATAGTGTGGGATTGTTTTCAGGTGAGTCTGATGACGATGGGTGGTGGGTAAAGGGTACACCCACATAGGGCCTTCTATGGAGGCAGACTAGAGCAGGCTTGAGCAGAAGTGATCTCCAGCCATTGCCCACACCCATGTGTCACAGGAGGACAGCCTTCTGAGGACATGGGAGGGTGTGTAGGGAATGGAGTGCTGCTAGACAATAGCGACTCATCTGAAGAAAAAAGTGCTGGGAATTTGACGGCAGGACATATTGGTCATCTGATTCCTCTAGGCTCGAAGGTACGTGGTGAGAGTTCAGCTTGCTCCTGCATTTATAGGTTGCTCTCTTCTGTGAAATTACTCTGCTGCTGAAAGAAGCAGCTCTCAGAGCCCCGCAGGGCAACCCTGGTATGAGCGAGCTTCAGAATCTCTGCTCCAAATCTTAATATTCTAAGTTGCAAAGATGTAAATATTGACCTATTTTTGCTAGCCACCTGTCACATTGTTGCCCTTCATGCCCCTCTGCACCAACAGCACTCAAGGACTTCAATTTGCCTCTGAACTTGAACCTGGGGCTTTGGGAAGTCTGTCGTTTTCAAAGGCCTGAGATCCCCACCCTCTCCAGCTGGGGTTCCTGGCTCCTGTCCCAGCACCTGGCTTGGCTCCTTGCCCTGCTTCCTTAGGCAGTGTTGCCCATTTCTGGCCGGCAGTGATGTCACACAGCACATTCCTACTTAACCAGGCAGACTGCCCTGCATTTCACGTTGAAGTGCGCCTCTGGCTCTGGCTAGGCCAGGTTCTGTTAGTGCTCTCACTGTGGGATGCTAACTTGTAGTAAAAGACTTTCCTGTAGAGTTGTGCCCAAGTTCTGTTTGATATTCATGTATCCAGAAACACACACACACACAGTCAATAAGCATGAAGATTGTGACTAGACATCAGCTTCCCAAGACCTGTAGTCTTCTTCCACTGATACTTTCATGAGGAAGCGGGAGTCACAGCCCAGACTGTGGACCACCTCTGAGTAGAAGGTAGGGGTCAGGGGAGGTACCTGACTCTCAGCTCTTTCTGTCTCTGGTTCTTTATGTTTAATCTATAGCAAAGCTTGTTCATGTGTCAAAATGACTGAAAAATGACCACCACATTGTCACAATGTGTGTCTTCTGCAGATGCAGGCCATGCCATGGGACAGGTGAGTAGGACCACAGGCCAGAGTTGCCCCATCCACTCTGGTGCAACAGCAGGCCCTGGTCAATGTTCACTGCTGAGACGACCTCACCTCCCACTCACACCCCGGGGTCATTTGATAGGATGCCCTCCTCCCATCCGGTTGCTTCCTATTGGTTATGTTTTTTGCCCTGGGAAAATTATGCCTGTGATTTTCCTTTAGTTGCTTCATCTAAAAAAAATGACTTCCAAAATGCAGATCTAATCAGGGCCCTTTTGGATTCAGACATAGTCTAAAAAAATGGGTTAAAAATGCATAAAACTCTATATTCCTTGACTCTAAATCACCACCCTTCAAGCCACACATACTTTCTCCTAAAATCAGAGGGTGCTTTATGGGTCATATCCACTCTGAGCACTTTGCAGGCAATCTGTTTCCAGGATGATCATTTCTTTTCTTCTCTAACATAAATCTTGTGGGTTAGTTGCATGATCAATATTTGTCATGAAGTCCCCACTTGTTTTTAAACTGAAATAATGCACCTGCCTCCAAATACAAAAAGTCAAGCAGAAAGTCATTTAATCACTACCACCTTAAAATTGGTTTAGAATTTTCATTTTTTTCAACTTTTAAAAAAAATTTATTTTAATTATTTTTCAAGTACAATTTTCTATCTTTTACTCTCATCCCATCCCAACCCACCCCAGCCCTCCCCATCTCCCTCCCCTTTCTGCCACCCCCTAGTTTTTGTCCATGAGCCCTTTATACTTGTTCCTGTAAACCCTTCCCCTTTTCCCCTGAAATTCCCTTTCCCCTCCCCTCTGAACACTGTCAGCCTGTCCTCTATTTCAGTGTTTTTGGTTATATTTTGCTTGTTTCCTTGTTTTGTTGATTAGGTTCCTGTTAAAGGTGAGATTATATGGTATTTGTCTTTCACCCCCTAGCTTATTTCGCTTAGCATAATGCTTTCCAGTTGCATCCATGATGTTGCAAAGGGTAGGAGCTCCTTCTTTCTTTCTGCTGCATAGAATTCCATTGTGTAAATGTACCATAGTACATTTTTTGATCCACTAGTACATAGTGGACTTTTTGATCCACTCATTAGCTGATGGGCATTTAGGCTGCTTCCCACACTTGGCTATTGTAAATTATGCTGCTATGAACATTGGGGTGCAAAGGTTCTTTTGGATTGGTGTTTCAGGGTTCCTAGGATATAGTCCCAGCAGTGGAATTGCTGGGTCAAAAGGCAGATCCATTTTTAGTTTCCTGAGAAAATTCCATACTATTTTCCATAGTGGTTGTACCAGTCTGCAATCCCACCAACAGTGTACTAGGGTCCCCTTTTCTCCACAACCTCCCCAGCACTTGTTGTTTGTTGCTTTGTTTATGATGGCCATTCTGACTGGTGTGAAGTGGTATCTCATTATGGCTTTAATTTGCATCTCTCTGATAGCTAGTGATATTGAGCATCTTTTCATGTGTCTCTGGATCCTCTGTATGTCCTCCTTGGAGAAGTGTCTGTTCAAGTCCCTTGCCCATTTTTTTAATTGAGTTGCTTGTCTTCTTAGAGTGGAGTCATGTAAGTTTTTTATATATATTTGGAGAGTAAACCCTTGTCTGAGGTATCATTGGCAAGTATGTTTTCCCACACGGTTGATTCTCTTTTTATTCTAATACTGTTTCCTTTAGCCATGCAGAAGCTTTTTATTTTGATGAGATCCCATTTGTTTATTCTTTCCTTTATGTCCCTTGCTCTAGGGAACATATCAGTAAAGATGTTTCTGTATGAAATATCTGAGATTTTTTTTGCCTATGTTCTCCTCTAGGACTTTAATGGTGTCACAGTTTATATTTAAATCTTTTATCCACCTTGAATTCATTTTTGTGTATGGTGTAAGTTGGTGCTCGAGTTTCATTTTTTTGCACATAACTGTCCAGTTTTCCCAGCACCATATGTTGAAGAGGCTACTGTTACTCCATTTTATGTTGCTGCCCCCTTTGTCAAATATTATTTGACCATAGAAACTTGGGTTCATTTCTGGGCTCTCTGTTTTGCCCCATTGGTCCATTTGCTTGTTTTTATGCCAGTACCAGGCTGTTTTGATTACAGTGGACTTGTAATAATAGAGTTTGGTGTCAGACATTGTGATCCCTCCTACTTTACTCTTCTTTCTCAAAATTGCAGCAGCTATTCAGAGTCATTTATGGTTCCATATAAATTTTTGAAGTGTTTGTTCTATGTCTGTGAAATATGCCATTGGTACTGTAATAGGTATCGCATTGAATGTATAAATTGCTTTGGGTAGTATGGACATTTTGATGATGTTAATTCTTCCAATCCATGAACACGGTATGTTTCCACTTGTTTGTGTCTTCCTTGATTTCTTTCTTCAGCGTTGTGTAGTTTTCTGAGTACAGATCTTTTACCCCTTTGGTTAGGTTTATCCCTAGGTATTTTATTTTTCTTGTAGCTATAGCAAATGAAATTTTTTTCTTCATTTCTGCTTCTGATGGTTTCATTGTTGGTGTACATAAATGTCTTTGATTTCTGGATATTGACTTTGTATCCCACTGTTTTTCCAAATTCATTTATTAGGTCGAGAAGTTTTTTGGCCAAGTCTATAGGATTTTCTATGTACAGTATCATGTAATCTGCAAACAATGGCAGTTTTGTTTCCTCCTTTCTGATTTCGGTGCCTTTTATCTCCTTTTCTTGTCTGATTGCTGAGTCTAAAACTTCCAGTACTATATTGAATAGAAGTGGTGAAAGTGGACATCCTTGTCTTATTCCTGATCTTAGTAGAAAAGATTTTAGTTTTTGCCCATTGAGTATGATGTTGGCTGTAGGTCTCTCATATATGGCCTTTATTATGTTGAGGAATGCTCCCTCTATTCCCACTTTGCTGAGTGTTTTTATCATAAATGGGTACTGTACCTTATCAAATGCTTTTTCTGCATCTATTGATATGATCATGTGATTTTTGTCTTTGCTTTTGTTTATGTGGTGTATCACATTTACTGATTTGTGAATATTGTACCATCCTTGCATCCCTGGGATCAATCCCACTTGGTCATGGTGGATGATTTTTAATGTATTGTTAAATGTGGTTTGTCAATATTTTGTAGAGGATTTTAGCGTCTGTGTTCATCAATGATATTGGCCTGAAGTTTTCATTCTTTGTTGTGTCTTTATCTTGTTTTGGGATTAGGATGATGCTGGCTTCATAAAAAGAGTTTGGGAGTCTTTCATCTTTTTGGAATTTTTGGAATAGTCTGTGAAGGATAGGGGTTAGCTCTTCCTTAAATGCTTTGTAGAATTCTCCTGTGAAGCCATCTGGTCCAGGGCTTTTGTGTGTCGGGAGTTTTTTGATTAGTGCTTCAATTTCACTTGTTGTTATTTGTTTGTTTAGGCCTTCTGCTTCTTCTTCGTTGAGTTTTGGAAGATTATATTTTTCTAGAAATTAGTCCATTTCACCTAGATTTTCAAATTTCTTGGCATACAGTTCTTCATAGTAATTTCTTACAATCCTTTGCATTTTCCTGTGGTATTAGTTCTAATCTCTCCTCTTTCATTTCTGATTGTGTTTATTTGGGTCTTTTTTTTTTTCTTGATGAGTCTGCTTAAGGGCTTGTGGATTTTGTTTATGTTTTCAAAGAACAATCTTCTGGATTCATTGATCCTTGGAACTGTGCTTTTAGTCTCTATGTCATTTAGTTGTGCTCTGATCTTGTTTATTTCCTTCCTTGTAGTTGCTCTGGGCTGTCTTTGTTGTTGTTCCTTGAGTTCTTGTAGATGTAGGGTTAGGTTGTTTGTTTGAAATGTTTCTATCTTTTTTAAGTAGGCCTGTATCTCTATGAACTTCCTTCTCAGGACTGCCTTTGCTGTGTCCCATAAATTCTGGGTTGTTGCAACTTCATTTTCATTTGTTTCCAGAAACTTTTTGATTTCTTCCCTAATTTCAATCTTGACCTATTCATTGTTTAATAGCATGCTATTTAATCTCCATGATTTTGAGTGTTTTGGGTTTTTTTCCATGGGGTTGGTTTCTAGTTTCAGTCCCTTGTCATCAGAGAAGATGCTTGATATGATTTCAAGTTTCTTGAATTTGTTGAGGTTTATTTTATGTCCTATCATGTGGTGTATCTTTGAAAATGTTCCATGTACATTTGAAAAGAATGCTTATTTAGCTTCTTTGGGATGGAGGACTCTATGTATATCAGTTAAGTCTATTTCATCTAGGGCATTGTTCAATGGCACAATATCTTTGTCAATATTTTGTTTGGAAGATCTGTCCATTTTTGACAGTGGGGTGTTAAAATCACCTACTATAATTGTGTTGCTGTCAGTATCTTTCTTGAAGTCCTCTAAGATTTTCTTTATGTATTTGGGTGCTCCTATGTTGAGGGCATAGGTATTTACAACATTTATGTCTTCTTGGTGGATTCTTCCCTTGAGTATTATGAAGTGACCTTCTGGGTCTCTCTTTATGGCCCTTTTTGGAAGTCTATTTTGTCTGATATGAGTACTGCTACCCTGGCTTTTTTTTCCTGTCTGTTTGATTGGAAATGTTTTCCAGCCCTTCACTTTCAGTCTGTGTAGGTCTTTTATCCTGAGGTGGGTCTCTTGTAGATAGCATGTGTGTGTCATGCTTGTCATGCTTTCTTATCCATTCACCTATTCTATATCTTTTGATTTAAGCATTTAATCCATTTATGTTTAAGGTTATTATTGATAGGTACTTATTCATTGCCATTTACGTACCTGTGTCCCCCCCCCCCGCCTCTTTTCCTTCTTTTCCTTAAAGCAGTCCCTTTATTATCTCTTGCAGAGCTGGTTTGGTGGAGGTGTATTCTTTTAGACTTCTTTTGTCTGGGAAGATCCTTATTTGGCCTTCTATCTTGATTGAGAGCCTTGCTGAGTAAAGTAGCCTTGGTTGCAGACCTCTGGTTCTCATTACTTGGAATATTTCTTGCTGTTCTTTTCTGGCTTTGAGTGTTTCCATTGAGAAGTCAGCTGCTAGCCTTATTGGGTCTCCCTTGTATGTTACTTCCTGTTTCTCTTTTGCTGCCTTTAATATTCTCTCTTTGTCTTGAAATTTTGCCATTTTAATTATGATGTGTCTTGAGGTGGGCCTCTTTGTGGTCCTCTTGATTGGGTCTATCTGTGTTTCCTGAATTTGTGTGATTTTTTTCTCTCATCAAATTGGGGGAGTTTTCCATCATTACTTTTTCAAATAGGTTTTCTTTTTTTTTGTTTGTTTGTTTTAAAAGATTTTATTTATTTATTTTTAGACAGGGAAGGGAGAGGGAGAGAGAGAGAGAGAGAGAGAGAGAGAGAGAGAGAGAGAGAGAGAAACATCACTGTGCGGTTGCTGGGGGACATGGCCTGCAACCTAGGCATGTGCCCTGACTGGGAATCGAACCTGCAATGCCTGGTTCGCAGCCCGTGCTCAATCCAGTGAGCTACGCCAGCCAGGGCTCAAATAGGTTTTCTATCCCTTGCTCTTCTTCTTCTCCTTCTGGTATCCCTATTATACGGATATTGTTACATTGCATATTGTCTTGCATTTTTCTTAATCCCTCTTCATTCTTTCTGAGCTTCTTTTCATTTTCTTGCTCTTCCTGGGTGTTTTTTCCTACTTTGTTTTCCTATTTTCTGATCCAATCTTCTGTTTCATCAATCCTGCTTTTCATTTCTTCTACTGTATTCTTCAGTTCAGAAATTGTATTCTTCATTTCCTCTTCACCCTTGTTGATAGTTTCTCTTTCCTTTTTCATGTTGTTATAGTTTTCAGTGAATTCATTTTAGCTTCCCTGTAGTTTCTTGTAGCTCACTGAGCTTCCTGATAATCATTTCTTTTAACTCAGTATCTGATAGTTGAGTTGCCTCTATTTCGTTTAGCATTCTTTCTGAGGCTTCCTCCTTTCCTTTCATTTGGGGATTATTTTTTTGTCTTCCCATTGTTTGTGAGACTCTTCTTGTTAGCCTCTGCTCTTTAGTTGATGTGTTCTGGCTCCCTGGGTTTATGGTGCGAACTTCTGTGGTAGAATACTTGTGAGATTCAGTGGTGCAGTCTCAGGTGTTCACAGCTTCCAGCAGAATTTTCTGACTTCATCATTTAATAGTATTTGACATCAGTCATGAAGCATACTACCAGACAAGTTAGTCTACCTTACAAAATTAATATCCACATATTTCACATTAGTAGCATTTGCTCTTTCAACCTACATTTCTGACCAAATATAAAAAGAGAGATTTACTTTGTCAAAGTTAGTTTGAATCTTTAAGTAAGGTAATTTCTTGTAATGAGCCTTGGTAAGAAAACGTGTTTCTGTTAGAGTGTGCAACCTATTTCACATTTACACAGGTCTTTCATCTCTGAGGTCATTGAAGCATTTGGCAAGGGTCCTCTTTAATGTGATTCCAAGAGAGGTTTTGAATGAATGAGAGATTCAAGAAAGGGCTGTCTTGTAGCCAGGGATACTATGTCTGGGGAAAGAGGAAATAGTGGGACCAGAGTCAGAGACCAGGTGCCTTCACTTCCCCCTGGCATCATCCTCCCTCTCTCAGCCTGGGTTCTCCAGGTTGTCTGGAGGTAGCCCAACTCTGGAGAACTATTGTGACACTGTGGAATTGGAGGTTAATGTCCAAGTTTGAATGCAGAGCATTGTCAGCATAGAATGGGTGGTCACCAAGCATCTCTGTCTTCTGAGCAAAGCCATGCTTCCTTTCAAAAGCTCATTAGAGACACCATCCCACATGATACCTTTCATGTGCTGTTTTCAATTTGCCCACAATGCTACACACAAGGGCTTATAACTATGAGAGGAAGTGCTTGATCAGGGGTGTTCCTGAACTGCATTTGTGGAGATGGCATCTTACTGGGTTTGAGATGCAGAAGCTGGGCAGGAGTGGAGGATAGGACACTGTTTTCAATTCTCAGCTTGGCTCTACATCTGAATGCATGTGGCACACACCCTATCCTAGGGGGAGAAAGAAGGTCTCTTTTAGTAACTTAATTGTTGCTTTTTAAAAAATGGGAAAATCAAATGCAGACTCCTGAAATATTAGCAACCCTGGAGTTTTCATTACATTGTTTTTGAATTTTGGGAAGACAATGGGGAAAGCCCTGGGACATGGCTATTCTTTTCTGTAAGCTGATTAACATCTTCATTCTCCCCTTCCTCTTTATTCTCCTGGACGTTTGGACAGGTATCTCTGATGCCCTGTGGCTGGGTGGTCCTGGAAGGTGTCACAGCTGTGAGTGATGCAGGCCCTGCCCTGGTCCAGCTCTCCTTTCCTTCCTCTGGGGTCCTGAAAAAGAGAGCTGTCATCTGCTTTCCTATTTTTGGAAAGCAAGACTTCGTGGTCATTATTGACCTCACACAGATATTGCTGGTGGAAGTAGGGTCCTCTTACACAGTTGTAAGAAAAGCATTTCCAGGGACCCATATGTAGGTGGTTGAGGTGTTGTGGTAAGATTTATTGGGATAGAAATAGAAGGTTGCCTCCAGATTCCCTATGTCTCATTTTCATCCATCTTGCTACGGAAAAAGTCCAATCTTGTCTTCATCAGGCTCACAAATAGGGCCTGTGTCCAAAATTCTGTGCAATTGGTTCAGTCCAGTTCATTCCTTGTCCCCATCTGGCAATCGTAGTCTGTGTTCTTGGCTGTGCTCCAGCTGGCACTGCATTGCTGTACCCAGGCTTGCACTTGGAGCCTGCATTTGGAGTTTGTGTGGTTGCTGTCCATGCTGCTTCTAGGACTGCATGGCTGCTTTGGAGAGAGAATGCACAAATGGATGGGGCAAGCAAGTTATGGGGCAAGAGAGAGAGCAAGCTTTGTTAAGCTTGGATTATATTGTCTTGGGCTTGGGAAGGACTACATGCTTTATCAAAATAATCCATCAGTTTCCCAATCCTTCATGGGCTTCAGCTAGTTCCTTCCCCTAACCAACTCATTTCCTAGATCTTCTAGTGTTCTGTGTATGTTATCCAATTGGACCCTTTCCCCACGTTAGTCTCTACCCCTTATGGTCACCATCTTAGCCCCTACTGTGCATGCCTCATAGTAGAAGTACTTTCCCCTGAGCCATCTTGGCTTCTACTGGGCATATGTCTAGCAGAGGTATTTCCCTTTTACTGTTTATTCCTCTCCCCACAATCTGGGTGAATGGACAGGTTGTTATTGGGGAGATTGAAAAGCCAGTGCTTTATCCCTACATGGGAAAAGGAGGAGTATTAATTCTCTTGGCAGAGCAATGCAGTAGTCCCCTAGGGTGGCTGCAACTTCCTAGAGAAACAGGCTTATTATCTGACTCAGCTCCCTAGCTTATTATGCTTACTAATGTCTAATTCCATTTGCTTCCTTCCTTTATTAATATTTTGCTACCTATGCCAACACAGAGACCATTGTGTTGGCTGAGTAGTGAGTAGTTTTTCCTGTGACTGGCAGGTGATTTGGTTTCTTGTAAATTGCAATATGATTTGGAGACACAAGGTAAGCCTGACAAAAGGGGACATGTCCTGGGGAAAGATTCATAGTTCAGTTCTTAGTTTGCATCAGAAAAAGATTGTGCCCTAGGAGATTGGCCAGTGATTTTGCAGAGATTATGACCTGTCTAGAAGGCTGTAACCTCTAGGGTGGTCACAAAGACTGCTAGGATAGGCCTACCAGTCTTTTTTCAATCAGCAAGAGTTCCAGTGAATGGGACTAGACAGCGTGATCCCAATGACATGCCTCTGGTTCTCTATAGGTTGCAGAGTGGACAATGCCATCAGAGTCAGAGCATAGTAGCCTGACATAGGGAAGAGTGTGGAACCAGATATGAAGAAATACATGTGCCTATATGGGATGAACAGATGGATGGACAGACACCAGGCTCTGCCAATGTGGTACTCACAGATTAGCAATGCCACATGGCTATCCTCTGGGTGGGAAAGGGCTTTAAAAAAAGTAAAAACAGTTCCAACTAAGATAGTTATATCTCTGTTTCAGAAGGGCTGACACTATTCCAGCCTCCATGCCCAGGTCTAGGCCCACTCTAGGAATGTAGCACCAGGAAAAGGCAAACCCATTGCTGGCTTCTTTGGAACCAAGACAGCTCCTGAGGATTTCCAGGCCAGAGACCTTGCATCCTCACTTTTTTCACATCTGCACTTTTGACCCCAGAGCCCATGTGTTGCATTTGCTCTAATGTATAGTCTCATCCATTTCAATATTTGCATGGAGTGTGGAACCAGTTGCCAAGTAATGTAAACAGAGAAGAGCAGTGTCTTGATGGAATACCTGCCCTGTGCCGTGGCATTCTTATTAAACCCATTTAATTGATAAGGAAACCAAAGAACAGAAAGGTGGGCCTAATCTGAGGTATCTCACTACTAATTCCTGGAGGAATTTGACTTCTAATCCTGTGCCCATTCCACACATCACAGGCTGAGAGTCAGAAAGTGATACAACTCTAAAATTCTGAATGTCCTTTCACATGTGCCCTGTAACTAAAAGCAAATCTAAAACCTCCCTATGTATTTGGTACTGTAATTACAGAGTGATATCTCAAGGCTTTGATTCTTAAAACTGTAGCAACACAGAGAGTGTAAAGAGTCAATCAGCAAGAATCCCAGTGAATGGAGATAACTTGTGGTCATCCCATTATTTCTGAATAAATGTGAAAGGCAAAGAGGGAAGGTGATCTAAGCAATTTTTTATACACAAAGAATAACATTTCCAAGAGTGATGCACCCTGGTCACCCACCCCATGACTTCCATTGGTTTTAAGACTACAACATGGGGATTTGTTATTTGTGAGGACTTCCACTGTCCTTGAGTGTCTCCGGACATGCATTTAGGTTGAAGACACTCCCTTCTGTCATGTTTTAGAATTATTTTCAACAACAAGGGTTGAAACAGAAGGGGTTTCTGCATAATTTTTAATTAAAAAGATAATGCAATGCATTATCATTGGTTTGCATCAAGACATCAATGGTTTGCAATTCTGATCAGATCAGTGTCAGTTTTGGAGCACAGTTTCTGGAGAGAAGTATAGGAGTGCACTTATTTTGAGTATTACCTCTGCCAGACAGCATCCTGACTGCTGTGATCCTATGTCATTCCTCTGCAGCCTATATTGGAGTTCCATGAAGTGGCCCCAGGATTAGTGGAGGATCCCCAGACAGGGCTTGTGTCATGGAAACTTGCCTATGGCAGGTGTCCTGGAAGAAGAATTCAAATACGATGCAAAGATTTGATGGAGAATTTATAAAGCAATATCTCATTTCTGATTGATGGTGACAAACTTGAGATGTTGGAAAATCTTTTCTATTTTATGTCAAAGATTCATGGTATAAAATATGTTAAAAGGCCTGTTTTGAGGACAAGTAAAAGATCAACAAATTAAAGAAAATTAAACACCCATCAAAATGAATGGCTATTAAAAGAATGCAGGCATTCCCATTGCAGTGCCCATTCCTTGTATCTTGTCCTGGGTAATGAGGTGTGAGGGTCACTTGGTGGGCTGTCCAATGCCATTACAAGAAAGTACTGAATAGGTCCTCAGTTTTGTTTAGGCAGACCCTCTGGTTGTTCCATTAATATAATGGGTCTCTGTTTCCTTGTCCAACGGAGATGTTTTATGATGATATATGGCAGGATCATACCCAATTGAGAATGGGTTAATCAATACCTTCACAAATGAAGACATAGAAAATACACATAACTCATATTTTCTGTCAAATCTTAGAGGCAATATCACACTTTCATTTTATTGTTTTGGAGGATGATAAATTTGACTACTTTGCATTTATAGGTAAGAATATTCACAGGGTTCCCAAAAGACTAGGAGTTTTGTTAAAATTAAAAGATGAGATTGTCCACAATCCCAAACATGCTACAGATTATTGAAAACCACAGGGGCACCATCAATGTGGGAGTTACTTCTCTAAGAGCCAAGGATTTAGTGTATGTGAGCCCGCAGTTCTACACTTCTTGAGGGCACTCTGCTAGACATCCAAACAGAATTGCACATGAGGCTGAGGCCTCCCATGTGGAGCCAAGGTTGTGAATGAAGACTGCCCAGTGAGTGAGGAATGTCCTTACCTCAATGACTGTGTGTGTGTGTGTGAGAGAGAGAGACAGAAACTCACCTCAAGGAGAAAGGCAGATGAAAAAGAGGTGTCGGTGGAAAGCAGAGAACCAGGGACAACCCTTTCCAAGGAGAAAGAGTAAAGTGGGGAGAAGGGAGGAAAGTGACAAATGCATGAGTGACTGGAATCAAAATGGATCATGGGACCCTCAAAGTCACTAAGGCAGATGGCATGAGTCTCTCAAGATGACTTTCAGAAAGTAGCAGGCCTGATTCAAGGGTTGAAAGATGAGCTCTAGGAGTGACTATAGAAGTGGAAAGGAAGAGACAGGGAGACATGGGTGACATTAGAGGCAATTATCAGGATTGCTGGAGCAGCTTCAAATGTGTGTGGCACTAGTAAAGCCAGAGAAATCCAGATTGGGGTCTTTTTTCTCAGTGGTCATGGGCAGGTGGAGGGTAAGAGAGAAGAGTCTGACATCAGAGCCACTGAGTAGGATACTTGAACTTTTTTTGTATAACAAAGATTTGACTGACCTTTGTCCCTAATTCCTGGGAAATACTCTTCAAATTCCTGGAATTTCCCCAGTGACAAGTGTCTCTGTATTTCCATGGTGGGCCCTGGGACCACATCTGAGTTTACACTAACGAGAGGACTTGGTGAGGTGGGATAGGGGTGGACTGGTCATATCTGAAAAATCAATAATGGAATCAGAGGCTTGGGCATTGAGCCCCATAATAGCAGCCCAATCTCTGCAAGGAGAGGTGGATGAAATCTGGGTTCAACCTCTTGGCCAAAGATTCAGTCAATCACACCTAGGCCAGGAGACTCCAGTAGAAACTGCACACCTGAAACTTGGTCATACTCCACCAAGGAGTATATGGTGATGTCTGAATCCTAACTCGGTTCTGGCCATCAAATCAGATTGCGCAGGAAGCCTGAGTGAGGGGACAAATATATCAGGGTTTCTTGGAATCAAGCAGCCGTAGTTAAAAAAACATCTTTTCAAATGCCCTCCATCAGGTCAAATGCCCTTCAGAAGTGTCTGTGTTAAATTGATAGAGACAATAAGTGTTTACATTTAGAGAAAACACAGTGCTGATACTGTCCATACTTGCTGATGTGCCTCTGTTCTAAAATAAGGCCTGTCAGGCACTTGACAAAGAACTTAGCATGGAGGTGGACCCACCTTTGGATCATGTTATCTTCTCTCCAGAGCTTCTTCCACACTTCATGCTCCTTCTACTGCATCGGGACACTTGTCACAGGTTATGTGCTTACTTTTCCCCTCTCTGACACCACTCCCATCAAGGGTGGAGGGCAGCTCTTGTTGCTTTAGCAGCCCCCCAAACACCTGGTGAATTGCACACAGGAAGGTATTATTCTGCAAAGATCTCTCCAACAATGCAGTTTGCCCAGAGAGAAGAAATAAATCCCTCCTGGTACTGAAACTAGACATGGCATCGAGTAGTTCACTGACCATTGGTGTGTTCTGCTGAAACTCTGCAAGCCCCACTTCCAGGAGCTCAGTATACCTGAAGCCAGTGGGCTGCATCTTGCTAGTCTCCTGCCTTGGTCTCTGGATGACTTTTCTCTATTACTAAGCTGATTGGTCACTTCTGAATCATAGGGAGCTCTTGTCCCTTTGAGCCATTGTTCAAAGTCCCTTCAAAGAACAAAGTGTTTCAGCCTCATCTTTGACTCCAACATTCCTGTGTTCTTTATTTCTGTTTCTAGTCAGAATCCTGCAGAAGTTGACAATTCAGGAAGAGAGATGATTAGACAGAAATATTTTTTTCTGCTAATGCCTCCTCTCCTGGGAAATGCTCAACAATATCCTTGGCCACATGGCTCCCCTTCTTTTGCTATTGATTGTTTTCCACTGTCAGATATTTCTCCAGCTGTGGCAGCTGGAGGTTAAAGCTGATTTGGAATTATGGTAACAGAGTGTGTCCTTGATGAATTTTATGTAGAGCTGATGAGCACCAGGCATAATGTGACTCCTCCAAGAAGCAGTCTTGTGTTGACTTCTTCAAGGAAAATAAGCATCTGCCATAAAGAGTTCCACACCTTTGCTGGCACTGACTCTCAGCCTTGGGTCTCAGAGACTTGCTTCTACAGAATGGGAAAGTGAAATAATATGTGTGTTTGTGCACCCGGAATCATGCCTCTGTGATGGCATGACTGAGTGCTGCATGTAGTCTGCACTGTGCCAGATAGAAGCTAGCAGGCCTTCAACCCAGGCCTCTGACCTTGTATTGGGCCTGGGGGACATGGTGTAACTGTCAGATGGATTTGGAATTATGGTTACACACAGCCAACCAAAAACTTTTGTTATCTACATTGGGGCTCTTCTGGGATCAGCTGGACTATGCCCAGCACTCTCATAGTATCACAGGAGTATCATAGGAGGCAACCCTGGAGCCTTCCATCACACCAGCCTACTCTTCTGACCTATGCTAGTAGGTGGGCAACTATCGGAGCCTCTGGCTGATGGGTTGGTGGTTGGATGGGGAAGATCAGCCCAGAGTCAGCTCCTGCCCTGCAGCACAGGAGGTCTGGCTGATCATCAGTGACTTCTGTGGCAAGGGTCAATTCTTTGATGACCATCTTCTTTGAGTAGACCTGAGTGTGGTGAAGCCACATGCTGGCATTCATTCATGAAGGCTCCTGCCGAGTGCTTGGGAGAATGCCAATTTACAGTCAGCAGTCATTGGCTGAGAAAGTGGCAGTAATGATTCAGACAGGCCACCTAGAAGACCTGGTTATTTTTCTAACTTTTAAAAAATTTTATTCTGTATCTGAATCTCAGAGAAAGTACAAAAGGAGTCCTAGGAGAGCTCAGGAAGAGTCATCTTAATTGGGTAAAGTGTATACAGAATGTTTTCATGACTTAGAATGGGGTTCCCTACCCAGACTTTAGGGAGAAACTGAGAAGTGTGGACAGGTCTGGGACCACATGTTGTTGATGCAGGGATCGCATCCTCATTAGGTGCCCACTTGTCCATCACTGTGGTAGATTTGTTTCCAGAGATGTTCACACCTGTCTACCTCTTATCTTCCATGCTCTTCTTTGATAGGTTTCTGTGCTCCACCACTGAAGGTGCTCTATGTTCCCTCTGTCTGGACCCGAGTGGCCTTTGTAACTACCTCCCAACAGAGCATGGTACCAGTGGTGCTGAAAACCCAGTCAGAAAGGTCATGACAGTCTCAGCTTTGGCCTCTTGGTTTTCATGTCCTCAGACACTTACTTTAGAAATCCAGCCACCATCTTGGGAGGGGGTTGAAGCCATGTGCAGAGGCCACATGAAGGGGTACCAGATAAAATCCCAGATGGACCTGTGGCTGACAGCCCACATGGACCACTGGACCTATGAGGAACCACCTTTGGGTGGTGCTGACCCACATCAAATCCCCAGTGGAGGCTTTGGACACCACAGGGAAGACACCAGCAGTCCTGATGCTCCCTGTGTTCGGTCATTTGTTACAATAATTCAGTCATGTTATCTAAATTAGTGGGTGCTGACTGGGCATGGATCCTACTGTGACACCCTCTTCTCTACTTCTAAAGGATGTTGAGTGAAAGCCCAGTGCATGATGATAGCTCTGGGAGCAGGAATTGTGTGATCACCACCGGGAACAACAGAGTTCCTTTTCTGGGCACAGCTTCTCTCTGCTTGTTTTAGCTCCACAGTGACTTGTCAAAACTATTTAAGTCAGTTGTCCTCTAGAAATAACAAAGAAAAAGTGAAAAAGAGGGTGAATGTTTGGGGAAATGCAGCTATATGGGTTGGTAATAATGCAAAAAAAAAAAAAAAATAAAGGGAACAACAGAAACCATCCCTACAGTGACTTTCCAGGCCCTGCATATTTCTTGGCTCATTTTCCTCATCACCACATTCTCAGGCATTTTCACCTTCTCAGGATGAAGATTGAAATACTTCAACTTTCCAATACTGCCTGCTGTCAGTGCAGCACCTGACATCAGCATGCCAGGGTTTCCTTGGAGTGGGTCCTGGAAATGTGAGCTAGTGTGCAAGGCATCTGACACCCTGTTACCCAGAACTGAATATTTTGGCAACATGTTGCCCAGCTGTACCTTTATATAGTCATTGGTGCAGATATTATGCAGGTTTAAAGAGACTAAGCTTTCTTCCCCATCTAGCTTCTGGCATATTCATGGTGGATAGAATTGCCAACTATGAAGTGTGTTGGAAGCCTGTCTTCATTTTGTTATAGTTTTTAAATAAGTAGCTCAGACCAGCAACCATACATTGGGATAGGATGTCGGGCAACTGCAAGCCACATCCCACATATGGCACCATTGGGGAGATCTGGGAGTAGAGAGTCCGTCTAGTCAGCCACTTTACATCTCCAACCAGGTGAATGGTCCCCTGTTCCCCAGAATTGGAGACATGAGTTTTAATCCCTATTGGAGACCTGTTGCTTTGTTGGGGAGTACCAGAAGGTACATGAGCTAAGGAGCTGGAGCAGGATGCCACATGTATCCCATGTATGGGGCCTTGAGTGCACAGCTGCCCAGCTTGGCCTTGGCTGCCCTCCTCTGGGGCTGCACAGTGAGAACTGAGAAGGTGTGCTTTTAAGATGGGGACTACCACTTGAGAAATCTCAAGCACCTACTGTCTACTAGTGTGTGCGGGAGGTGGGGGGGCTCTGCCCGATAGGCCCTCCAGACACCATGGATGAGAATAAGTCCAACAAGACATGATCTGCTTGGGGAGGAAAGATGGCCAATCTCTCAAAGGAGAAGGGCCAAGAGCCTTTTCCTCAATGGGCTTTTATTGGGTTCAATTTGCATAAGAATACAGGTAAAGCTCATCAATCATTGTCAGGCAGTAAGGATCAAACAATAGGTAACATACAAAGAATTATGAGGGCTTATTCTGAGTCAGGGTCAGTTAATTAAAGGGCTATAAAACTTTGGGAAACAAACTCATATCCTGCTCAGACCCTTTTCAGAAAATTGAGAGCATTCTTAGCAAAGCAAGTTTCACAGTATTTTATGTATTCTTTCTTTGACCTGATGGCCCTGGGGAACCCACCCTTTCCAGCACAGAGCTGCACTGCCCTCTGTCATTGTTTCAGGATTAAGTCAGGCAGGGGGAGGAAGGCAGTCAAGAGATTAGGAGACTTTTTGCAGACATGATGAGGAATCAGGCTATGTCAAAGCCAAGGGGCAAAGGTCCATCACCCCCTTTTTCTATAGCCCCCCAGTCCTTCCCTGAGGGCCCGTTCATGATAATGCCTGTCTTAGGTTGTCTCTCCCTTGAGGAATCGTACCCATCATTGGCTAACCAATCATGCATTGGGGACCAGGCAGGGTGAAGTAAAGGGGGCAGAGGCAGTGCCCCTGCCAGGGAGATAAGCTTTGTCTCCTTAGTGGCTTATGGTCCCAAGGTCTTTCACTCAGCCTTAGCCATGGGGTGTTTGTGGGGGTTACAGCTTCTGAAACCAGGGAGGGTGGTTCCCAACATGCTAGGATGGGGACTTGGATTTGCCCTGGGAAGGGCCTCCCAGAGCTGCAGAGCAAATCTGGGGGCATGTTGTGGGCCAAGACTCTAGAGAAGGAGGACTCAGCACATATGTGGTCTTGCCCTGGGAAGTCAGCCAGGAGTTGGGCCGGAGCAGGACAATGAGGGTTTTCCAGGTTGGCGTAGGGTGTGAGGGCCAGTTCCAGGCTTTGGGGGAGGGTAGCAGAGAGACACAGGCCTTGCTTCTGAGGGCAACTAGTGGTGGCCACCACAGAGGTCAAGTTTCCCTCTCACCAGAGTCCTTGACTTCAGAGGACACATGAGTCCTAGCCACTGGAGACAAGTCCCTGAGATGTGGGCACAAAGTGACCTTTATTTCCCAGCAGTTCTGCCTTATGGCTTGTGGGGAACACAGTAGTATGGGTGGGTTGAAGGAGATGTGAATGGGGAAGATGCAGGGTGTGGAAGGGAGATGGGGGAGGGAGATGAGCGGAAGTTGGGGAGGGATGAGGTGGTGGTGAAGAGGTGGAGGGGGAGCAGGAGACAACACGAGGGAGAAGAAATGGGGAGGTAGATGAGGATGGGGAGATGGAGCTGGGGAGAGGGAGAATGTGAGGAAAGTGGATGAAAAGGGGCAGGTGGGGCAGGTGATGGGGTGGAACAAGGGTGGAGGAGGTGGATAGGGTGAGGAAGGATTAGGGTTGGAGCATTTCAAGTCTCCAAGCAGGAAAGCTCTGGAATCTATCAGTTCCTATCTACAGTTTCTGTCTCCCTCCCACCCTGATGTTCTGTGACTAACATACCAAATGGGAAAGTAGATGCAAATTTTGCGGATGGCAGAAAAGAAAGCAAAATACATATTTGCTGAAGGCGAGGGCTAAGGCACCAGTGAGGATGGAGATCCCTAGGAGGTGGGGGCTCAGGGTTGGGCACCTTTTCTCTCAAAGTCCTTTTGCCCTGGCCCACGTGCCTCTGCTTCCACAGATGTTGAGGGGCCCCAGGACACATGGCTAAAGCATTCAGTGTTCTCTGTGTCTGAGACTCAGACCCTGGTGCCTCCTCCTAGCTGGGACTTGGGATCAAGATGCAAAGCTGCCCTGTGCTTGGGCATTAGGATGGGACAGGTACCAGCTTACTGTGGGCACACAGTGCAGCAGTCAGAGAGGAGGCCGAGATCTGCTTCACATCCAGCGGGGTCAGGGTGGAAGCCCCACATCTGTGGCTTTGCCACCAGTACTTGGGGCAGAGACCCCATCCTCAGAGTGCCCTCCCATTCTCCAGTGGGGCTGTGGGCTCACTCTCATGGACTCAGAGCTAAAGTGCCTTCCTCCCCCGAAATACAATGAGAGGAAAGCATGGTTTGGCCTTGGTTATGTCCTTCTGGCTGCTTTCACTAATCACCAAAAAAGCTTCCATTTCCTGTGGTTGATGGTTCCTGCTGCCAGCTGAGTCCCATTCAGTAGTTTATGAGAAATTGCTGTTTTTATGTGAGGAGAAAAGGCCAGTTCCTAGAAAGCTGGGAAGCCCTTAACGTCCAGGTAGAAGAAACAACCACTTCAGAGGCCAATGCCTTCCTAGGGCCAGTCCTCACACATGTCCTCCCATGTCCACTGAAACCACTGGACTTAACACCATTCAATCATTTTATGTGTTGACTTCATTGATTCTTACCTAGAAGCTCGTCAGCTTATAAGACAGCAGTGCTGGGTCTCTTGTTGTTTGTTTCTCTAGCACCCCACATCATGCTAGGCATGATATGGGCTTATGTTTTGGGAATAAAAATGCATACATAAAGTTTCTTAGTGTCTCATTCACAATGTGGATGTAGAGTCTGCTTCAGAGAGCTGTGGCCAGAATGATGGAAGTCAATGTCAATGTCTATTAGAGATCTCGAAGTGCTGGTGACCTTCTATTTCAAAACATAGTCAGGAACAAGAGTGGGGTGATCAAGAGCAGACTGCATACTTCATGCCCCTGTAGTTCTCGCCTTGTCCTTAGGGAACTGTAGGTACAAACGTTGGTGTATTGTAAAGGGCTGGGCTTGTAAGCTCAGAAGCACAAGTTCTGATCCTTAACCCTTTGCTTCCAAGGTTGCCCCTAGGGTGATTCACTGAACCACTCTGACTCTGTTTTCTCATCTGCAAAACAGGGTAATAAAGATGTCTCCTTCCCTTATCTGTGAAACATAAGCAACATGTTATGTCGAAGTCACGGTACATTTTGTTTGGCACCAAATCATGTACTATAAGTTGAAACTGTCAGGATTCCAGAAATGGGAAACCAATATGCTGACATTCAAGCCAGGCCTCAAAGGTCAAGAGGAATTTGGATGGGGGGGGGTCAGTGAAGAAGAAAAGATACAAAATGTACAAAAGGAGCAGCTTGCACAAAGCCAGAGTTTGGGTTAAAGTGTGCTGTGGGCAGAGATGGGACAACAGAGGCACCAGCTCTCTGGAGGACCAGGCTTGTGTCAAGGGAGTTGGGAAGGCATGACTCTCAGAACAACACTGGGGCCACACTTAGTACTCTACTAGGTGGAGACACACAGTGGAAGTCTCCAATAATTAGGCAAAGGGCTCCAATGTGATGTGAGTCTTCTGCCTATGGGGGCAGTGTGCCAGGGTAAGTTCTGGGGAAATTCAGTCTGACAAATGTGGTCTTGGTGTAGCAGTCACTGGGAATATTGAGAAGGGGTCATCATAAAGGCTTTTTAGAGAAATAAAAACAGATCTTATTGTTTATGGAAGCAGGAGTAATGATGGATTCAGATATGCTGGAGGCTTCCCAGAATGAAGAACCCAGAGACTGACCTCAGCCCTGGAGCTGACGACAGTGGCAGCACAGAACTTGTGCTGAGGTCCACGTGGCTGTGCCCTTGTCAACTGTCTGCACACTCTCAGAAATTCGGGTTTGAATTACAAAAAGAAATCATAACCAATGATAGAATATTCTGGACTCTCTTGCATTGAATGCACACTTCAGTTTGGGGAGAATTGTCATAGTAACAAGATACACCAGATTCTTGTGGTCTTTCATCCTAAGAATCTGGTATATCCCTCCATTTATTTAGGTTTTCTTTAATTTATCTTAGTGTCTTACAAAATATCTTAATATTTTGTAGTGTCAGTGTTGATTTTAAAATACCATGTACATATGTGAATATAATAAAATAAAGCAAAAAGCTTGCTGAGGTTCGGTAGGAGAAGCCATGCAAGCTATTTAGCTCTGAGCAGAAGAAATGTGTCCTCTTCATGGGACTGTCAACTCTATGACCCCCAACCCCAGCACACCAGCCCTTTGTTAGAGACTCTGCCCCCTTGGGTATACCTCCTGTGATCAGGGCCAGGGGTGAGTGTAGTTAAGGGAATGTCCCATGACTAGCTCTTTTTGTGTCTGATGACCTCCCACCCCCGGTGTTGCTTTGACATGCAAGACATTATAAGTCATTCATTTGATAAGCATTTGTGGAACCTGGCACTACTCTAGGTTTTAGGGATAGATAGCAGTGAGAAACAGTTAAATAAGTCAACAGGTAGGGGCTTCAGTTTGTGATAAACTCTCTGGAGAACATAACAGAGAACTGTGACAGAAGAGGGTGGGGAGGTCAGGGCAGGCCCGTGAGGATTGACCTCTGCCAGGTTAGGTAGAGTAAGTGGGAAGGAGGGTAATGTGAGAGAGGTGGGAGGGGCAGCCAAAACCCCAGAGGTAAACATTAGAGCAGGCAGATAGCATAGACACCAGGTGTTCCTTAAGGAAAGCACCTTTGGCTGTGCGACCTTTGACAAGCATGTGAGAGTATATCCAAGGCAGAGATTATCCATAGACCCCTAGCCTCTGGCAGTGAGTGGATGGAACCCCAGGGAACTTCTCACCACATCAGTGCCCAAGTTGTGTTCTAAATCAGTTGCAATGGGAGAGTGATGTGCTCTGACTCAGAGCTCATTCTCTCCTGTGGAGGATGGAGTGTGAATCAAGGCAGGGGTGCTGGGGAGGAGGGCTCAGGGCACCAGACCCTGGCATGGCTAGTTCCTCCTGCATGAGGAGCAGAGAACATTGAAGAGGTGATGATGTTTAGGGAGAGGCATTTCCAATTCTCAAAATCTTTGAGCTCACTCTTAAAAACCACAGAGAACCCCTTACAGCATTTGTGTGTTTATGTCTATCAGTATTTACTGCATTAGCTATCAAAAGTGAAAGATGTCTTAAAACAGTAGAGTATACTTGAACATAATTAGCTGCCAGGGAACAGACATATCATGTGTCATGTGGCCTCTGGAAATCTCCATTGCCCACCTGTGCAGTTGGTGTGAGAATGAGAGTGAAAGGAGCAACTCATGTACTGTTATTACAAGTCTTGACCTTATGCCCCACCCCCTGGAAGGTCTCATGGATCCCCAGGCCACACACACATAAAGAACTGTTGACTTCGGCCCGGACTACCTGTTGCTCAGGAGGTGTCTCTGGGTGGGGGTGGAATGAAGGTCTCTTCCTCTAGGACCAGGGCAGTCCTCCTGGTCAGATCACTGCAGTCCAGGCACAGTAGGGCCATGTGGCCACTCCTTTTCTGGAGGTCATGAAAGTGAAGCCACAAGGTCCCTAAGGGGCTCCCCCTCCTCTCTATTCAGGTTCTGAGCAAATTGAGAAACCAAACAAAGATGTGGCCAATGGGAACCTCACTGCCATCTTCATGACAAGGCTGCTATAGGGCCGTGACTTGGGTTGACAGCCAGTGAGTCTCCTAATGGAGCCCAAGAACTGTCAGCCTGCCTCGTTCTTGCAGGCTGGGCCAGGCCTTCCTGGGCAGCAGCCAAGCCCCACCTGGAACACTGGGAGCTGCAGAGGGCCTGGCCTGCGTGCACCTGGGCACTCTTCTTACGCTGACTCACAGGCCTTCCCTTCCGGGGCAACCCACAGGACAAGTGTGAGCAAGAGATACTCTCCTCTTAGAAACCAGCAGTGGGGACAGGCAGTCCCCCGACAGGAAGTTGTACATAAATGGGGTTCTCAGTCCCTTGTATCTTGCATAACATTTCTTCAGGGAGTCAGGACTCTTCTGATGCTGTTTGCAGAATTGGGTGCTTGTGTGTTTTCTGACTGAGGAAGGGATCACAGCTTCCAGCAGATGCCCAGGCTCTGTGACGGAAAGCAGGAGGGGATGTGGGCTCAGATCTGGGTGCTCAGGACCCCAGGGGGGCTTGTTCACTGTGTCCCTCATGAAGACTGGCAGCTAATTGAAGGCCGGTGGCTTTTCAAACACCAGATTCATTTGAAGGTCAGTGCTTTAGACACAGTCAAATGCCCTTATGACCTGTGACTCGGAAGAGGAGGAGCCTTTTTGTTGTTGATGATGGGTAGCCAGTGTGGATTTGGATCAGTGACTCTAATGGGTTACTAGTGACCTAGTGCTGCCTCTGCCCACCTGCCCCAGGAGCAGCTGTTTTGCATCTGTGCTTAGTGGGGCTCCCTTGGTGTGTCACACTGGATCCCATCTGCTCATTTTACTATCTTCCTGAGGTTTTTGAGTTGATTTTGAAAATATATTTTTTAGAATAGTGTTTCATTTTCACAAGGCTGTTAATGATTCTAATGAATGGACTAGTCGTTTCTTCCTGTGCATCTTTACACAGAAGCACACGTGTTAGAAGAAGAGGAGGGTGACTTTGGGAGCTAGCTTATGGGACCCTGCATAAGGTGAGGGTATCATTTAAGAAGGAACATGCCTCCCCATAGGCAAGGACCTGCTCCAGGCTGTCTCCTGACCTTGAGCCTTTTTTTTCTTATGAGTGAAATGACTTTGATTTCCTTTTCTTATTGATCTTATTGTTCAGTCCTTCTGACTGGAAGGACCAACCTGGGATGAGAAGCCCAGGTGTTTCCAGGGGATGGGTCATTTCCATCTCTCAGGACTGGAAACCTGAGGGATCTGTTTGTTGCAACTCTGAATGGCCCTGTGTGAGCTCAGTCCCATGAGGTCCTCCTCTCACCTTGGGGAATGCCTACCTTTCAGGATACAGCTGTGTGCATACCTGTGTACCAGGTTTAAAAAGATACAGAAAGGAATTCCATGCACCTTATAAACACCCAAATAGCAATGATTTTCATGAAAGACACATAAGTATCCTTGTCATTCTTTAAACTCAAATATTGACTGCCAGAGGAAGTCAGTAGTTTGGTTTATAACACTGAGAGTGTTCCCTGTATGGCTATATGTGTATCTGTACTGTTGTGTGCTTGCAGAGACGGAACCAATGGCGCATACTGTTTTGTGCTCCAAAATTTTTTTCTTGCATCACAATATATCATGGACATGATTGCCCGGTTTTTAAAGTGCCTATAGCATATCCCACAACACAATTCATGGTTTATTCACCCAGTCATCTGTGAATGAATGTCTCCTTGTCTCCAGCAGAAATGTAATATATTTGACAATAAGAACACAAAGCTATATGGAAGTAAAGAAATGTCATCAGCTAGTAACTCAAATCCATAGAAACAAATGAAAACTGGAAACAGGAAATAGAAGGCTAATAGAACAAACTCTATTAATATATGTTTGCTCTCTCTCATTATCATAGTTTCTTTAAAAAACATTAACAACCAAATCAATAAATGAGAAGGGCCTGACTAAATATTTCTCTAATGAAGATATAAAAATGGTCAATAAACAGATGAAAATAAAAGATGCTCAGCATTACTGACCAACAGGAAAATGTAAATCAAAACCACAGCACAATATTAATTTACACTAAAAGTATGACTATTATAAAAAAGACAGGTAATAACAAATATTGGTGAGGATGTGGAGAAATCAGATTCCTTATATCCCACAGGTGAGAATGTAAAATGTGCAACTGTTTTGGAAAATAGTCTGGCAGTTCCTTAAGAGGTTAAACATAGAATCAGTATGTGGCAATTTTACTTCTAGAGAAATGAAAACATACATCCACACAAAAATCTGTACACCCATGTTCATAGAAGCATTATTTAAGACAACCAAAGGTAGAAGTGACCCAGATGTCCCTCAAACTTATGATGGATAAGTAAAATATAATATACCCATACGATGGAATATTATTCAGCAATAAAAATCAATAAATTACTGAAACATGTTATAACATTAATGCACTTCATACTAAGTGAAAGAAGTTCAGAAAGGCTGCATATTGGATAATTCAAATTATGCAAAATATCTGTGATATGAGAGTCTAAAGAGACAGAAAACAGGGTAATAGTTGTCTAGGTCTGGGGTGGGAGAGTTGGAGCAAAATGGGGAGGAAGGGCTGCTGATGGGTATCAGGGTGATGAAAATGTTCTTTTGGGGGTGATAAAAATTTTGTCATAGTGATTATGATTATGTTTGCGCAAGCCTGTGAATGCTGAAAACCATAGAACTATTCAGTTAACATGAATAATGTACTTGTATGTGAATCATACTTCATTAAGTTGTTACACATATACATATATTAGTAATTAATAATAATAAACTGATCTATGTATAAGCTATCGTCTATTTACTCTTTTATCTCTGTATGTATGTTTGTATGTGTCCATCTCATGTCAAATTGGCCTCTTGACCAGTTGCTGAAATTAGGACTGTTTCCCATATGTATTTTATATGTATGTGTGTTAACCAGTTTTCCTCTTGATTTTGTCTTGTTTAATTGAGGATGTGTTATTGGTGGTTAACACTGTGATTTAGTTCTTATATTATTACAAAATATTGGGCCTGGATTTTTATGGAAATAGATGAGGAGTGAACATCACTTAGTGATAGATGAGGGGACAGACAAGGCCTAGGTATTCACGTCTGGGAAAGTGTGGGTGTGTTTCCTTTGATGCGGCAGAGTTGAAGTCATCAGGAGAAGCAGATGGGTGCTGTCATTTGGAGAGTGATTGCTGTGGGGATGGCAGGTAAAGATGCTGAAAAGCCAAGGGTGACTAGGGTGGAGATAATGATTTGGCACTCTGCATCCACGCGCCCCTCCACCTACACTGCTCTGCTGCTGACAGCAGAGACAGGAAGCTCAGATGCACTCCCGTAAGACTCCTTTCCATCTGGCTTGTGTATTCGATTAGGTTTAAATGTCAGATGCTTGGCTTGAGATTCACAACGCAGAGTGTGATGACAGCTGGGTACCTGCTGCCTCTGCCTTGTCTACTGATCAAGGAGCTGTGGAGACACTGACCTCTTGGGAAAAGTGAGCAGAGCCAGTCCAGTGCCTGGGATCCTGAGCACTGACAGCAAGGACTCAGGACACCCATGAGATAGGTGACCACAGGGTGGTGTGACCCTGCAGCTGGTAGGGCTTTCTGATGGAGGCATTCCATGGTTGTGGTGTCCCTATCCTGGCTGAGCCAGCATGGTACAAAAAGAAGCCTTTCTGATGGTAGAGGGGTGAACATTCCCAGTTAGCCAACTCATTGATGCTGCTTTGGGAGCTATATCTCCCAGCTCGTACTGGTGTCTGTTTCTCTAGTGCTATTTCACATCCTGTGATGGAACCCTTTCTGCTCGAAACCAGCTAGAGAGAATTCTCATTTTTTGTAACTGAATCCTGATTGAAATATTACATTAACTGAGATGTTAACACTAAAATATTTTTGCATTTGTGGAATGAACTCAACTTGGTTAGAGTGTAATTTACTTCTATTGTAAAATACTACAGAATTATATTTGCTACTACTTTACTAAAATTTTGACATTGCTTTCTTATATAAGGCTGGTCTGTTTCTGTTTCATATTAATTAAATTTAAGCACCACTGGTTTACTGGCCTTGAAAATAAGAATCTAGAAGCTTTCTTTCTTTGTTATATTTTAGAAAAGGTGAAGTGTTAGTGGAATTACATTTTTCTTTGAAAATTTTCAAGATTTTCCACATAAAACTCTCTGAGTTTGACATTTTTGGAGTCAGAGCAGCTTTTAATTACCTTCTCCAATTTCTTCCATTGTTGTTGATTTATTAGGTTTTCTATTTCTTTTGAGGTTAATTTTGCAAATATATGTTTACCTAAATAATATTCTAGGATAGAATAGAATGATTGATCCACCTTATAAAAATTATTATTTCTGTTTAATAATATACATGTGAATGACCAGTGAATTTTTCTCTGAATATTGTTTCCTTTTGTGGCATGTAGTTGGGTTTTGTTTATTAATCTATTGCGAACTTATTTTTATTTTAAGCAAATTAGTTTATCTTACATTTACTGATGTAGCTAACTTTGGTCTTAATTTTATTTTCCCTTCATTGTTCAGTTAAAAAGTATAACTTCCTTCGTTTTCCATCTTTTATTGTTTAATCTTTTGGTATTTATTTTTATTTACTTTTGTAATTTAAAGTACTTTAAGACATTTGGTTGTCTTCACATATTTAAAAATGCTAAAGTATCTAAATATTGTATTTTTGTGGTCAGCAGCAATGATAAGAATGATGGTATTTATTGACCACACACGCACGCACACAAGAACAAATTAGTTCATCTTTGCTTTCTCTTGTTTATTATGTCTCTATTTTCATGTATTATCTTTCGTCCCTGTCTAATATGGCTGTGTATAATAAATTTTGAAAATATGAATGACATTTTTTATTCATACTATTAATTATGTTCTCTTATAGCCCTTACACTATAAATTTAATTCATTGGGGAAGGAGGATGCATAACATAAAGAAGTTTCCAGTTGGTGGAAAGAAAAATTGGATAGATTTGGTTTCCGGAGAATGGCCTGGGGAAGAAGAAAGGAGAAAAAGTGGTCAGGTGCGTGTTTTCTGGCTATGTTCTCTTTGGACAAAAATGGTACAGGTGAGGGGCTCCCAAAAAGTAGACCCCATTAGTTTTGAGACCCTGGGAGGAGAACTCCCAAGGAGGGCTTTGCTTTGATAGAGGGAAATATCAGTGTTGCAAGCTTATGCCTGGAAGATAGAGATGGTGAGCGGGGAATGGTGGGCAGGCAACAGGGTGGTAGCAGCGGCTGTGTTATATCCTACTTGCCCCACCCCACCCTTGATCCCAGCCTCATGAGTGAGCTGCCCAATTTCCCCTGCATCTCAATGGGAACAAAGAAGGCAGCTTAGAACTGAAAGTCAGTGGGCCTGTGGTGGGCTGCCAGGGCAAAGGGGCAAGATGATATAATTTTTTTGAAATATGCCTTTATATTTCTAGACATAGGATATATTTTTGCTTATTTTATTGTTATTGATTTCTAATTTTATTTTTTCATAGGCAGAGAATATGGTCTACATAATATTGATTATGGAGTATGCATGGATTGAGACTTCTGTGGCCTAGTGGGTGGTCTCTTTTAGAAAACATTCCAGATGCACTTGAACTACATGTGTATTTTCCATTTGTTAGATGCAGGGTTCTGCACATGTCTGCTGGATCAACATATTTAATAGTATTCAAAATAAAATCTAAGTATTCTTTTGTCTGCTTCATTTTGTATTTTCTGAGAAGTAATATATAATTTCTTAATATGATTTTGTTTCTCACTTTCTGTTTGAAATAATATTAATTTTTGTTTTAATTCTTTTGAGGCTATGCTACTAGCTATTCACAAGGATGGTAGTATTATAAATCCCTAGAAAACTGTTCTTTATCTTCTTAAGTTGTGCTTTTTATTACTTTTGCTTTGATGTCAATTGTGTCTGATTGTAGAGTTACTCTGCTAGCCTTGGTTTGGAGAGTAGCAGCTTATGTGGGGGGTGCTAGTCAGTGTTTTGGCTCTCCAGATCTTTCTCTCTTTTGTCCATCAGAGGCATTTCCCGTCCTATGAAAGGACATTGTGGGAGGGACATTGTACCACCCAGTGTGGACTGACAAGTACAGTCAGTCTTTGCACATCACTTGCTGTTGGTCACAGCATTTAGTTTTGGCCAAAAAAAAGCTATCTTCCAGACTTTGAGTTGGGAACTGGTGATCTGAAGAAGCAGTGATGGTGAAGTACTTGTCCTGACAGCAATGGGAATAAGGTCTGTTGTAGAGGCAGCAATGGCCCCATTGGCAGAGTTAGGAGAACATAGGCAGTGTTCAAGTTTGGCAGTGGTAGCAACTGTGTTTTTACAAGGATAGTTGTCATGAATTACTTTTGTCTATGACTCCCTTTTTTTCTGCTGATGTAATTGATCCAAGTTACCCAGATTTCTCAGGAATTCTGTGAGCTACCAACAAGCTTTATAAAGTTGCTGGGGTTTTCTTTGAGGGGCAGTGGAGGGTGTGGATCATTGGTTTAAATCAGCGATAATTGGTTTCTGGTACTTGCCACTAGGACCCTGTTTATTACTAAAATCAAGCTGATGCCATCTCTGATACATGACCCCATGGATGATTCCAGCTTTGCTATCCACCCTAGCTTAGATGTAAATGTCCTCCCTAGTTCTGAGATACATGGCCCCTGCCATCTGCCATCCATTTGTGTAATTGCATAAAAAGACCCCAGAGATCTCTTTCTCTCCCTCTATGCATATACAGAGAAAAGATCATGTGAGGACATAGTCATCTGTAAACCAACCCTGCTGGCACCTTGACCTTGGTCTTTCATCATCCAGAATGGTAATTTTTTGTTTAATGTACCCAGTCAGTGGAATTTTGTTGCCAACCTGAGCAAGCTAACATAATTGTGATTAGCTTTGTAAGAAATTAGCAAACTGATCAGCAAAGTGGCTGCACCACTTTGCATTCCCAGCAGCAATGAGTGAGAGGGAGTTCCTGTGGCTCCACATCCTCACCAGCATTTGGTGCCGTCAGTATTTCGGATTTTAGCTTTTATAATAAATATATTGTATCATCTCATTGTTGTTTTAATGTGAAACTCTCCGATGACAAATTAGGTTGATTATCTTCTTATATGTTTATTTACCTGTTGTGAACCACCGTGTCTGGTTTCAGAACCTGTAAATTCCCATGGCTAAGGCTGAGTAAAAAGACCTTGGGACCATAAGCCATTAAAAAGACAAAGCTTATCCTCCCAGTATGGGTGCAGCCTCTGCCCCCTTTATTTCACCTTGCTTGGCCCTGGGTGGATGACTGGTTAGCCAATGATGGGTAAGATTCCTCAAGGCGGGGGACAACCTAAGACAGGCACCATCATGAAGGGGCCATCAAGAACGGACTTGGGGGGCTATAGAAAAAGGGTGATGGACTCTCACCCCTCAGCTTTTCAAGGGCCTGAGTCCTCATTCTATTCGTAAAAAGTCTCCTAATCTCTTGGCTGCCTTACTTCCCCCACCTGACTTAAGCCTGAAATGATGCTGGAGGTGCATGTGGCCCTGTGCTGGAATGGGTGGTTCCCGGGTGTGATCAGGCCTGAGAAAGAATACATAAAATCCTGTGAAACCTGCTTTGCTAAGAAAGTCCTCAATTTAAATAATAAGGGTCCAAGCATAAAATAAGTTTGTTTCCCAAAGTTTTATGGCCCTTTGGCTATCTGACCCTGACTCAGAATAAGCCCTCATATTTCTTTGAATGTTATCTATTGTTTGATTATTACTGCCTGACAATGACTGATGAGCTTTACCTGTATTCCTATGCAAATTAAACCCAATAAAAGCCCATTGAGAAACAGGTTCAAGGCCCTTCTCCTTTGAGAGATTGGCCACTTTTCTTCCCCAAGGAGATCATGTCCTGATAGACTTCTTCTCACCCATGGTGGCTGGAGGGGCTCTGTGGGCAGACCCCCCCACATTTATCATCTGTGTATCTTTGTAGACAAGATGCTGTCCAGATTCTTTTACTCAATTTTAATTGAGTAATTTGTTTTGTTATCATAGAAATGTAAGAGTTTTTTTTGTATATTTTGAATATGAGTCTTTAATAAATCTGTCTTTTAAATGTTTTCTTCCACCCTGGCTGGTGTAGCTCAGTGGATTGAGCGTGGGCTGTGAACCAGGCATTGCAGGTTCGATTCCCAGTCAGGGCACATGCCTAGGTTGCAGGCCATGTTCCCCAGCAACCACACATTGATGTTTCTATCTCTCTCTCTTTCCCCCTCCCTTCTCTCTCTAAAAAATAAATAAATAAAATCTTAATTTAAATGTTTTCTTCCAGTTCATGGTTTATCTGTTACTCTCTTAACAATGTGTTTTGCAAAACAGAAGTTTTAAATTTTAGTATAGTTTAATATATGAAGTTTTTCATTTATAGATTGTACTTTTGATATATATATATATATATATAGCTGTTTTGATTACTATAGATTGTACAGATATGTATATATGTGTATATATATAGATTGCAGTATATATATATACTGCAATGAGTATATATATATATACTCATTGCCAAACTCAAAGTCACCTAGAATTTCTCCTACTTTTTCTTCTAGATATTTTTTAGTCTTACATTAAGATCTTTGATCTGTTTTGTGATGATTTTTGTAAAAGATGTTAGGTTCATCATTTTGTGCTAGATTTTATTCATTTTATGTTTTAATTTTGTTTTCAATTACAGTTGACATTCAATGTTATTTTGTATTAGTTTCAGGTATAAAGAATTGTGGTTAGGCAATTATATACTTTACAAATTGATCCCTCTGATATTTCAAGTACCATACATAGCTATTATAATATTATTGACTATATTCACTATGCTATAATTTACATTCCCATGGCTCTTTTGTTAACTACTATTTGTACTTCCTTTAAAATGTTTTTTTTTTTTTATTGATGCGGGAGAAACAGAGAGAGACAGAGAGAGACAGAAAGAGAGAGAAACATTTATTTGTTGTTCCACTTATGCATTCATTGGTTGATGCTTGTATGTGTCCTGACCAGGGATTGAACCTGCAACCTTGGGGTATTGAAACAACACTAACCAACTCGGTACCTGGCCAGGGCCTCAATTTGTACTTCTTAATCCCTCCTTCACCTTTTCCACCTAACCTCCAAAACTCCTTTCCCTCTGGCAACCATCAGTTTGTTCTCTGCGTCTAGGTGACTGTTTCAATTTTATTCATTTGTTTTGTTCTTTAGATTCCACATTTAAGTGAAATCATATGGCATTTTTCTTTCTCTGTATTATTTCACTAGCACAATATCTTCTAGGTCCATTCAATCTGTCATTCCTTGTAAGGTAAGTAATCTTCCATTGTATATATGTGCCACTACTGGGCAATTGGGTTGCTTCTATATCTTGCCTATTGTAAATAATGCTTCAATGAATATAGGGGTGCATATATTCTTTTGAATTAGTGTTTTGGTTTTATTCAGGCATATACCCAGAAATGGAACTGTTGGGTTTTAAGGCAGTTCCAGTTTTAATCTTTTGAGGAAACTCCATATTGTTTTTTATAGTAGTTGTACCGATCTGTATTCTGACAAACAGGGCATGAAGGTTCCTTTTTCTCCACATCCTTCCCAACACTTGTTGTATGTTGATTTTTTGATATAACCATTCTGACAGATGTGAGGTGGTATCTCATTGTGGTTTTCATTTGCATTTCTCTGATGATTAGTAACATTGAGCATCTTTTCATATGTCTGTTGGCCATCTGTATGTTCTGTTTGAAAAAATGTTTATTCAGGTTCTCTGCCTATTTTTGAACTGGATTGTTTTTTCTTTTCATTTTGAGTTATTTGAGTTCTTTATAAATTTTGGCTATTAACCCCTTATCAAATGTATCAGTGGCAAATATTTTCTTCCATTCAGTAGGTGTCTATTTGTTTCATTGATGGCTTCCTTTGCTGTGCAAAAGCTTTTTGGTTTGTTGTGGTCCCACTTATTTATTTCTTCTTTTGTTTCCCTTGCCTGAGGAGATATATCAGAAAAAAAAATATTGCTAAGAGTGATGTCCAAGAGTTTACTGCTTATGTTTTCTTTTAGGAGTTTTATTTTTTTGAATCTTACATTTAAATCTTTAATCCATTTAAGTTTATTCTTGTATATGCTATAAAATGATGTTCTAGTTTAATTTTTTGTATGTATCTGTTCAGTTTTCCAAACACCATTTACTGAATAGACTGTCTTTAACCCATTGCATGTTTTTGTCTCCTTTGTTATATATTAATTGACCATATAAATGTGAGTTGATTTCTGAGCTTTTTATTCTGTTCCATTGATCTATATTACTGTTCTTATATCAGTGCCATGCTGTTTTGATTACTATTGCCCTGTAGTATATTTTGATATCAGTCAAGTAGCATGATTCCTCCAACTTTGTTCTTTCCCTAGATTTCTGTAACTATTTTGGATCTTTGGTAGTTCCATATAAATTTTTGGATTATTTTTTGATGCAGACCCCAGCTTTTGGGGTTTGAGACATTGTTGATGGGGGAGAGACATTCACACAAACTACCGAGTCCTGTGGAGGAAAAGGGCGAGCGGCTTCTCTCTCAAGGGGAGCAAAAAGCCACGGCCTCTGTCATGACAGTCCTTTATTTCTCTTCTCTGCACATTACATGATGGTCCTCATTCACTATGCATAGGTTGACTTTAGGTGGTTGCCTTTTACAGAAAACAAAGGAGATGATGCTGCTAATCACATCACAGAAGAGGGATATTTGCAAATGAAAAGGCAAAAGTGGTTGAACCAGTTACACTCATCCTTGGAAGGTTTAGCATGGATTTTAGGAAGTTACTTTGCAGTAAATGTCCTCAATTCAGGGTGAGGGAGTTTTTTAGCAAGAGCAAGACTCAAAGCGGCCTAGGCACATTGCAGGCCTGATTCCCCACAGGAGAACCTATCCGTGGGCGTGGGTCCTATGCATCTCCGAGTGGGAGCTGGGCCCATACCGTGCAAAACAGTATCCTACAATTTTTTCTAGTTATGTGAGAAACACCATTGGCATTTTGATAGAAATTGTGTTAAAGCTATAGATCACTTTGGGTAGTATGGACATTGAGATGAAATGAATTCTTCCTATTTATAAACACTGTATCTGTTTCCCCTTATTTGTATCTTCTTCAATTACTTTCTTCAATGTCATATAAGTTTACCTCCTTGGTTAAATTTATTCCTAGGTGTTTTTGATGCAATTGTAAATGTGATTGTTTTTTACAGATTTCTTTTTGATAGTTCATTATTGGTGTGTCAAAATAAAACAGATTTTTTAATATTTATTTTGTATCCTGCTACTTTACTGAATTCATTGATCAGTTATAGTAATTTTTTGGTGAAATATTTAGGGTTCTTCTATATTGTATCATGTCATCTGCAAAAAATGACAATTTTTTCTTTCCTATTTGAATTTCTTTCTTTCCTATTTGAATGCCTTTTATTTTTTCTTTTTGTCTGATTTCTATAGCTAGGATTTCTAATACTATGTTTGTTACAGAACAGACCCACACACAGGGCCAAGGGGGGTGAGGATAGTATACCATTACCGAAAGGACCCCCTACTGGGCTCAACTGTCTGTTGCCTTATAGGAAAGACATCAATGCCAGAGATTTGTGAAAAGGGAAGGAAATGTTTATTTAATGCTACACAGACTTAAAGTATGACCTAATGTCTTCATTAAAATATCAAAGTCCTTTAGGATACCCACAGATGCCCACAGGGCTTCCTTCACCCCCTGTTTTAATTCGGGGTACTGTAACTCCAGAAAAGAAGCAAACATCTGTGTTTCAGGCTCCTGGTACCATCAGCTGTGTTGTCATCCAGGCAGGATGTCCAATTAATCCACAACCATGTGACACCTTCTCATGGCCTACTGGCAAGAGTTCTTTCACCCTTCTTCCAGGCAAAGTCTCTCCTGCTTCCCAGGTCATGCAGCCAAAGGGAGCACCCCAAAGCCAGAGGTGGAGGGGTCCCCGCTCTGGCAAAACCTCATGGCTCTCTCTCTAATGGCTGCTGTGTCTAAGTTTAAATCCCTGCACCAATCTTCCTCTGTACCCCCATTTCCAACTCTTCCTACATTCAGTTACACCTACCAGCATTCCTGTATTATTCCAAGTTCACTGGGCTGCCATTGTGAGTCTGGGCAGGAGTGGCCCCATGTCATGGAGCCAATCTTCTCCAAGCTCCCATGCAGGTACTGTAACTCAGGGCACCTGCCCCCCAGTTACATCTTGGGGGGAAGTTCCTTCTATCCCCCTGGCTCAGAGCATGGCCACAGCTATTTAACATATCTAAGCCACCAGCCAAAGGCTATAGATATGTTAAATGACTATGCTATGGATTAGCTGCAAAACTGTGGCTGTGCAAAACAGTCCTGCTTGTTCCTACTCCATGTGTCCCTTCCCTCAACTCACACCTGTGGGAGAAGGGGTGAGAACATCTTATATGTCTTTCTAATATTTCCTGGACACCTTGAGTTCTGGACCCCATTCCAAATCCCTATTTGGGGCCCCCCTCTTAGCTGTTCCCTGTATTGTGTTGAGTAAGAGTGATGAACATGGACATCCTGTCAAATTCCTTTTCTGAATGTATTGATACAATCATATGATTTTTATCCATTAGTTTGTTTCTTTGGTGTCTCATGTTAATTGATTTATGGATATTGAACCAGACTTGCATTCCAGGAATAAATCCATCTTGACCATGGTGTATAATCTTCTTAATGTATTGCTTTGATTACATTCAAAGTGATTATTGATAGGTATGTAGTTATTGCCATTTTATTATTCATATTTATGTTCCTCTTTCTTTTCTTCTTCTAAAAGAACTCCCTTTAACTTATCCTGTAATACTGGTTTGTTGGTGATAACTCTTTTGTCATTTTATTGTCCGAGAAGCTCTTTATCTACTTAAGGATTTAAACATCATGTGCTTTAATACATTGCCCTTATGATTTTTTTCCTTGTTCTTGTTTTCCCTTCTATAGCCAATGAGAGCCCATTTGATGTGGCTCTTGATTTGTTTTGACATGACCTTAATAGTTTTAATAATGTCTTTGCTTTCAGACATGATCCTTGATTCCTAATGCTTCTAGTAGACTTGCCCAGAGTTGCTCAAGAGTGTTTCAAGAAAGACTGCAATGTGCCACAGGTTAACCACCACCAGCAGAGCCCATGGCTGTAAATGCACTGGACAAATTTGGGCTTCAGTGAATCATCAGGATGGAGGTTAGTGCAGCTCTCCAGTCTAGTGCTAAAGTTGGGGTGGGGGCATGAGCCAACACAGGAACAGTAGCACTGTTTGGGTGTACATGTTAGGTGTAGGGCTCCCTCACCAGATGTCTGGGTGACTAAGGGAAGCAGTTTCCCATAACCTTGAGAATGGGCCTGATAAGTAGTTTTCTCATAGCCTTGAGATTGGGTTCAATAAAGAGTTCGCATTACATTAAGTGGGCCTGCATGTGCAGAATCTTGCTGTGTTGCACAGTATACTCTGGTATCTTGCCAGCTTTGTCTATATTTGGTATATAAGAGAGTACAGGTTTCCCACTGGGAACACTCAGCTTGGTACATGTGTGGATCACCCACCCTTGAATAAAGACGTGTCAGCATTCCCACTGCTCCTCAACTTTTCTTCCATCTGCCTGAATCCAGAGTGAACCTGCCAGGCATTGATAGGCTGCAAGACATTAGGTTTCATTAATAAACATCCATTTGTTACAGCACAGTTACATCTCTATCCTTGGGCATTTTCTAGAAAGACTATCATTTATCCATTTAATTGCTTTTGCTAACACCAAAGATCAGTTGATTATATTTGTGTCAGCCTACCTCTGGACTATTTATTCCATTCCTTTGGTCTTGTGTCTTCTTTCATCAGTGCCATGCTGTCTTGATTATTTTAGCTTCATAGTAAGTTTTGAAATCAGGTAGTGTTCGTCCTCTGACATTGTTCTCTTTCTCCTCTTATTCCTCCTTCTCCAATTCTGCAGTATTTTCTTGGCTATTCTAGGTCTTTTGCCATTCCACATAAACCTTAGAATCAGAAAATAGAGTTTGCTGAGATTTTATTGTGATTGCATTGAATGTATAGATCAAGTTGGGAAGAATTAACTTCTTAACAATATTGAATCTTTCAACCACAAGCATTGATGTTCTCTTTAATAGTTTGTAGCTTTCTGAATATAGATCCTGTACTCTTTTTGTTAGATTAGAATAAACCAAATTCATTTTTGGTGCTAATGTAAATGGTATTGTGTTTTTAATTTCAAATTCCATTTGTTCATTGCTTGTATACAGGAAAATGATGAACTTTTGTGTATTAGCTGTGTATGTTGGAACTTTGATATTTTGACTTACTCATTCCAGGAGGTTTTGTTGTAGTTGTTGCAGATGGTGTTTGGGGGTTTTTGGTGTGATATCAGCAAATCATGTTATCTGTGAGCAAAACCAGTTTGATGTCTTCCTTTCTAATCTGTGTACCTTTTCTTGTCCTCTTGAACTAGTTAGGACTTCCAATAGAATATTGAATAGGAGAGGTGAGAGGTGATCACTCTCAAACCTTAGGGGGAAAGCACCCAGTTGTTTATCATTAAATGATGTTAAGAGTAGTGTTATTTATTTTTTTGTAGATGCTTTTTATCAACTTTAGGAAGTTCCATACATTCCTAATTTGCTATGAATGTTTTTGAAAAATGCTTTTTCTGCATCTATTGAGATGATCATATAATTTTCTTTGTTGTTATTTTTTTGTTGTCAACAGCATAGCTGTTGATGTGATGAATAACATTAATTGATTTTTAAATGTTGAACCAGTCTTACATAACTTGCGATCCCACTTGAGCATGGTGTAAAATATAAAACATTTTTTATTTATTTATTACTTTTTAAAATATATTTTATTGATTATGCTATTACAGTTGTCCCATTTTTCCCTCCTCTATATTTCCCTCTGCCCTATCATTCCCCCACCTTAGTGTATATCCATGGGTCATACACATAAGTTCTTTGGCTTCTCCATTCCTCATACTATTCTTAACCTCCTCCTACCTATTTTGTGCCTACCATTTATGCTTCTTATTCCCTGTACCTTTTCCGCCATTCTCCTCCCTCCCACACTGCACTGATAACCCTCCATGTGATACCTATTTCTGTGAATCTGTCCCTGTTGTAATTGTTTGCTCAGTTTGTTTTTGTCCTTGTTTTTGTTTTTTGAGGTTTGGTTGTTGATAGTTGTGTTTGGTGTCATTTTACTGTTTGTATTTTTGATCTTCTTCTCTTTCTTAGATAAGTCCCTTTAACATTTCATGTAATAAAGGCTTGGTGATGATGGAACCCTTTAACTTGAATTTATCTGGGAAGCACTTTATTTGCCATTCTATTCTAAAGGAGAGCTTTTCTAGATAGAGTAATCTTGGATGTAAGTCCTTTCTTTTCATGACTTTGAATAATTCTTTCCAACCCCATCTTGCTGCAAGGTTTTTTTTGAGAAATCAGCTGACAGTGTTATGGACACTCCTTTGTAGGTAACTGTCTCCTTTTCTCTTGCTGCTTTTTAGATTCTCTCCTTATCTTTAATCTTGGGTAATATAATTATGATGTGCCTTGGTGTGTGCTTCCTTGGGTCTAACTTGTTTGGGACTCTCTGAGCTTCCTGAAGTTCCTGGCAATCTATTTCCTTTGCCAGATTAGGGATTTTCTCCCTTATTATTTGTTCAAATATTTTTTCAATTTGTTGCTCTTCCTCTTCTCCTTCTGGTACCCCTATAATTCGGATGTTGGAATCTTCAAAGATGTCCTGGAGGTTCCTAAGCCCCTCCTCATTTTTTTGAACTCTTATTTCTTCATTCTTTTCTGAGTGTATGTTTTTTTTTTTTCTTCCTTCTGGTCCACTCCATTGATTTCAGACCCAGTTTTCTTTCCATCACTATTGGTTCCTTGTGCATTTTTCTTCATTTCACTTATTGTAGCCTTCATATTTTCATCTAATTTGTGAATAAAATCAACTAATTCTATGAGCTTCCTGATCACCAGTGCTTTGAACTGTACATCTGATAGGTTGGCTATTTCTTGGATGCTTAAAATTATTGGCTCTGTAGCTCTCATTTGTTCTTCTGTTTGAGCCATTTTTTTTGGGGGGGGGGGTCTGGTTGAACCTGTTAGGTAATGAGGGGCAGAGTCTTAGGTGTTCACCAGGGCGGGGCAACCCAGTTGCTGGGTTCTGATGCTGTATGTGGGGGTGGGGTCAGAGAGGGAACAATGGCACTTGCTCCACTCTCTCTTGGATTTCAGTCCCCTCTGCCACTTCCCACAAGCAAATTAGGCCCTCTGGTGCTGGTTCCTGGGTGGTTGGGCTCGTGTACATTCTAGAACCCTGTGGGTCTCTCCAACGAACTCTCCTGTGAGGCTCAGAGTCTTTCCCAGCACCTCAACCTCCATAAGTGTTTTTAATCAGTGCTTTGAGGCTTTATTTCCCGGCACTGGGGCCCTGGATTTTGTGGTCTGTCTCACTGCCCATTTTCACCTGGTTTATCTGCACATGAATGTGTGACTGCAGACAGCTAGCTGCCTTGCATGCCTCAGTGGGTCTGCTCGTTGCCTCCTTGCTCCCGTACCCAGGGTTTGCCACCAGGGTCTTCTAGCCACAGCCTGAGCCCTGCGAGGCCGGGTCTGCCAGCCACCACTTTTTCCTACTGTGACCCTTCTCCGCTGGCTGCCAACTCCACCCCTCTTACCAGCCTGGATGAATAGTTGTCAGGACTTCTATACAGTTCAATTTTCTGTCTGTTCTTGTTGTTTTTTTTTTTGTTTCTAAATTTTTGTTGTCCTTAATTTTGGTTGTGTGAGGAGGCACTGTGTGTCCACCTACTCCTCCATCTTGGCCGGAAGTCCCAGCTGATATATTTCTTAAAGATGAAATGTTCTCTCATTAGCTATTTGATCCCCAGGCAAGGCTGAATAAATTTTTGATTCTACCCTTTATTTTAGTCTTCCAGTTTTCAAAGTAATGAGTTAATTCCTATAATAAGTTTTATTAAAAATACCATTATGTGTTTAAGGATTTAAACATCTGGTTGTGTTTTAATCTATTGCCTTTATGCTATTTGTCATCACTCTTTTGTCTCTTCTATGGCCAATGAGAGCCTGTCTAGGTGGTTCTTGATTCCTTTTTACATGACCTCAACAGTTTTAATAAAACTTTTGCTTTTAAACATGATCTGCTTTTTCAATGCTTCTAGTACACTTGATGGCCTAGACCTATAGTTAGCCATTCCTCATGGAGACCTGGTCTCTTTTAGTAGGAAATGTAAAGATTAGAATCTGGATGCTTAATGGAGTTTAAAAAAAAAATGGCAGTGGTATGTAGATACCTTGCCTGAGTGGTCATGGAGGCCCACATCACCTGTGGGAGGCCAGTGTCACATATGTTCTGGGTTGCAAAAATGTTCACATAGAGCGATTCTGTTTTCTTTTTGCTGGGGGCCCCAGGGTTTCACTTACCTAGGACAAGTTTTTAACATTCATTTCTTGGCTTGAAGATTCCCTGAACCACATTAATAGTGCAAGTTTGGAATCCTTACATGCATGTGGTAAAATCTGAGGTTTTGATTTCTCATGGGAAAACATTTCCTCCCATTCAGAGCTCCAGGCAGATGGCAATCTTGCTTGACACATCCCTGGACTGACAGCTGAAATTCCTTTAACCTCTTTTTTGTCACAGGGTGGGTAGTTTTCTATGGGCAGCCTTTATATTCTCCCAGCTAGATGGTGGTCTTGGTTCTCTAGGTAAATCCATGTTCATACTTGTCCATGAAAGTGGGAAGTGGGGATTATGTCTTTCTCCTGGCTACTTCCCAACCTGATTCCCTCCAAACAAAGTGTGGGGGAGATGCCCACAGCTTGACCTTTGATTTCTGTGACATTTTAACACATCAGGTGCACTGACCACCTCCGGTCTTTGGAGGGTTGGGTGAGTAGCACATGTTTGTTTCTTAAACACCTGACTCGGGGAGTGTTGTGGGCTTGTTGTGTGGTGTTACCTTCAAAGAGGGAGTTTTGTGTCCCTTCTTGTACTTGTATGATATTGTGACCTGTGTCTTCTCTGCCATCTCCCCGTCCTTTACACAATCACTTAAAAATGTTTTTAGGAACATCACTGCTAAATACCTCATGTTTTCTTATCAATAGGCTCTATTTCCCTACGAAGGGAACACAGGCATTGTCTTCAGAGATACTAGTGCCAAGTGGTGCCTGGGGCATTTGGGGTAATACTTGACCCACCTGTGAGCCTGGGTTGATGAAGCAATGATGCTCCCTGGGACTCTTCCCAAGAAATGAACACAAAGACCTATATTCTTTCTTTTTCAATGTGGGCTATTTCTTCTGACAGGTTTTATTATTGATTAGGTACTGATGGGCCCCTTTGTTCCTGATTCAAAGCAGCTGCATGTAAATGTTCCTTTTCTATTTTGTTTCTCCCCACCAAACTGAAAAGGCAGAGGCCATAGAGATTGATTCAGAGGCTTGTTCCAGGCTCATACTTCCTCCTGGGAGCAAGATCTCCTGAAGTGAGACTTTGGTCCTGCATGTTTTCCTTTAATTTTAGACATACAGTGATTCCTCAAGTAGGTGGAAGGTAGCCATGGCACATATACACCTAGAGAGGATGCTCATGTTTCCTGTGGTCTCACACAGTCATTTCTAAGGAGCCAGCTAGTGATATGCTCATCCCATGTTTACTTAAGGTGCCTTTGTAAGAAAAAATGAGTTTTCTGACCTAGTAACTGTTGCTTAGAGACTGTTCACAAGATCCAGAATTTGAGAAAGGGTGTCAGTGAAAAGGAACAAACACTAGACCTGGATACAAAAGATGTGGGTGAAAGTCCCAGTCCCATTATTGAGGTGTGGCCTTGGTAAATTTGTTTTTATTTCCCATAACGTTGCCTCCTCAGCAGGCTGGCTTGAGATACAGTGAAACTCATTTCCTGGTAATGCACTGAGGAACACATGACACTTCCTGGTGGAGAGGTGGGAAGGTGCTCAGCATACGGCACTGGAGGCTGTCCACGAACATGACGGCAGGTGGACTTCCTGAAATGGCTGTGGAGGAGACACATGGTCCCTGGCATTGTGGTCTTTGGACCACAAGCTCCTCCCTGCTGGCTCTTTCAGACTCACCCCTGCTTCTCACCTGTCCTGAATCCTGCTGTCCCTGCTGGGTTCTCAATAAATGCTTGTTTATGGGAGAGCAGAGGGTCTGATGCAAAATAAGGCTCTGACTGACTACTCAGTCTCTTTCTGCTTCATCTAAGAATCATGCTTCATTGAAGCTGAAGATATATTAATCAATAAAGGTAAACAAGCAGACTCTTTGTGGTTTGAACTCTTTTCAGCCTCCACCCCTGTGCTTTTCATTCAATATAGACAGATGTTTTCCCCAGGGCCAGCCATAGGTACTTGGTTCTTACTCCAATGCTTATGTTGAGGTGGTTAGGGACACCCTGTATTGATTTACTGGTCACTTTTAGTGGTGCTGAAAATTGTGAGATGAATAACAAAAAGAGATCCTGACTCCTGGGGCTGGTGCTTAAAACTTTCTAATAATACTCTGGGGTCCCTATAGCAATGTGGGATGACAGTCTACTTTGGAAAGGGACATACACAAATTAATTTATTCTGTGGCAAGCTGATTTTTAGACCACCACAGAAAGGGTGTTGTATTTGGACTCCAAGTGACCAATTGGCAAATTTGTATTCATTGTATGGCCCAGACAAGTCCCTTGAGTTATCTGAGCCTCAGCTTCCTCATCTGTGAATTGGGAATGGGGATGTGTTCCTGACAAGTCAGCTTCGTGAATTTACTGAAATGATGGAACTTGATGAAGGTGTCTCATCTCCCCACTCACTGTTTGTTTGAATTGATATCACATGGATTTATTTCACTGCAATTGTCCAGCTTCAAAGTGGAAGTACTGAGGCTTTATAGGGAAGTGTCATCCCAGGGCAGCTAGAGTGAAGGAAAGGGACTCTGTGGCAGGGACAGAACATAAACATGGGAGAGCCCTCACTGAGCTGGCCACAGCCTCACAGGGACCCCTGCGGGGCTGCTGGGTCACGTGGAACTCTTCCCTAAAACCCAGAGCCTCAGGGTGGGAGGGAGAGCCATGTAGCTGCCACTGCTCTGTCTCAAATCTCTTATGAGTTTCACTGAAATGTCATTTCTACAGAACAGAAAGCTCTGGTCATATTCTATATTTTCCTCTGCAGTTTAGGTCTAGAACACTTAATGCAATTTTCTTTGGTTCCCATTTCATGGGCTTCAAGGTTTACATTAGTGGAGACTTCATATATTTATTGTATTTGACCAGAAAACTCCCAATTTTTAAATCAAGGACCTGTAATGAAAACGATCAAGAAATTTTAGCTTCAAAACTGGAAACAGTGAAATCAACCAATTCAATACTGAGGGCACTTTATCCTAGAAGGTTGAATGTCACAGGCTTCCGAATTTATGTGACAATGGCATGTAATTAAGTCATCAGTGAAAGAATGAAAGTGCCAGTCAATTGCTTGTTTCCTTTTCTCTTCCCTTCTTCTCTTTCCTTTCTTTTCCCTAGGTGTGTTTCAGTTGACTGTTACCAGGAACTCATTTTCTCACTCAGAGCACTGGCTGTCTCAGTCATCCCTGCAGCACTCTGTGCATCCGTGGGGTGTGCGGAGCCTGGCAGCACTTACACTCTCTCCTTCCTCTCACCCATGTGGAGTGCTTTTCATACAAAGGAGATGGATATTAGTGCGGTTTAACTGCCTGTGAATAGGAGGAATTTATGTCTCATGCCTCCCTGGGAAAGTGCCCTTTTTGGTACTGGGTGGGGCTGCTGTGTTTGTTTACAGCTTTCTCTCCTAGTGAGTTCCTCAGAAATCACCTGGGCCACTCTGATACCCATGAGACAGGGCTGGTGATTAGTGTAGCACTGCTTTATAAGGATAGTCTAAACTTAAATCTTGGCTACATGCTTATCATTGTGAGTCCATTATCTTGTATATCACTACATGTTATAAACACCTAGTAATTTCTTAAAACTCTAGATGAGGCATCCTAGCTCATGGAATGCATGCCTCATTGACTGTAGGTATTGTAGGTACCTGAGCCCAAGCCTGCTGCTGCTCCCCACCCTCACATGCCATTCTCTCCTCTTCCTTAGTTTCAGGAGCCCAAGTTTTAGCCAGCTTCATGAGGGCAAGCAGTGAGAAGCTATATTTCCCCACTTCTTGGCAGTAGTCATGGCTACAGTGCCTGTACCCCTTGCACAGAGGTAGCCTATAGTTTTGTGCTAACTCTGGAAGCACCTCCTACTTAGCTCAGCTTCCTTGGGAAATAGTTCTTGAAGCAGAAGCTTTATTGGGAAGTGTCATCCCGGGGTAACTAGAATGAGGGAGAGGGACACTGTGGCAGGGACAGAAGGCATACATGGGTGAGCACTCACTGAGCTGTCCACAGCCTCTCAGGGACCATTGTGGGACTGCTGGGTCACATGGAACTCCTTTCCACAGCACAGTGCTTTGGGGGAGGGAAGGAGACCTGTGTAGCTTCCACTGCTCTGCCTCAAGCCTCTTACTGATCAAATTTTGACCACTGGGATGCAAACCCTTCCCCATCCCGGTTGTATCACTCAGCCTCTGGGGTAGTCTTAGGGAAGGCCAGGTCTACTCCCAATGGTGCAGGGCTTCACCTGAGCCCAGAAGTGGGAGAAAACTCAGAGCCTGCATAGATATCAGCATTGCTACCATCCTCTGTGGTGGAAACAATAGTGGTTGTGAGGCAACTTATCCTCCACCCAGGGATGGCTATGACATCCAGTCTGTGAGGAGAGGCGATAGTGTAGCTGCCAAGCTTTAGCAAGTCTGAGGAAGGGCAAAAGATGAACTTAGTACATCTCCTTAAAAGGAGAGGGTGTGTGTGACCTGGAATGCAGATATAATAGTTGAAGCCCTGGTAGCCCTTTTGAAGCCCAAAGAAGAGGGAAAAAATACTAGTAGTGGTAGAGTGGAATCTAGAATAAAGCAAGTATTCTTGATGATTTTTTGAAGTTGCCATACTGGTGAAATTTAAATCTCCAGACTTATTTTACTAGTGTTCCTGTTTCTTACATGGAAGAAACAGACTTCTATTTTGTTTAAGCTAATGTTATATTTTTTATTTATAAAGCCAAAACTAATTTTAACTACTTCAGCACATGATAATTATTTTTGGGATGAATGAAACAATGTCCTGTTTTACTAAAACTTGTCCTATATCCAAAACAGTAGATTTAATGCAATGTATTTGATCCTGACACTTGTCCTCTGCACCTGAATGAATCCTGCTTGTCCTTGAGATTGGTGAAGTTCCTGCTTCTGTGTGTTTCTGACCCAGCACACATAGATCTCGGCAGTCCCTGCAGGATAGCATGTTTATTTTTCTCCATTTCTGTGTTTTCCCTTACCACCTTCCCTCAAACCCAACTCCCTGTCCTCCTGTCTCCATTAAGCCAGTTCCTCCTCTTCTTTTAAGAGCCCCCATAAATGTTACTTCCACATGAAGTCCTCCTGCATCCTCATGGCCAGAAGGTCCTTGCCTCCCATGTGTTCCTACAGCTCTTGGTATAATGGAAATCTTCCTCTCTGGTTTTGTCTCTGCTCCATGCTGCCACCTGCCCCCAGCGGTTCTCAGCATACAGAACAGTCTCTTTGGACATACAAGGCTGCCTTTGACCCTCTGTGTTTCCTTGCCTCATTCACCCTTCTCTCTCTTCACATCTACCACCCTTTTCCCCCTCCTGACTCTACTGAAGAAAGGTCTTAAAACTTCCACAGAGAAAACACAAGCCTCCAAATGAGAAACTCTGCCAGCTCCCCTGCCATACCAGCCAGCCTCCAATTACAGCCATGGATACTGCTCTCACTCCTGAGTGAAGTCTTGGCCTTCTCTGGGCTGAGGGCAGGCTTTGTCATTGGGGATGCCCTCAATACTCCTATACAAAGGCCAGAGTCCCTGTTAGTTTGCTGTCCTTAATTTTGTTATAGCAATTTCCTGTTTTCTCTTTATTTTTTTGAGTCCATTTTATTGATTATGCTATTACAGTTTTCCCAATTTTTCCTCCCTTTATCCCACCTGCACCCTGCACCCCCCAACCCTCTAGCATTCCCCCTTTAGTTCATGTCCATGGGTTGTACATGTAAGTCCTCTGTTTCCTATACCATTCTTTACCTCTACCCATCTATTTTATGCCTACCAATTATGCTTCTTCCCTGTACCTTTCCCGCTTCTTCCCCTCTCCCTCCCCACTGAAAACCCTCCATATGATGTACATTTCTCTAATTCTGTTCCTGTTCTGGTTGTTTGCTTAGTTTTCATTTTAGTTTTAGGTTTAATTGTTGATAGTTGTGAGTTTGTTGTCATTTTACTGTTCATAGGTTTTGATCTTCTGTTCTTAGATAAGTCCCTTTAACATTTCATAAAATATGGGCTTGCTAATGGTGAACTACTTTAACTTGACCTTATCTGGAAAGCACTTTATCTGCCTTTCCATTCTAAATAATAGCTTTTCTGGATAAAGCAATCTTGGGTGTAGGTGCTTGCCTTTCATGACTTCAAATACTTATTCCCAGCTCTTTCTTGCCTGTAAGGTTTCTTTTGAGAAATCAGCTGATAGTCTAATGGAAACTCCTTTGTAGGTAACTCCTTTCCTCTTGCTGCTGTTAAGATTCTCTCTATCTTTAATATTGGATAACTTAATGATGATCTGCCTTGGTGTGTTCTTCTTTGGGTCCAATTTCTTTGGGACTCTCTGGGCTTCCTGGAAGCCTATTTCCTTTGCCAGATTGGGGAATATTTCCTTCATTACTTGTTCAAATAAGTTTTCAACTTTTTGCTCTTGTTCTTTTCCTTCTGGCACCCCTATAATTCTGATGTTAGAGTGTTTAAAGTTGTTTCAGAGTTTCCTAAGCCTCTCCTCATTTTTTTTGAATTATTGTTTCTTCATTCTGTTCTGGTTGGGTGTTTATTTCTTCTTTTTGTTCCAGATCATTGGTTTGAGTCCCAGTTTCCTTCCCTTCACTGTTGGTTCCCTGTATATTTTGCTTTATTTCACTTTGGGTAGCCTTCATTTGTTCCTTCATTTTGTGACTGAACTCAATCAGTTCTGTGAGCATCCTGATTACTAGTGTTTTGAACTCTGCATCAGATAGGTTGGCAGTTTCCTTGTTGCTTAGCTTTTTTTCTGGAGTTTTGATGTGTTTTTTCGTTTGGGCCATATTTCTTTGTCTCAGTGCACCTGTTGTGTTGTAAGAGGGTGGAGCCTTAGGTGTGGGTAAGGTAACCTTCTTTGCTGTGTTGTGGTTCTGTCTTTGGGGGAAGAGTCAGAGAGGTAACAATGGGGCTCGTTTGCTCCACCCTAAACCCACCTTTCAACGAAGTGTGAGACTGGGAGTTTCTCCTGCCATGGCAATCCCTGCAGTAGTTCACAGCTAGCTTGAGTCTTTAGTTTTCCATTCAGCCAGCCCTGCCTTGCCCTTGCAGTCAGCTGCCTTGCTGTGTGAATCCTTTCTGCTCAGCTGCCTGTCGCTTGTCTCCCATCTCTGTCCCACCTATAGGTCTGGATGAATGTTTCTTTAACTCATTGGCTATCAGAGTTCTATGCAGTTTGATTTTCTGACACTTCTGGTTGCTTATTGTTTTAGGATTGGTAGTTTGTGCAAAGAAGCAAACTGTTTCTACCTACACCTCCATCTTAGTTGAAACTCCTGTTTTCACTTTCATTATCAGTTTTCTCTTCCCTATGGAATTATTTCATTAACATATAAATGTGTTATCTTAAAGAAAACCGTCCTTTGCCCCAACCCTTCCAGCTGTTGCCTCATTTCTCTGTTTTCCTTATAGCAAAACACCTTAAATGATCCTCTTGTCTGCACTCTCATGCTCCCTTGAGTCTACTTCAGTGAGATTCATCCTTTCTTCATTAAGGTCATTGTTGACCTTGACAGAGCCTAATCCAGTGGTCAATCTTCAGTCTTGATGACAGCTATGTGTCGCTGCATGATAAGGTGCCCCACATTTAAATGATAATATATTACAGTATATCACACTTTTTTTGGTTGATTGGGCCCAGCTAGGTGGTTCTAGAAGAGATTTCTTGTAGTTGTGGTCAGATAGCAGCTGGGGCAGGTGTCATCTGAAAGCTTGATTGGACTACACATCCAAAATCACGCACCTGTGGGGCAGCAGTCATTGCTGCCTAGGAGCTGGACACTCAACATGGATTTTTGACTACAGAGTCTGAGTGTGGCCTCTCCATAGGGCTTGGTTTTACATTATGTGGCTCTGGGTTCCACAAGAGAGTATTCTATGGGTGACCATTCTAGGAGACAAGCAGCAGAAGCTGCCAGGCTACTTACATGATCTTCCCAGAGCAGGTAGAGGCTCATCCTTCTGTATTTTAGTGGTTAAAGTAATTGCAGTATCCATCCAGATTCAAAGGGGCAGGTGAGAAGTGAACTCCACCTGTTAATGAAGGAATGGCCAGGTGGCATTGTGTTTGGCATGGTTAATCCCTCCCTCCCCACTGAAACATGTTCTTCAGTGTCTTCCCTGGTAACACTCATTGCATCTCCCCTCTCACTAGCTGTTGTTCTCAATGTCTTTCCTGGATCCTTCCATAGCTGCCCAGTCTCTACATGTCAGAGCTCTCCAGGGAGCTCTTTCTTTTCTGTCTACAGTTTCTCCTAGATCATCTGATACATATCATAGCTTAGAGGGGTACATGGCTGTCCCAGCTGGGGGAGGTAAGGTTGGGGCAGAGCTTCCATGAGGCACTGTTCTGATGGATGAACTTCCAGGTAACCATCCGGAATTCAGAAGAATAGGGTTTCTCACCCAAAGGAGTTTAGAGGGCACTGTACTCCTAGGTGGTGTCTCTAATGTTGAAGAGATATGGAGCTCCAGAGTGAACTTGCCTGAGAGAATGGTACATCCTGGCTCCTTGAATTTACTGTGGCCAATGAAACAGGATGGCAGTGATATGTCCCTATCCAGTTGGAAATATGTGTTCACTGGTGCTTCTCTCTCTCTTCTCCTCCCCGGGCTCCCTGATCCAGGAAACATTGTTAATCTGAAAGTAAAATGTCTTTCAAAATGAGGAGCAATAAGCATTTATTTGAGATAAAAAAGAATAGCTACACAGGAAGCACTAATTTAGGCAGAGGCCCAAATAATGTTCCCATTAGGAGGCAAAATCAGGGGGTATTTATGAAAAGGGAAGGGGAAAAATTACATCAATAGAAAGAAGATATTTATATTGATGAAGGTAAAGTAACATAGTGATTTTAATTCCAAACAGTTTTAATTTAGTTTTTAATTTTCAGTCTGTAGTTATCAGTCTATAGTCATAATGTCTGCTTTTGTGTTATCTTTGCAAACTGTTCTTTAAGACACAAGGTTGTTTTAGGCCACAGGGAGTCGTTTTGCCCAGTTTTAATATCCCAAAGATTTGAAGCATAAAGTGTACAAGGCAGTTCCTCTAGGATGGCAGCTCCAGCTCCATTTCAGAGTGGCTCCATTTGTTATTTTTTATGGTGTGTGTTGGTATGGAGACTGTGGGTAGCTCTGGATGCCCACTCCACATGCAGTGGAATGCCTGGGCCCTGGCAGGTGTAAAATGACTAACAAATTCTTCCTGTGCTAAGCCGCTGATATTTGAGCTGATGGTTTCTATATGTCATGCTCAAAATAAGCCTAAACAGAGCTTTTTGGAAAATAGGGCAAATTTTGCCCCCAACTCTAAGTGCTAGGAACATTTCCACACTTCCACACTTCAGTTCTCCAAATCTGGAATGATAGAAATTTAAGATTCTGAGCTCCTGACCATTCTGCATGTGCCTTGCAAAGTACTAAAGAGCCACAAACATCTGACATGTGTCCACAAGTGTCTATCATGCATCCAACATGTCCTGGGCTGGGAGGCTGATTGTGGAGATCTGAGGCCCTGTGCAGTCCTACCTCTAACTGAGATAAGAAGAACACACCTAGGGCAGTCACATACACAGTTATGTAAGAGCTGCCTACTATCAAACCCAAGCACTTATGGAATGCTCAGCCACAGGCTGAGTGCCTGAATAGGTGATTGTGCCTGATCTCCAGGAGTTCATGCTATGACGGCTTTGTGGTATGCTTATTCATTCATTCATCAAGTGGTGATGAGGCGGGCTGCATTCTGGGCACTCTAGAGAAAGAAGGCAACAGAATCTGTGGAAGGGAGTCCCTGTCCTGAGTTCTTGTTTCATAGGAGGAAAGGTACTCAGCATATGCTGATGAGAGTGATGAGGAAGAGCAAACCACAAGGGGTAGAGGATCAGAGTGTAGTGATGCAAATCACCACAGGGTGATGTGAATGAGACAGCTATATGGGCTTCTAGGAAGGGAGGTTTCCAGGTGAGGATGGAAACTCACTTGCCATATTGGAGAAATAGAAAGTTTCTCCAGGACTATGGAAAGAGACAGAAGTCTGGCATGGTGTGCGGACTTAGGGTGACAGTCTAGCTCATCAGCATTTCCCTGTGGCTACCTGCTCTGGCAAGGGGGGCTGGCATAGGCACATATTGTTTGATCTGAAAGCTCAGGAGGCCTAGGGCAGATGCACTAGTGGGAGTGTTTAGCAGTCCTTTACAAGTTTTTGTAATGCAAACAACAGTAGAATACTCAGTAAAAATGGAGAAAAACCCTCATCTCTTTGAAAGTGTCTCAAAAGTCACATAGCATTATTTCATATCCTCAAATATTTAAACAGGAGTTGGAGATTTAAATGCACTTTTTCTTCTTGGAGTATCCAGGATCTGCTAGTTCCTGCTCTGCAAGGGTGGAGCTGTTCTTTTGAAATGTTCTCTCCCTCTCTCTCTCTGACTTCCTGGAATGAGTTTGCTTAGGGGAGTTGGTTTGGAGAGTTTGACCTTAACCCTGACCCTCTTGTGGGAACCTCCTGAGGGCAGTGGCACATCCTGTTGATAGGGAACTCAAGACTTGGAAAATTTTAGCTTAAGGTAAAAAATTATAAATCTAGCAAGTAATGTGTATGTTAAAGCTTTTGTTTCAGAAACTACAGATAAGGCCCATCCTGGCTCCTGGGAAAACAGTTGGCCTCCTGGGGGACTGCTAAAGATTACTGCCTGGGGACAACTGGAGGCAACTGGACCTTTGTGTTCCAGGGAGAGACAGATGACCACCACCCCTGGGAACAGCTAACTGCCTAGGACAGGAACATTGCAGCTTCTATCACCTAATCCTCCCTGAATCTCAAAGCCCTCACTGCACCTTGTTTATTCCCCACCCCCATGCCCTGTTTTAAAAAGTCTTGCCTGGAAGAAGACAAGATGGTCTGTTAGGGTATGAACGCACCATCTTCTCAGATCACTGGCCATCTGAATAAAGTGCCCATAAAGATTCAATCGCTGTCATTGCTTATTGGGTTTGGTAGTGACAGGCAGCCCGCATGCCAATGTGTTTTCTGGTTACACTGTGAGCAGCTGCACTGCAGGGCTGCTCTCCTGACCTGGGACTGCTGGCATGTCCCTGTGGCACTGGCTTGGGAAGCACTCCTACCTTATTTTTGGGACAGGCACTCATAGCTCACCTCTGGTCCTGAGGGAGGACTGGGCAATGCTTCAAATCAAAATGTGAACCAGAGACCAATTCTTAATTTCTGAGTCCATGACTGTTACTTTAAATTGGATTTTTCTTTGAGGATGTGGTATTTAATATCAAATCACTACCCATGCCATTTTCTATGGAAATTCCTGGATGGTCCCAGGAAATTAGACCAGATGAAGAAATAGAGGGAGGAGCAGATGGGTTCCATTTTTAATTTGGGCTAAGTGGGGCTTAAGGAAAAGTACAAGGACAATGAAATAAAATCTAAAATGTTATCTTCAGACTGTGTTCCTATGGAAATAGGAAGTGCCCTGTTTCCTTTTGTAACAGGGTGCAGCCAAGAGGGGGGACCCCAAACAGGGATTTGGAATGGGGTCCAGAACTCAAGGTGACCAGGAAATATTAGGATATCCTCACCGTCCCCCATTGCCCCCCCCCCCACAGGTGTGAGTTGGGGGAAGGGACAGATGGAGCAGGGCCATTGAGAGCTGTTTTGCATAGCAACAGCTTTGCAGCTAACCTCTGGTGTGGTCATTTAACATATCTATAACCTTTAACTGGTCTCATAGATATGTAAACTAGCTGTGGGCATGCTCTGAGCCAGGGAAATGGAAGTAACTTCCCCACCAAGATGTAACTGGGGTGCAGGTCCCCGAAGTTACAGCGCCTGTGTGAGAGCTTGGAGAAGATTGGCTCCATGACATGGGGTCATGCCTGCCCAGACTCATGATGGCAGCCCAGTAAAGCTGGAAGGACTGAGATGGTTAGCAAGTGTAGCCAATGGTGGGAGGAGTCAGAAGTGTGGCTGCAGAGGAAGATTGGCACAGGGATTTAAACCCAGATGCGGCTGCCATTGAGGAGGGAACCACTCGGTTTTAGCAGAGTGGGGACTCCCGCGACCCTGTGAGAGAATCACCATGCGGCTTTAGCAGAGAACCACCACTCAGCTTTGGCAGAGTGGCGACCCCCACTCCTCATAGCCAGTGGAGGGAGAACCACGCAGTTTTGGCAGAGTGGAGACTCCCCCAGCCATTGTGCTGAGAGAACCATGCAGCTGTGGCAATAGAAAGGAGAGCCACATGGCTTTGTCAGAGTGGAGACCCCCGCAGCTTTAGAAGGGGGAACCACTGTTACAGGGTGCAGCCAAGGGGGGACCCCAAGTGGACATTTAAAATGGGGTCCAGAACTCAAGGTGTTCAGAAAATAGTAGGATGTCCTACCGCCCCCCCAGGTGTGGGTGGGGGAAAGGGAAAAATGGAGCAGGCCCATTGAGAGCTGTTTTGCATAGCAACAGCTCTGCAGCCAACCTCTGGGGTGTGGTCATTTAACATATCTATAACCTTTGACTGGCTACATAGATATGTTAAGTAGCTACGGCCATGCTCTGAGCCAGGGGGATGGAAGTAACTTCCCCACCAAGATGTAACTGGTGGGGGGGGGGCAGGTCCCCCGAGTTACAGCACCTGCGTGAGAGCTTGGAGATGATTGGCTCCGTGACATGGGGCCACACCTGCCCAGACCCATGATGGCGACCAGAAAAGCTGGGAAGGACAGCAGATTGAGGGCAGGTGTGGCCGAGTGTAGGAGGAGTCGGAAATAGGGCTGCAGAGGAAGATTGGCGCGGGGATTTAAACCCAGGTGCGGCAGCCATAGAGGAGAGAACCACGCGGATTTGGCTGATACAGGGCTTCTGCATCTCTGTGAAGAGAGAACCATGCGGCTTTTGGCTGAGTGAGGACTCCTGTGGTCCTGGGGGAGAGAGGACCACGTGGCTGGAGCAGTGGAGAGAGAACCACGCGGTTTTGCCAGAATGCAGACCCCCGCAGCTCTGGTAGAAGAGGACTGCGTGGCTTTGAGGTGCTTCCTTTGGTCATGCAGCCTGGGAAGCAAGAGAGACTTTGCCTGGAAGAAGGGTGAAAGAACTCTTACCAGTAGGCCATGATACGGTGCTGCATGGCTTTGGATTAATTGGAGATCCTGCCTGGACGGCGACACAGCTGATGGAACCGAGAACCGAGAGAGGCCTACCAGCCGAGCGCGGATTACTGGGAAGAACCAGACACTGCCTGAGACTGGACTTTTATTTCCTTTCCTGAGATACGGTACCCCAGACTGGGCAAGGGGGAAGGAAGGACTGAGTGTGTTTGTGGGTGTTTTAAGGGACATTAGGATTTTGGTAAAGACATTAGGTCACTACTTTAAGTTTGTATAGCACTAAATAAACGTTTCCTTTCCTTTTCACGAATCTCTGGCATTGAGAGATATCTTTCCTCTGGTGGTGGACAATCGAGCCCGGTAGGGGGTCCTTTTGGTAATAGTATATTGCCCTTTGACTCCCCTGTGTTCTGTAACACTCTGTCATCACATTCCTGTGGCAAAATAGAGCTGCTGGTGGGCCACACTTCACATGGTTTGGGCAAGGAAAGGTTCAGAGGGTGTCTCATGTGGTGCTGTAGACTGAATTGCGCTCCTCCCATTCATGTGTTGGAGCCCCAATTTTACAGTATTTGGAGATGGGACCTGTGAAGAGGCAATTAAGGTTAAATGAGGTCGTAAGGGTTGCCCATTAGTACTGGTGGTCTTGTTGGATGAGACACCAGAGAGCTCACTCTCTCTCTGTGCTCATGTTCCAAGGAAAGATCATGAGAGAAAGAAGGCTGTCGCCAGAAATCTGCTCTGCAGGCACCTTGATTGTGGAATTCACCTTCTAGACCTCAGAGAAGTAAACATTTGCTGTGTAAGCCCCTTCATCTGTAGTGTTTGTCATGGCAGCTCAAGCTGACTAAGACACGTGCAGTCAAACACCATTGTTAAAGGAGGGGTGAGCAGTGATGAGGGGACGTGTCACCCTCCCTCTCCCGACTGCTAACACAAGGCTGGACAAACAGAGGAAACAGGTGCTTCTGCTCCAGCTGAGGTGGCAGGAGGTTGAGGACCTGTCCGCACTCCCTGCGCACTGGGGGCATGGTGGCTCCCTGGGCTCACAATTGATGAAGGACTTATACAGCTTACCCCAGAGTGCTGCTGCAGATCCGTAGCCCCCCAAGGGCTTTCTGCCTGTGCAAGGAGCATTTCACCCATTCTCTTCCCACTCACCCACTTGTTCACAAGTCCATTCAGACCATCCAAGCCTTTGTGATATTGACTTGTTGATTGCTACAGGGAGCCAGGATCCAGGTGGGTATAAACTGAGTGTTCACAGTCTGTTTGTTTGGTATGGGGAGTGAGCTGTGTAAGACATTTCAGGGGATCAAATTACAAACTATTTGAGAAATCAGACAATAGAGTAAGGCATAACGCGGTCAGCGTGTCAACATTATAAATGGTAAGTCAGTAATATCTGAGGCAAGAGATGCTGGTCTTGGGCACCTAGGAGATGGACTTGCTCATCTCTGACCAGGCTCCACCATGCACAAACTGTCCCCAGAATGCTTGTGAAAGGACATAAACTGATCACAGGCTCTCTGCAGAAAGGATGGACTCCTGGCAATAAGGTCTTCTAGTTCCTCTCCCAATAAAATTGTCACATCCTCCCCTGGAAGGAGTGAGTCCAGGAGAGACAGAGAGTGGCTGAGAGTGTCACCCTTGGTGGAGCTTCATAAACATGGAAGGAAGGTTCTGGAAGGGGAAACAACACCCCCTTTCTTGTTCAGTCTAGTTAGAGAAACAGAAGTGAAACAAGTGAAAGAGCAAATAAATAAAGATGGAAATTACAGATTATGGCAAACAGCATGAAGTAAACAGTGCACAGGGAAAGAAGACTCACCAGAGAACATGTGTTCTACTTGGAGTAGTTAGGGTGACTTTAGGTTGAGGTAACTGGAGCCATCATTTTTGAGAGCAAGGGAAGAAGTCTTCAGGTGCAGAGAACAGCATGTGCAAAGGCCTTCAAGTCTGAGAGAGGAAGGCATGTTTTGGGGATCAGGAGTAGCATGGGAAATGAGAAGGATTGGAGGAGGAGAGATTGGTGAAGTGGGGCTGGGCATCTCAGGTGGAGCTATGGAAGAGCTAAAGAGGGAAGCAAGAGGGGAAGCCAGTCTGGTGCCATCATGTGGTCCTGCAGGGAAATGGAGACTAGGGAGCCAGTTTGAGACCTGGTTTGGAGGTGGAGCTGTAATCTTTTCTGACCCAATTTGCATGTGGAAAAGTACAAGGTAAGAGCCAGAGAAAACACTGGAGTCCTGCATACCTTGTTCTGAGAGCCATTCCTGTGAACAATGGCCACCACCTCTTGAAGATGATAACCAGGACTCTGAAAGGTCACATAACTAATGATTTCCTTTGAAATCCAGAGACTCTGAAACTAATTTTTTTTAATTATTATTTTTTTATTTCCTTGGGCTAGAGGCTAGTGGTGAGGGGCCAGGAAGGTCAAACTGAAGGAACCCAAATGGTATCTCAGTTTTGATTTCATTTTTCTGGTGTCTTCACTTATTGCATTGCATGAATGCAGAGAGTGATTCATGCCTTAGGGCATTATAAAATATTAATAGATGCATACTTATTTTTCCATTTTACTTTTATGGAAATATCTATTTTAAGGAGAGCTTGAGAGTTGGAAGTCCAAGGAAATCTAGTCATTCTTTAATCCATTGAGCAGGTGCCTTCCAAATAGCTGCAGAGAAAGTGTTTCCATGGTGCTCGCCAGCTGGTCAGCTGTCATCAGGACATGAGCACTCCTAGGACCCGATGGAGCCTTTTTCCAGTCCCTCTTTGCTCTTTGTTCCCCAAGTAGAACATCAAATGCCAGGTGATTGAAGTGCTCACTTTACCTCTAATAGGAATCCCTGAAGGCTTTTAGGGAAAACAATGACTGCCCCCCAAAATGTACAGATAAAAAAATGGCTATTTTGTATGGTATCTGTATAGTTTGGTTGACTGAATAATGGCCCTAAAGATAAACACATCCTAATACCTGGAGCCTGTGAATACATTATATTACTTAGCAAAAGTTATTTTGAAGATGGAATAAGGGGGGTCCAACCTGCAGCCACGGGCCACATGTGGCACAGGATGGATATGTAAGCAGCCCAACACAAAATTGTAAATTTACTTAAAACCCTTTTAAAATATACTCATCAGTTTTCATTAGTGTTTTAATGTGTGGCCCAAGACAATTCTTTCTTCCAGCATGGCCCAGAGATGCCAAAAGTTTGGACAACCCTGATGGAAGTAATTTAAGGATCCTGAGGTGGAGAGATTATTTTGGATTACCAAAGTGAGCCAATCACTAGGATCTTTATCGGAGAAGGGCAGTAGAATCAGAGCTGGAGTTGGAGAGAAAAGATATAAGGGCAGAAGCAGAGGCTGGAGTGATGAGCTTTCAAGATGGGGAAAACGGCCAAAGCTAAGGAATGTGGGTTCTTTTAGAAACTGAAAAAGTAAAGAAACAGCTCTTTCCCCAGTGCCTCCAGAAGGAACACAGGCCTGTAAGCGCTTTGATTTTAGTTCAGTGAAATGGGTTTGGGGTTTCTGACTTTGAGAATGATAATATAATTTATTATAGCAGCAAGAGAAAGCTAAGAGCCTCACGCATTGAATCTGCAATGACCTAATCATACAGAGTGAACATTTAACTGTGTTCTTAGAATTCCCTGCTCTGCCTCATCCTATGTCTCTCCTTTTAGTTCATGTGGGCTGTCTTTGGTGCTGGACAGACTGACCTCCTTTCCCCCAGCAGAATGAGAGGATCTTGGCTGATCTCTGTTGTTTGGAATGGGCATGAAATTAGCATTTTTGTTACCTGTATATCTACACGGTGATCCTATAGTCTAGAAGTAATGATAATATCATTTTTATCTTGAAACATAGCATGGCTAAACCCTTGAATATACACATTTCTCTATGTTCCCAGATGTGGCAGTCACTTTGTGTTACCTGTGGTCCCAGGAAATGCTGCCCTGTAGACTGTGTACACAGGGCTGATGACTATTAATGGATTTTATCAATCTGCTGAGTTAGCAAATTATATTTATCAGTCATAAGGCATTAATGAGACATCTGTGGCTTCTATTGCTTTTGTTAAGTAATTTTATATGTTTATATGAAATTTATTTATTCCTTCCACTCATAGTTACTGAATGTTCAGTATGTATCAAGCACAGTATTTAGACCCCAGGGAACTAAGAATGAGCAAATAGAAATGGCTTCTGATCTCATAAGGCTTCTAGTCTAATGGAGAGTCACACACACAGAGCACTGGTGGGAGGGAGAAGTGGCATGAAAGAGGGAGGAGCTAGGTAGCCTAGGATGGGGCTCAGAACTTCTATGCCGAGGTGGGGGTTGAGCTGCAATCTGACACAGAGACACTAACCAGGGGAGGGCAGGGGGCAGGGGGAAGCCTGTCTGGAAGCCCCACACCAGTGTGTACAGGGCAGCCCTGGCAATTAGGCAAAGCTGGTGTGGAGGGAGCAGTGGCAATGAAGGGCTCCATCATATCACTTTGGCAGGTACCCCTGTTAATCTCTAGGGCAAGGAGGCCTTCTGGTTGCAGGCCCAAAGCAGCCTAAAATGGGGATCTCTGTGAAGGTTCCTTCCTCAGGGAGTCTCCTGAGGGAAGAAGATTGAATGGGGAAGAACAGGGTGAGATGAGGCCCTACAGCAGCACATGGTGAGCACTAGTGGCACCAGTAGCCCACCTTGAGCATGGAGGGTGGTCTTTCTTGCTCAAATCAGGCACATAGCCTCCTGGGCCTTCTAAATCCAGGGGACACTGTTGGCTAAGGGTACCTCTTCAGGGAAGGCTGCAGATGTGGCCCCTGCAGTGGGGTGATAAGAAGATCTGGTTGTGTGGGAAGGGTTTGGAGGCTGGGGCTGGGTAGTGGACCATCTGTAATTTGGAAGGATTCCTCTTGCCAGAGTGGAAATGGCTATAGCAGTCACATGTGGTGAAAGATGTCAGAAGAGGCCTGATGGGAGCTTGCTCTTCATGGGGGACTTCCAGGTTGGAGAGGTTGGCAGATGTAAGGTTTCAAAGAGGTCACATCTCCATGGTCTAATGATGTATTAGCTATGTTGGGTGAGGACAGCAAGAGTGACTCCCAGTGTCCAGACTTTCTAAGAATAGACTGTGAATGGACCAGGAGTCAAGTCTTGGAGGAAATTGCAAGTGTGTAATGGAAAGCTTGGACTTTTAGGTGTTTCTCTGTTGCATTGGGAGTGTGATTATTTTTTAGGTATTTGTCAGCTCCACCTTCAGAATATTTCCAGGACCTGACCCTATACTACCTGTATTGCTGTTATCCTGGGCCAAACTGCCACCATGTCCTCCTTGCTCAGGGAAATGGCCTCCTAACAGTCTCCCAGATTCCATTCTTGCTCACCAACTGTCAATTCTTCATGCAGCTCTCAGAGTGAGCCTTTGGTACCTAAGGCAGGTATGTTGCCCCTCAGCTCCAAATACTCTGAGGCTCCCATTTCCCTTCAAGAAAAGCCATGTCCTTACAATTTTCAGAAGACCTGACTGGGTTTTCAAACTCTGCCCATTTTCTTTACCTCACCTGCTGTCACTTTCCCCATGATTGCCCTGCTCCAGCCACTCTGATCTCCAGGATCTTCCTCCAGTGTGTCTAGCTGAGCCTTGAGCCCTTTGCATTTTCTGTTCCTTCTGTCTGGAGTGGAGGCCCCATGCCACAGCTCCTTCCCACCTCTTAAGATCAAGTGTCAGATCTTATAGATACCTGCCCTAATCACATGATTAGAAATAATGAGCTATATTGACCCCCTATTTCCTATCTTCATCCCTTATATTTCTGCATAGTAGCTGTCATCATATGCAGCACTCTGTGTGTGTATATGAATGTGGTATGCATGTGAGTGTGAAGTATGTATTTTAAATACACTTATTGACTGTCTGGTTCACCCCAGTAGAGTATTCTTTCTACAGCAGCTGCAATTTTTTGTCTTTTGGCCATGGCTGGTCCACAACCCCTGGACCCTCACTCAGGGCATTAACTTCAAGACTCAACAGGGTGGGATGATGGCCCAGTGGACAGGAGGGAAGCCTTTCCCCAGTTGTCATGTGAACAATTTGATCTTCCATTTTTCAGGTCATTTTGTCCACCATTTATTGGAGTACTTCCCTCCATGCATCTGGTACTCTGGAGGCTCCGTCAGTGGGCCCTGGGTGGTCATGTCCAAACTCTGCACATCATGATCACTTCCACCTTCTCACTCACTGCTCCTCCAAGTCTCACTGTGGGAGGCCACTCAAGACCCTGCTTGTTTCCTTAACCCCTTGGATGCTTTTACAGAAGATGCTCTTCCCTATTGGAGGACGAACTGCCATGCTGTGATGTCTTGGGTCATTAGAATCTAAGTGATTAGGCTTTTCTACCAGACAATGTACATGACAATGTATATCTCCTTTCTGCTCTGTCCTCATAATGCAGAACAACTCTTGATTGTCTTCCTTTAGTACTTGATCATCAACAAAATGTTGATAAACAAATACAGTATTACAGGTGCTGAGTATTATGACTTTCCATACAAAGTTTTTTCAAACACAGCGTCCATCAGTGGAGAATCAGGGTATATACATGTAGGAGGGTGTACACACTGTAGCTATAGATAAACTGAACATGAAACCAGACCGTGGCCAGATCACATAATGGAATAGAACTCTAACCCATCTCCTTTGTTGCCACCAGTCCAGTGTGGTCAGGACTTGGCTGATGGCCAGGAGCTTCTCATTTTCTTATCCCTATTCCAACTCAGGATCAACCAGAGAAAGTAAGATGTGCTCCCCAACAAATTACATGGGTGGCCCACCCCTAACTTCCCCAGGTCCACATCCTCTGCTCTGCAGGACTGCCTGCCTTCCCTACTTTTTCTCTGTCGAGCATCCCTTGGCCCACCTCCAAGTTTTTGTCCAAGGCAGTGACAGGCTGCCTTGCTATAGCAAACTTCAAATAAAGAGTCTTTGGTTGTTCTCATATGGGTGGACTCCACTTATTTTACACACACACACACATACACACTCATTTTGGAGTTGGGTTTTGATAATCACTTTCAAAGATTAATATAAGGGTATTGGGAATGACCTGGATGTCCATCACACATACATGTGCTGGGACTTCTTTACCCAAGTTTGCATGTTTACTTATGGCATTGATCTCACTAAACAAAGGCTAGAAGCCAAAGGAACCAGTGGTTGACAAAAATTGAATAAGGAGAGTGGTGGGATAATGGACTCTTCTCAGGGCATCTGCCAAGGTGGGCAGACATGCCATCAGAGGCTGCTGCCAGAGAGTTGATGCTGTGTTCACCTTCTTTCTCTGGCATGTGGTAAAGATGGAGGGACCTCATAATGGTAGGGGGGCTGGGTCCCTGAGCCACTGCCTGGAGGAGGATCATCTTCCCATCAGAACAATCATTTCTAATATTAAAACATGAATACAAATTCAACTTTAATTATAGCTTGTTAAGCCACAAAATTTTGGATGTTTATCTGTTATAGCAACCTTTGTTACGTAACCTAACAAATAAAAAAAAATAACATAGTTCAAACAAATAAAGACAAAAAATAGCAGAGAGTACCAAGTGCTGAGAGCTGGGCAAAATGACCAGCAGCCTGTCTCAGGAGGTGGCCTGAAGCATCCGCAGGGGGATGACACAAGTACATGAGAAGTCTGAGTTGGGACAGGAGCTTGCACAAGGCCAGGGGTGTGAGGACCCTGCAGTTTTGAGAAGTGTTCCACAAGGTGGGCAAGGCACACTTGGAGATGACCGAGAAAGGGACAGTGGCCATACTATGGGGGTTGAGTGGGACAAAGAAGAAAGTGGATTTTACTTGAAATTCATTGGGAATCCTGTGGGTACTGCAGGAGCTTGGTTTACATGTGTGAAGCATCACATAGTTCTGGGCAGTGGGTGGTGGACAGCTGCTATGGGAGGCTGGAGGCTGGTAATGAGGTGGGGCTGCAGCCAGGAAGGCTGAGGAGAGACACAGAGGTGATGGAGTGTTTTCTGGAAAGAGAGTGGACAGGACTTGCTGAGGATTAAGTGAGGGGTGGAAAAGAATCACGGGTGCTTCATGGAGAGTTGACTGAAAACCTAAAAGAAAAATGTTTCCATGGAAGGATAATGTCCCGGTCAGGGATGGGCTATCCAGAACCCACACTCATAGCCTTAATATCCTTGGAGCAGCATTGCTATGGGAGAGACATTCCATGTATTTCATTTATTGAAATTAAAATCCAGAAACATTGTCTATAAAAGGAGCCTCAGGGTGATACCATACTGCTTTAAACCCAATATTGGCAAATTAGTTTCTACAAAATGGCATCACCTGTCATATTAAATTAATGAAGCCTGTTTGCATTTTATTGGGTCTGTAGTTTTATGGTATTTGATTTGAAAATTATTTTGGTTTATAGTTATATAAAAGCTATGAAGTATGGAAAATTTATACCAACTCTTCTGTTGCTACATATTTAAGTCACATTGCAATAATTAAGTCAAGACAGGAGATCCATGACGAATTCATTTTTCTTTTAAAGGGAATGAAGAGTATATTCAGGTTTGGTGCCCTGCTAAAGAATGCTCTTGTGATTCTGTTGTGGATACACAAAAATGGCCCTGTTGGTCTCTGTGTGAGGAGGGGATGGGCTTCTGCTCAGTTATGTAGGTCCATTGCCCAGTCCCTGTGGGCACCCACTGTACACATCTGTAGGGCTGTGACCATTATTGGAACAGGGATGTAGCTCCTGCTCTTGGCTGAACACAATGATCACCTGGGGAGTTTAAAGAATGAATGTTAAGCCTACCAATTCAGATTTAATTTACTTGGAGTGGGCCTGATTATTGGAGGTTTAAAAGCCAACTCAGGGGACTGGAATGTACAGCCAGGTTGAAACAGAGATGAACAGAGCAAAAGCACCCTGACCTGTGATCTGGCTGATGGTCATGTTTCATTAATACCAGTCAGTTGCTTTGGGAAAGACAGACAAGTAAGGTGAAATTCAGCAGGAGGCCACCTCCTGGTAGGGAAGCTGGATATCCCCTTGGTAATACAAAGACCTCAGTTCCTCCAAGGCGTGAGTTTTTACTGAGGAAAGCAAGGGAAATGACATGTAAGGAGTTTTAAAACAGACAAGAAGTAGGGAATTCACCTTCCTGGCTTTAAAAACATTTTAATAATATTTTTATTAAAATTGCAGATCAGACTTCTGGGAAAAAATGGAAGCATAGCTAGATACACTTTGCCTCCTTGCACAACCAAAAGAATGACAACAACAAATTAATAAACAAAAAATAACCATAACTACCAGAAAATTGAACTGTATAGAAGTCCGACAATGAAGGAGTTAGAGAAGACATTCATCCAGACTGGTAGGAGGGGTGGAGATGGACAGCTGGGGTAGAGAGGACTAGCAGCAAGGTGGTAGCTGGTGGAGCAGGATGTCCCACATTTGCATGCAGATAAACTTGGAGGAACAACTGGGGAGCGAGATAGACCATGCAACCCAGGTTCTAGTGAAGGGAAATAAATCCTCAAAACCTTTGACTGAAAAATCCTGTGGGGTTTGAGGCAGTAAGAGAAACTCTCAGTCTCACAGGAGTGTTCATTGGAGAGACCCACAGGGTCCTAGAATGTACACAATCCCATCTGCCCAGGAATCAGCATCAGAAGGGCCCAATGTGCTTGTGGGTAGTGGAGGAAGTGACTGAAAGCTGGCAAAGAGCTGAGCAAGCAGCGTTGTTCCTTCTTGGACCCCTACCCCACTTACAGCATCACAACACTGTGACTTGGGTTGCCTGACCCTGGTGAATACCTAAGGATCCACCCCTTACTATGTAACAGATGCACTGAGACCAAAAAATATGGCCTGAATGAAAGAACGGATCAAAGCTCCAGAAAAAATACAACTAGCAATGAAGAGATAGCTAACCTATCAAATGCAGAGTTCAAAGAAATGGTTGCTCACAGGATGTGGTAATCAGGATGCTCACAGAATTGGTTTAGTATGGTCACAAAATAGAGGAAAAAGTGAAGGCTATGAAAAGTGAAATAAAGGAAAATGTGCAGGGAACCAACAGTGATGGGAAGGAAACTGCGACTCAAATCAATGGTTTGGGCAAGAAGGAAGAAATAAACATTCAGCCAGAAACAAATGAAGAAATAAAAATTTTTAAAAATGAGGAGAGGCTTAGGAACCTTCAGGACAAGTTTAAACATTCCAACATCTGAATCATAAGGGTGCCAGAAGAAGAAGAAAACCAAGAAATTGAAAACTTATTTGAAAACATAGTGAAGGAGAAAATCCCTAATCTGGCAAAGGAAATAGATTGCCGGGAACTTCAGAAAGTTCAGAGAGTCCCAGACAAGTTGGACCCAAGGAAGCACACACCAAGGCACATCATAATTACATTACCCAAGACTAAAGATAAGGAGAGAATCTTAAAAGCAGCAAGAGAAAAGGAGATAGTTACCTACAAAGGAGTGCCCATAAGATTATCAGCTGATTTCTCAAAAGAAACCTCACAGGCAAAAAGAGCCTGGAAAGAAATATTTTAAGTCATCAAAGCAAGGACTTACATCCAACATTACTCTATCTAGCAAAGCTCTCATTTAGAATGGAAGGGCAGATAAAGTGCTTCCCAGATAAGGTCAAACTAAAGGAGTTCATCATCACCAAGCCCTTATTATATAAAATATTAAAGGGATTTATCTAAGAAAAAAAAGATAAAAAATACAAACAGTTAAATGACAAGAAACTCATAACTATCAACAACCAAACCTAAAACAAAACAAAACAAAACAAAAATGAACTAAACAACCAACTAGAACAGGAAAAGAGTCACAGAAATAGAGATCATGTGGAAGGTTATCAGTGGAGAGGGGGAGGGGGTAGAATGGGGGAAAAGTTACAGGAAATAAGAAGAATAAATAGTAGGTACAAAATAGACAGGGGGAGGTTAAGAATAGTATGGAAAATGGAGAAGCCAAAGAACTTATATGTATGACCTATGGACATGAACTAAGGGTGGGTAATGATGGTGGAAGAGGGGATACAGGGTGAAGGAGGAAAAAAGAAAAAATAGTACAACTGTAATAGCATAATCAATAAAATATATTTAAAAAAATCCCAGATCAAGAAGTCATGTCAGAACAAAATGTATTTCTGAAAAGATGACAAAGCAAACAGACCGTTGCTGTTTCTCTAGGTCTGGAGCCAGACAACTAGTGACACAGACTTATGGGGTGGGTTCTGAGCTGGTGGTGGGTTGATTCAGACATATGTGACCAGCATTACCAGCACCTTTGTGTCCAATCTAGGCTGGATGTCAGGCTGCTCAAAGCATCCCTTGTGGTCACCTCTTTGTGGAATCAAATGATTTCTTGTTCATGTTGTCTTGTTTGCATCTTTCTTTTTGTGCTTCTCATGCTCTCCTGTTCTCTCTTTTGTAGACAGAAGGTGCTCAGATCATCAGACTCCTCTTTAGACTCTGAATCCTTAGTCCATTGTTTGTAGACAGTTGGTACCCAGCAAATGTCAAGTCACACACTAAACCCATCCAGAGTTTCATTTGTATCCTGGGCAATAGAGAGCTTATGACCCATTTCCATTCCTCTATTGTTTGCATGGGTGGTGATCGACACTCCTGGAGGAGAGTCATAAACACCACATTGCTAGAGCCATTGGGATGCTGGAAGATGCTCAGAATTGGGTGAGTCATCCTATACAAGGAGACCCCCAGCTTTCTGGAACTGGACACAGCAGTGCAGCTAAAGTCAAAGGTGGGTAAACAGAAAGTGGCTCAAGGATATTAGGAATGTTTCCTAAAGTTTTGTATCCACTTCAGGATCTGTCACACAGATAGCTTGGAACAGACTAGCCTCTGAATGGGGTTCTCAAAATTAGGTGGTAGGACTAGCTGCTGATGGTCCCAACAGTACCTATTGAATCAGAATGTGGTTTTTAAACAAACTCTCAAGGAGATTTTGATGCATGTTAAAGTTTGAAAACCATTGATCTAGAATTTCTTCTGTTTTTGTCATTCTTCCATTTTTGCCATCTTGTTCTCTGCATTTAATTCTTGTGTGCTTATCCATTGGGCATCCCTGAGAGCAGTTCCATATTGTTAACAGCTCTCCACTTTGATGTAGAAGCCATGCAGATATCTCTGGAAGAGGGTGTCTGGGCAGAGCTTGGGAGGATGAGGAGAAACTGACCTGGAGATCCAGGACAGGGCCTGGCGTGAAAAGCATGGGAGTGGGCTGGGACCACTGGTGCTTTGTTGCATCACAAAAGACTATGTGTGAATGTGAAATGAACTTCCATTGTATTCAGCCATGACAAGTTGGGTGTTGTTTGGTAGAAAAGTTAGCTTACTCTGATAAATTACAAGTATCTGTGAAATACTTGTTAGCATCAATGTGCCCAAGACTTAAAAACCCAAACGGGCCTGGCTGGGCACCTGGATAGATAACAGAGTAGGGAGCTGGAAAGAAAGCAACTCTAGGAGATGGACAATTAACTAAGCTTTGCTTACACTTGTGAGCCAGCAATCTATCTAAAGAGAAGCAGCACATGGATTCATGGGTCAGAAATTCAGAAGAAGGGTCTGGGATGAAAACCTAGGATTAGGACTTGCAAGTAATATACAGGGTATATAGACAGGGAGGATGCTTAGGAGATGGTTTAGAAAGAAACCCCAAGGCACCTTGCATTTAATAAATAGATGAAGAGGAGCCACAAAAACAGAGATAAGAGAAACCAGAGAAGCATACAGTCAGATATGAGCAAGAACTCTCCAGAGAAACCCATGGTCAACAGTGCCAAAGGGTGTAGCGGGAGAATAGAGAAGAACTTAAAACTGGCTCTTGGTTTACTTGCAGGAATGTCCTGTGTGAGCATTTTGGGGAACAGTAAAGGGCAAAGCCAGGCATATCTGAAGTGGAGTTGGCTGATACCATTTTGCATGTCATGCTGGCTCTGTGACATCCTCAAGTAATTAAACTTTGAGAGCACAGCTATTAAGAGTGACAGCTGCCTGGGCACCCATATGTAAAGCAAAGAACCCCATGACCTGGGCTCAAGTCAGGCTCCACAACTTACCAGATGGTGTGACTCTGGGATATTGCTGTAGTTTTCCATACCTTAGTTTCTTCATCTGTAAAGTGGAACGATAATAAGAAGACCAATCTCACTGGTAACTGAAGGAATGAGTGAATATAGATCTAGTGCACTGAACAGTGTGTGGTATGCAGCAAGTGGGAAAAGATGTTAGATAATTACTCCTTTACCTAGTGGAATTTTATTAAGTATGAGAGATACTAACATTATCTCAGCAAGATGTCTAAGAAACTTCAGCGGCAGCTCATTTTAATGGTGGCTTGTGTTACATTATTTTCCAACATTGTCTGGTTAAGTATTACCTAGGGCACTTGTTAAAGACAGAAATTCCCGGGCTCCCCTGAGAGGTCTGACCCAGATTGGAAAGGAGATAATTCTAGGAATCTGTTTACATCAAGTCCCCAGGGATTCTCATTCTCAGATGATGAAGACAAATTCTTCGGGAAAAAAATGGGGCAGGTATTATAAAAAAAGACATGTACACAGGGCCCTAAGGGTGGCACAGAGCAGGCTAAATCCCAGGGGGAAAATAGGGCAATGTTTGATTTAATAAAAGTGGAGGGCCATGTAGGAGTGATGTCAGCAAGATGGCAGATGAGGAAGTTCCAAATCCTCACTCCTGTATGAAAACACCAAGTGAATAATGGCATGCAGACCAAAGCAACTTTGTGGGAACTCTAAAAACCAGTTAAGGGTCCACAGTAACCAGACAAACTCTTAAACAAGAAAAAGCCACACTCAAAATAGTAGGAAGTTTTGTGCTATTTTTTGCTCATTTTTGTACCACCCCTCTCTGATACAGCACAGCACAGTCTGGAAGAAGCTGCCCAGTTCCCAGTTTCTCCCTTAAAATGGGAAGGAGAGGTAAGTTTATTTATGAAGTTCTGGTTTGTCTGGGGATTCAACTGGTTCTGTTTCGCCTGATGCGGAGCATTATGGAAATGTTGGTATAGTTTGGATATCAAGTTGGAGGCTACTGACAGCAGTGTCAAGTGCTTGACACATTTGAGCTATAGGAGATCAGACACATGAACATCTAGGGGCAAGAGATATAGGCAAAGAAATACTAGACATCAATACAACTACACATAAAAAAATCAATGTCCTGAGAAGAAGCCAAAATGTGGAAATTAAGACATTCCCAAATAAACAAAAGTTTAGAGAGTTCATCACCACTAGACCTACCTTGCAAGAAATGCTAAGAGGAGTCAAGAGACTCACTTTAGATTTAAGGACATACATGGGTTGGAAGTGAAAAGATAGAAAAAGATATTCCATGTAGGTAGTACCCAAATGAGAGCAGGAGTGGCTATGCTAATACTAAACAAAATAATCTTTAAGTCAAAAATTATCAGAGACAAAGAAGGAAATTATATAATGATAAAAGCGTAATTTCATCAAAAGACATACAATTATAAATGTATATGCATCACAGATCAGAATTCCTAAATATATAAAGCAACCATTAACAACATTGCATGGAGAAACAGACAGCTCTACAATAATAGTAGGAAAATTCAGTAGTCCATTTTCAATAATGAGTAGAAAAGACATGACAACAAGGAAGTGGAGAACTTGATCATGCAATGAAACAATTGGACACATAAAAACACTTCCTCAACAATAGTGGTGCATTGTTGTGTATCTCTAAGTGCCTATGGGACCTTCACTAGGATAAACCAAATATTAGACTACAATGGATTCATAAAGACATCAATAGCAGAAGCAAAACTGGATAGCCACAAATACATGGAAATTAAACAATACACTCTGAAGCAACTAATAGATTAAAGAAGAAATCACAGAGGAAATTAGAAAATATCTTGAGACCAATAAAAAAGAAAACACACATACCAAAACTTATGGGATGCAGATAACATAATGCTCATAGGGAAATTATAACCTCAAAGGCTTGTATTTTAAAAGAGTAAGATCTCAGACCAACAACCTAACTTTACACCTTAAGGAACTAGGAAAAAAGGACAAACCAAAGCTAAAACTAGCAGAAGGAAGAAAATAATAAGGATTAAAGTGGAGCTAAAATACAAAATAGAAAGAAATAGGGAAAATCAATGAAATCAAGTCAGTTATAAAAAAAATAAACAAAGTTGACAAAACTTTAGCTAGGAAAAAAGAAAACTCAAGTAACTAAAAATGGAAACAAAAGTAAGGACATTATAATTAGTTTTACAGAAATAAAAAATTATAAAAGAAACTTATAAACTATTGTGGATAATCTAGGTGAAATAAATAAATTCCTAGAAAGATACAATACTCCAAGATTGAATCATGAAAAAATAGAAAATCTGAATAGATTTATAATTGGTAAGGAGATTAAATCAATTATCTAAACCTTCCAACAAAGAAGAGATCAGGATCAAATGGCTTCACTGGTGAAATCTACCAAATATTTAAATATAAAAAAATGTTTAAAGAATATTTAAAGAAGCATTAGCACCAATTCCTCATAAATTCTTCCATTGTTTTAAAGTCAAGAAGAAAGAACATTTCCAAACTCATTCTATGAGACCAGAAGTCAAGAAGAAAGAACATTTCCAAACTCATTCTATGAGACCAGAATTACCCTAATATCAAAGCCAGACATTACAAGAAAACTATAAATCATTATCTTTTATAGACATTGATGCAAAAATCCTCAACAAAATACTAACAAACAAAACTCAAAGCACACTAAAAGTACAATGCAACATGACCACGTGGGATTTATATCTGAAATGCAAGAATGATTTAATAGTTGCCTCAACTGATGCAGAAAAATCATTTGACAGAATTCAACACCCTTTCATGACTAAAAAAAAAAAATCCAACAAGCTGAAACAGTAGGAAACTACCTCAAAATAATAAGGACCATGTATGTAAAGCCAATACCTAACACAATATTTAATGGTGAAAGACTGAAAGTTTTTTCTAAAAGATCAGGGACAAGACAAGGATGTCTGCTTTCACTACTTCTATTCAACAGAGTATTGGAAGTCTCAGCCAGAGCAATTAGATGAAAAAAAAAATGAAAGGTGTCAAAACTGGGGGAAAAAAGTAGAACTTTCTGTTCTTAGATGACCTATATGTAGAAAACTTTGCACTTTTATGTAGAAAATCTTTAAAATTCCACAAAAATCCTGTTAGAACTAACAAATAAATTCATCAAAGTTTCTGGATGTATATTCACACTAAAAAATAATTTTCATTTGTAAGTACTAAAAATGCACAATCCAGAATGAAATTAAGAGAACAATATAATTTATAATAGCACTGAAAGTAATAAACTACTTAGGAATAAACTTAACTGAGGAGGAAAAAGACTTGTATACTAATGTCACAAAATATTGCTAAATGAAATTAAAGAAGGCACAAATAAATGGCAAGAAATTCTGTGTTCATCTCAACAACAATAAAAAACAATTTAAAAATGGGCAAATAATTTGAATAGAAATTTCTTCATGGAAGATATTAATGTAAAGATGATGCTTAATAGTTCTAATTATTTTGGACCACAATGAGATATCACTTCATACCAATTAGGATGGCTACTATTTGAAAAAATAGAAAATAAGTGTATAAAGTGTTGGCAAGAATGTAGAAAAATAGGAGCCTCTGTGCATTTCTGATAGGAATTAAAGTGTTGCAGGTCCTGTATAGTTCTTCAAAAAATTAAAATAAAATTAGCATATGATCCAACAAGCAGAATCTCAAAGAGATATTTGTATAGTTATGTTCAAAACAGCATTATTCACAATAGCTCCCAATTGGTAACAACCCAGGTGTCCATGATTACATGGATGGATACACAAAATGAGGTACACACATACAATAGTGTATTACACAGTCTTAGAAAGGAAGAAAATCTGAAACTGCTACAACATGGATGAACCTTGAGGACATTATGCTAAGTGAGCTATGCCAGTCACAAGAAAGACATATTGGATGATTCCACTTATATGAGGGACATAGAGTTGTCAAATTAATAGAGACAGAAAGTAGATGGTGGGTTCCAGGGGCTGGGGGAAGAGGAATGGGGAATTCATGTTTAATGTGGGCAGTGTATCCATTTTGCATAATGCAAGGAGTTCTGGAGATGAATGGTGTCTACTGTTGCATAGCAATATGAATGTATTTAATGCTACCAAACTGTATATTTAAAACAGTTAGAATTATAAATTTTGTTATTTGTATTTTATCCAATTTTTAAAAAAATGAAGGGCCATGAAAACCAGAGATGAGGACTTTATCAAGGATGCAGAACCCAGTGAGAAGGTGATTGGCCATTGAGGGTTTCAGTGGTGATTCTTCATGTGTAGAAAGCTTGGGTTGGAGGGAGGAATCTCTGTGGACAGGAAACCAGGCAAGAGTAAGCCTACAGGCCCATGGTTCTCAAGCATCCAGAAACATCAGAATGGCTGGGAGATGGTATGGCACAGGTGTAGGAGGTCCCCACAGACTTGCCTTCAGTGGGTCTAGGGAGGACCCAAGAATATGCAGTTGTAACAAGTTCACAGGTGACACCGATGGTGCTGCCCTAGGACCCACTTCCAGCATCATTGTTCCAGCATCACTGTTCCAGGAAAAAGGCAGGGGGTTATCAAGAGATGCTGGAAGCAAAGTGGGTAGCCAGCCTATGGCAAAAAGGGTGATGTCCTTGTCCATCCCAGGGTCTGGACACCTGGTCTGATCTGTTTGTTTTGGCTCTACATGGTTTACAGAAACCACCTGAAGTGGATTTACTACCCACTCACAAAAACAGCATCATTGTGTAAACAACCCCAAATGATCTATTTCCTGGATCCCCCCTCCCAACCTACCCCAAAATGAAGTCACTTGCCTTCATAAGAAAGGCTTCCTATACTTTATCACCTGCTTTTATGAACTCAGTGATATGGGTTCTAACCTTGCTGATTGCTCTCTCATCCACCATGTGACAGGGGTGAGATTGCAGTCTGCACACTGTGGGCTCCATGCTTTGATGCTTCTTAGGGCTGAATGCAAGTGGCTGCTGTTAAAGACACAGTTAATTATTTTCCCAAGCTGCAGCCAGAATTTATACCCTGGGGAGGGTTGACTTTGTGTTGGGAAGTCTGCTGTGACATCTGGCTCTTGATAGGGTTTCTGGGATGCACAGGCAGCTGCTACTTCCTTCTTTTCCACCCTGAAAAATGCTATGGTTTTGATGACCTCCATGGCTTCTAGAAAGATAGCAGACAAAGTCTGGGGTCATCTACCTTCAAAACGTATGCTGGACAAGGTATTGGTGCAGGGGTTCTGGGGATAGCCCCATCCCATCTCTGTTCTGGTACTAGGACACATTGATCCCCTTCTGTAGGCATCTGTCAAGCTTCTGGTGAAGGCTTTGGCTCATGAGTGTGTGTAGCAGATCCTTTTGGCCCTCAGCATTGGGGAACTTGCACATACAACCTGAATCCCCAAATGAGGCCACCTTGTCAGTAGCTGATCATGAGCCCTGAGCATCCAGACAGCAGTGTAAAGTGCCTCTTGACTCCAGCTACCAGATGCCTCTGGTCCCTAGGGACTTGGCCTGGAGCTTCTGGGGGGCCAAAGGATCCTTCCTCCCCAAATTCCTTCTTGTTCCTACACTGACTAGCTCCCCATGGTTATTGCCCTTTGTGCCACTCCTGGGAGGTCATCTTCCTATTCCTAGTGGCACCTTCTTAATCTAATATATGTATCTCCTTGTGGTCCTCTGCTGGATGTGGGCTTCAGCGAGGCAAGGGAGTGATGTTGAGTGTGGGTGCTCTGGGTGAGGCAGCATGTGAGTGGATTTGTCACCAGGAAGCATATTGGACACATGACTCTCCTCCTCTGAACAGCATCTCCACTCTAGGGAAGAGTATCCAGTACCTGGCATACTGTAGGTGGTCAAGAAATATCTATAATGGAACTTAATCAATGAAACAAATAAGCTAGTAAAATACAGCCAGAGACATGGAAATAAAGAACAATCTGACAGTAACCAGAGAGGAGGGAGGAGGGGGATAACAGGGGAACATATATAAAAGACACATGGACAAAGACAAAGGGCGTAGGTGGGAGGCAGGAATGGGTGGTGTAGGGGGCATGGTGAAAATGGAGACAACCGTACTTGAACAATAAAGAAAAAAAGAAATATCTATTGTTATCACCATCATGACACCTTGGCGTCAGGGAGCACACTGGTTCTTTTTGTGCTCCTCCAAGCTCTTTGCGTAGCTGGGAGACACCACTGTGACTATGTCTGGAGATCAGCAGGAGAAACAATTGCCATGGTTCCTTCTAGGAAAATCCAGGATTTTCCTCATGCTGGACCACTATGGGGGTGGAGTTAGGATTCAGGAAGAGAGGAGGGGTGGTTTGTTCTTCTGGGGCAGTTTTCCACTCCCTGATAGCACCAGAAAAACAGTATTAATACTTCTTGGCAAGAAACAAGTAACTTTTAGCACTGAAAGAGTTGGCTCGAAGAGAGGGTCCCCACCCCAGCTATTGCTAGTTGAAAAGAACAGGCTTTCTCAGCTGACATTAAATCAAACTTGATGAAATATGATACTTCTGGCACTGTCTTTGCATGGAAACTGCTGCTTCTTTGGAGATGGAAAATGGATGACAAAGCTGTGGAAAGAAGGCTCAGGTGTCCTAAATTCTGGACTCTGTCTCTAAACACACAAGCCTCCACATGGACAAGGTGTGCCATGTGGTGCATGGCTTTGGGCACAGTGGCAGATGACACACCAATACCTAGTGCTTCCATCCAGTGTGTTGTCTGAACAGACATGCCTGTGTGGGGCACTAAGGACAGTGGGGGAAGAATGGGTCTCAGGGCCCTGTAAGAGTTTCCATGGCGACTGAGGGTGGTCTTCAGGCTGAGGTAGCAGCATGCCCCTGGCCCCCTCTCTTTTTTCATTGCCCTGGTGACTGGGTGTGGGAGGGGGCCATGTAAGGCAGCATAAGGGAGTATGTAAGACACACAGTGAGGGGAGTTGCATATATTGATCATGGTGAATTCAGTTCTCTATCTTCATTAGGATGGAAACTCCTCAAATGCCTACTTGGGAAATAAAAATACATATTTGAATCTCGGTTTAATATTTATGAAAAGCAAAGAAATTGAATAACTGGGGATGATGTTTTAATGCCTAATTATTTAACTGTTTAAACATGAGTGAAAAGGTATTGTCAATAAACATACAGCTTACAAATGTTCTATATCAAAATCCTGAATGAATGAAATATACTTTCATTTCAGGAGAATGTATTCAATATTTTAAACAAAACAATGACAAATTCTTTTGATGATTTTAGATTATTGAGCCAGGTGCTATTTCTATTTGCAATTTCATAGTTTATGTTGAATAGTTTTAAGGTTCACTTTGTAAGTAAATTTGGGATTTTGAAATAATCTATGCATTTATTTCTGAAGGAGGAGTAACTGATCTCTGACAGAGAGCAGCAGGCACAGTCTCATGAGTTTATATACCTTTGTCTAGAGAACCACCTATTTAGAAAACCATGGCTCTGTCAACTGATTTAATGCCAACAGGGATACCCAATTTGGGGTGCAGTGAAGAAAGAAACTTTATTCAGTGCAAACAGCTTAATTGTGATACAGCACTGCTCTGAGAAGATACTGGCTAAGAGGAGGACCTGGGACAAGGTGGCCCCCAGGCAAGTCTTCTCTCTGGCTTGACAGCTCTGCTCTGCTCTGCTCCAGCTGCTTTGCTCTGGTATGGGCTGGTGAGATGTCTTTGGTGTTTTGTTTTGGTGTTGCAGCTCCAGCCTGGGATATGCAATTGTATGCCTTTTGTGGAAAGGGAAAGTGCATGCTCTGAACCAGAGGGGAGCTGACTTATATAGACAAAAGTCTCTGCTTCTGGTCGCTGATTGGTCAAAATGGAGTCGCTTTGGCCCTGACTGACATGGCTCAGTTGGGTATCATACCAAAAAGTGAACAGTCACCAGTCAGAGCTGTCAGGGCTCATGCTTGGGTTGTGTGTTTGGTCTCTGATCAGGATGTGTACAAGAGGCAACTGATCCATATTTCTCTCTTACATCTCTGTTCCTCACCTTCACCCCTCCCTTCCCCTCTTCTTAAAAATAAATAAATAATATCTTTAAAAAATTGGAGCCACTCTTATTGGTTGGTGAAGATGTTGATGGGAATATGGCCTCACAGCTCTGATTGGATGCGGAAAACCTCAGCTCTATTCCTTGAAATACAATTCCAGGAACTCCTTCACAAGGGCTGAGTCAGACTGCAGAAACGCAGTGCAGGTGGGCAGTTCTTTGTGGGAGGCAGTTCGGTGCAGTCTTCACTCAGAAGTGCCGTTTTTCATTTGTTTGTTTGCTTGTTGTTTAATTTGAGCCCAGATAGCCACAGAAGCCCTTCTTCGTAGGTTATCTTCTTTCTCAGGATCCACAGATTCCTCCTTAATTAATATCCCCAAGTCAGGGATCAAGTTCTGTGCAGTGAATGGCAAACAAGGAAAATTAAGAAAAACAAATAGACCAAAAGAAAATAGCCCTAAAGTTCCACAGGGAGAATCCAGGCTGACCATTAAGAACTTTATGACAATGATGTGCAAAAACTGATAGGAACCGTGCATGACAAAGGTTCAGGTGGCTTTCCCTCATTTGGAACACTGGCAAGGATGAAGCTGGACTGGACTGGAGGACAATTGCTCTGCTTTGGCAGGCCACTTGCTCTGTCCTTTAAGAATGTGGCTCGCCTGCCGTTTCTCCAGTCTTTCTGACACCATGGACCAGAATAAGGAGCCTGTTCATACTCTGTCAATCTCCTCCATGTAGCCCCACAGCTACATTCTTCATATGTCACTGTGACTTCTTCTTGACATCCTTGTGTGTGTGAGCCCATGTAACACAGACACTGGGTGTTCCTTTTTTTTGGCTCCCAGGAACTGAGCTGGGTATTTTGCAGCTCTTCCCAGTCAGTGCTGTACATGAGTGAAAAGGTACAAGTGTTCATCCCTCCAGCTGGAGTTGGCAATGCTGCTCTGGTTGGGTACTGAGTTCCAGGTGAAGAAGAAATACCGATACAGAAGATGTTCCCAAGTTATTATTTTCACCGTGCAGAGGCAGTGGAGCAGTAAGGCAGTTGGATGGTGCAGAGGTTTTGGGGTCTATCCATGTCTGCAGGGGCAGTCAGCCCCACGCAAGTGCAGTGGAGATAGTACTGTGAGCTTGGACCTGAGGTTGGTTCTGGGAGGAGTGTGATTACCCTGCAGGGCAGCTCCTGGCTAGGTCTTCTATGCTTGCATGCGTGCATCCATCCATTTGTGTCCACAGGGCCTTCCCTTTCCACCATCCCTCCTCTCACCAGGCAATCCCTCCCTCCCATCACCTGATCTTTCCCACCTTTTTAAGTGTGATAGGGAGTCTCCTTTTAAAATAAAACAACCCCCCTGTTCACCTTGCCTGCCCACATCTACTCCCCCTCTCTTCTCTCTCATTCTCTTCAATTCCTGAAGAAGGGCCTTTCTTGGTATTCCCTCTCAGCCTGCTTCTACTGGCTCCCCTGCCCCCAGGAGAGGACTCGCTCATCTCATACTCAGGCCACATGGGACTTCAGCATCTCCGTCTAGATGGCCACTTTCAGGGTAGTCCCCATTTATATAGGGCGCACTTTCCTGTAGGGACTTTTTGGTACTTCCCTGGTGGTTAAACATTTGCCAAATAATTAAATCATTCTGAGGGCTGACATGTGTTTCTTTTCTGGCAGGGAGGACACAGGTTTTCTTAACTTGTATCTACCCAGGATGGGTTGGGGAGATTCCTGCCAAAACAAATCTGACCTGCAAGAGCTAGGCCTTGTCTACATGCCTTTTCCTCAGTTTCTCCTTTGGAGAGAGGCTGGCACCAGTCAGAGACTTGCTAGGAAAGAAGGGTCTAGCTCTGTCTTACCTTTGTGAAGCAACTTTCCTGGAAGCAAAGAGTATGCAGAGTAGCCTAGGGGTTGGTGGCAGGTACTTGGAGGCCTGGACACACTGGTACCTGAGCAGAACACTGGTTTGGTCACTGTATCTGTGCCCTAACTCACAGCTCAAAAGTGCAGGTGGAGAGAGGAGAGGCCTGTAGTGGGTGAGCATGAGGCACCTCTCTGCCCTGGTTATCCCCCAGGGGAAGGAAATCAGAGGGATTCCTCTCCCTTCAGGAACATAAACAAAGGGGAAATTGGTATCAGTTGGGTAGATGTTTCCCAAGTCTGAGTCAGAAGAAATAAACTGTGTAATCAGTTTGCCGGTGTTGGGAGTTCTAGAAGAGTCGGGGGTGGCAGGGTTTCCTTCTGGCAAAGTCAAACACTTGAGAGCACAAGTCCTCAAAAGGGTCAGTTTTGCCTTCAGGGAACATTTGGCATGTGTGGAGATTCACTTTGCTGTCACAGCGGGTAGATGCTGACAAACGTCCTACAGTGCAGGTGACCCACAACAGTCCCCGGATATCTGTGATGCTGAGGTTGGGAGACGCTATCCTGAGTCACCACTTAAGGCTGGTTCTCCTTAGTGGACTGGATGAAGTTCCATGTGGCCAGGACCCAAGGCAAAGTTTTCTAGGAGGAAAGGAGGGGAAGAGGAGAGAGGAGGAGGAGAGCTCTCAGGGTCCCACCAAGGGTACACAGCCAGTGCCTTTCCTCTTTGCAACCCCTGAGGTCTCTGAGCTGGGACCCTGCTCACCAAATGCCCAGAGCTGCAGGCACTTGGGGTGTGCTGGCCTGCATCAGGTGTGGGCCTCTGTTCTAAATTGGGACCTCACGGTCCGTCCGATGTGAGCTGGAAATGCTGCTAGAAAGATAGTGTGGAGCACCAGGGTCTTTCCTGATTGCATTTTGTAACTTTTTCTATCACTGGTTTAACTTCTTGTTCAATTTGTGATGTTTGGTTCAGACTCCCATGTGGCACAGGTAATCCTTGAAGATAGGCCCCCACACTGGTAAGCAGGTCTGAAGATTCTCTGTTTCTGAAGGCCCTCAAGAATTGTTAGCTGGTGCCCAGGAGGTACGTTTCTGGTTTGAAAACAACCTTATTATGGTTCTTTAGATGATTAAAAAGTCATAAACAAATTGTTTTTTCCTTTGGCTTGGATTCATTTTAGAGGGGAGGGAGCCTGCGCCCTGGTACCTTGGATACCCATTGTCCACTGTGTGTCAACTAGAGGCTCAGGAAGTATTGGTCGAGTACCTTTTTTCTCCTCAGATCACAGAGTGAACTGGTGGTGTTGACCTGGAATCACCTATCCCCATCCAACCCTTTGCCTCTTGTGGATGACAAATTGGCCCCCAGAAAGACTGCAGCACTTGTATCTGTGTGCTGGATGTATAGGGTTTGTCCTGCATGTATCAAATATCAAAGGAGGGAAAAATAGCTCTCTAAGTGCCTTAAAAACCTGTAGACTTTACATGCCTGACACACGCAGCTCACTTTGTATTTTCTGAACAAGAACATTCTTGGGAGTAAGTGATACATGACAGTGGCTTGGCAGCAAGTGGTGCACAAATGTGTCTGCCTTACTCCTGAATTTGCACCCTGTGGCAATTGCTCTATTGACTTAGCTATTTCTCTCTCCAGTGGAAATTATACCAGCGGCTGCTAATTTATTTACTTAAGCACTATGAAAGAATTGTGCAGAAACACCTTGCATTGTACGTGACCTTGTGTGTTTAGTGTACATGTTTTCTTGGAATATATATTCTACTGAAAAGGAAATTGGAGAATTGGAACCTTGGGCAATATGGGGAAATGAAAGTGACTTGTGCAATCTCAAACCTTTGCAGAGAGGGTGCTTTTGTGACTGTAGGACTTGCTCCTGAGAGTCTTGGTGTCCGTCACCTGGGTGAGCAGGTGCCAGCCTTTGCTGGCTCTGTGCATTGCTGCTGCACTTAGCATGTGAATGCACAATGTGAGTGTCCACCAGCCACTTCAGAGTCACCCAGAAGCTCCACACAGTCAGGGAAAGGCAACAGGTGGTGGGGGAACCTGCTTAGCCCTCTAGGGCCATGTTTGAACCAGCTTTCCCTGTGAATGGCCTCCTGTGACAAGCTTCTCTGCTAAAGGACAGTGGTCCAAAATGGCCCCGTAGTGGACCTGGGAGGTAGACAATGGGCTGGTGTGTTGATTAGTCAAGGCTTCAGTGGCTGTGTGGTTGGCAAAGGCTCTTCTGTTGCCAGGCTTACATTGGAGAGGCTAGCTATCTGTTGAAAGGAGTAATGAAGGATACTTGCAGGTATGGCCAATAGGCCAGAACAAGGAGGGTTTCAGTGATTCTAAGCCATGACCACACTAAATTAAATCCCAGCCTCTGGGGCTAGACCTAAGTGCCACTGCTCAAATGTTCAGGGTGATGTTCAAGTGCCTTGAGGTTTGAGGACCATTGCCTGCCTACTGGCAGCCAGGATGGAAGTGATGCACATAAGCCTTTGGTTCAAGGCTCCCAGGCCAGCCCACTGGAGACTCTTCCTTCATCTTCTTGGATTGGGTGAATCCAGATTATGGACACCCCAAGGGTATCAGTGTGGTGAGATGGATTGTGCATATGTTAATTTGGACTTCGGACTTTGTTCTCATGTCCTTTCCAGTGGAAAAACACAACACAACACAAAACAACACAACATGACATAACACAGTGTGACAAATTACAACACACGAATACAATATAACACAACACAATATAATATGGCATGACACAACACAACATGACAGCACAATGTGACACAACACAGCACCAAACAGTACAACATAGTACAACCCAGCACAACACAGTACAGCATAGCACCACCCAGTACAACATAGTGCCACACAGTGCAACACAGCACAACACAGCATGACACAGCACAACACAACACAGCACAATGAGACACAGGATAACACAACACAACATAGCATGTTGCAACACAACACAATTAAATAAACCTGGAGACAAGGCCAGGCCTCTGCACTCCTCAGTCTCCCTGGGTGAGTGTACTGGAGCCCAGAACAACCCTGTTCTAAGTTTTATCAGGAAAAGTCTGAGTTCTCTGTGAGGTCCTATTTACCCACCCTGAAGGAATGAGGAGAACAGGGAGTGAAGACCTCTGCTTGGGGGCAGACTGGGAGGACAGAGGGGACAGGAAGAGAGCCCAGGTCTAGGAGGGAAGGGTTAATTTTGGGTATCCTGGATTTCAGGGACTGTATTTCAAGACTTCCAAGGTGTCCTGAAAGGTTCAGGGCTTCAGAAAGTAATGGTTCCCTAAGATTTGGCAGATTTAGGAGGTTCGACCTCAGGCTCCCTGCCTGGGCCCGTGGCTGGATCCACACAGACTAGGACAACAAAGAAGGATGTCCATACTGACCACTGGGGCTGTCCAGCTCTCAGTGTTCAGCCATGAAAAGGAGGGAAGCACTGACACATGGTACAATGTGGATGAACCTCAAAAACTGGATTCTCAGAAAAAGAAACCAGACACAAAAAGTTGCACATATTATGACTCCATTTCTGTGAACTGTCTAGAATAGGTAAATTCACAGAGATAGACACACACCTGTGGTTGTCAGGAGCTACGGGGCAGGGAGGTTGGGGGCAGAGTGGTGAGAAACTGATTCACGTGAAGGGGTTTTATCTGGCACGATGGCTATGTTGTGGTGTCTGTGCAACACTGTGAATGTACTAAATGCCGCTGGATTGTTCATTTAAAGTAATTGGTTTTATTATGTGAATTTCACCCTAATAAATTAAAAAAAACATTTTTAAAGGAAAAAACCTGCCCATAGCAGCTTTATTCATAATAGACTGAAACTGGCAATGATTCCAGTGTCCATCAGTCTCAGAATAAAGAGTCCTTTATCCATGTGCTGGCATCCTGCACAGCAGGGACAAACCTTGTGCTGGGATGCAGCATATTTGTACCTTGTAAGTCCATTTAGGTGAAGTCCAGGAACTCGCAAGAGCAGCCCATGGCAATGGAAATCAGAAGAGTGACCACTTCTGGAGGAGTTTCTGGGGTGGTGGAATGTTTCTTACATATGATGTGGGGTCTGTGGCGTAGGTATATACAGCTGTCAAGATTACTCAAACCACATTTTTAAGATTAGTGCTCTGTGCTGTATGTAAATGATGCTTCAATAAAAATTACATTTTCAAGAAAAGGGAAAGATAGATTTTGGAAAATAAAAACATTACCCATTGTGTATGTGTTACAGAACAAACCCAAGGGGAGTGTGTGATATACTATTACCAAAAGGACTCCCCACTAGGTTTGCTATGCATGTCACCAGAGGAAAGACATCTTTCAATCCCAGGAATTTGTGAAAAGGAAACAAAATATTTATTTAAAGCTATACAGACTTAGAGTAGTGATTTACTGTCTTCATTAAATATTAAAGTCCTTTAGGATACCCACAGATGTACACAGTCCTTCCTTCTTCCTTGCCCTAATCTGGGGCACTGCGTATCTCAGGAAAAGAAGTAGAAATCTGTGATTCGGGCCCCCAGCACCATCAGCTGTGTCACTGCCAGGATCTCCAGTTAATTCGAAGCCATGTGGCACCTTCTCATGGCCCACCAGAAGAGTCATTTCAACCCCTTTCTTCCAGGCAAAGTCTTTCCTGCTCCTAAGCCATGTGGCAAAAGGGAGCACCCCAGAACTGTGTGGTCCTCACTCTCACCAAAGCTGTGTGGTTCTCCCCCTGCATGGATGCAGAGTCTGGGTTTAAATCCCCGAGCCAATCTTCCTCTGCAGCCCCATTTCCAACTCCTACTACAATCAGTTATACCTACTAGCATTCCTGTATTCTTCCAGGTTTACTGGGCTGCCATCATAAGTCTGGGCAGGTGTGGCCCCGTGGCTCAAAGCGTGGCCACAGCTATTTAACATATCTATGCAACCAGTTAAAGGTTATAGATATGTTAAATGAACATGCCAGAGGTTAGCTGCAAAGCTGTGGCTGTACAAAAGAGCTCTGCATGGTCCTGCTCCATGTCCCTTCCCCCAACTCACACCTGTGGGGGCAAGTGGTGAGGACATCTTATATATTTTCCTAATATTTCCTGGACACCTTGAGTTCTGGATCCTATTCCCAAATCCCTATTTGGGGGCCCCCTCTCTGCTGCACCCTGTTACATATGGACTCTCCAATTCCAGGCTGGGCAGATGCCCACAAGGGGTTAGTCACCTGGCTGGGGCTTCCCTGTGGGCTGGCAACACCTGAGTCCAGGTTGACTCCTCTGCTTCCACGTTGTTTTGTTATTACCTACTTCATGCATCTGTCCCAGCAGGTCTGGGAGCCGTTGTGGGCAGGGTGGGGATTCACTCTTTATGGGGTCCCTGGCCTGGTTCATGGTAGGAGTTTTCTGAAATGTTGGGGAGGGGTCCATGGAGTTGGGAGTCTCTCTGGGAGTGCCAGGCAGGGATGCAGGAGGTGCCCCATGGTCACAGTGACCTCAGGTATCCTAGCCAGGAATGGCAAACATCTACAGCACTACTTGTTACCTGCCTACATGCTGACAGGAGCCCCAAGTAGGTGTCTGGATCAACCCTCAGTGTTCTCTGTCCAGGGGTGGCAACTTCCAGGCCTCACTGATACAACAGCCATCATTCTCTATCCCTGAGGAAGCCTTCTCACCTACAGCTGCCCTGTGCAGCTGAGATGTTGACCCTGGAGTACTCCCATAGGACACTCAGCCCTGCCCTGGCTTTGGAGAAGGCCTCCTGAAGCCTACTAGCAGTGCTTCTCAGACTCTCCTGAACACTGAGGCACCCAGGACCCTGGGATGTACAGAGTCTGACTCAGGGTCTGGGGGCAGTGATGTTGGTGTTCTGGAGAGTATAGAAGGTCTGGTTGGAAAGAACACACCTGGGGAAAAAATGATGAACGTATATGTTTATATATGCAGCGAGCCAGCTCATACAGGCAGGAGCATCCCTAAACATAAATGTTCAATTTAAAGGACTATACAACTGTGAACTCTGGAGTCACAGATGAGGCAGGTTCACACACCAATGCCCAGGGCACTTTCCCCATCCCTCCCCTCCCCTGGATTTTTTGCATCTCTTTGCTTCTGAAGGTCTGCTGGGATACAGCCACTTTCCCCTCTGGTATGGAGTCTGCGTGGAAACCTTACTGCTCAGCCAGGCCAGGAATCTTCCCTTCAACTCCCCACAGTTTCCAAAAGGCTATTTTTAGAATCCTATTTTTGCCCTGCTTGAAGTCCATGATGACTTCACTGCCTAATTAGAAAGGGCACCTCCCTGCAATTGTCTTTTGCATACTCCTCCTGTGGACTGTACAAAGCAAAGCAAATCAAATGTCCCTAGTTGGGAACATGTGTAGAGCCTGTCCCCTGAAGGGCCCAGGTGGGGTGTCCATGGAGTCTGGTTCTTAGTCTGCAGTCTCACATGTGCTGACCTGTCTGGACCCCTTGGTTCTTTCCAGGGCCAGGATGGGAAGGGGTTTGCACAAGGTCTGAGCTGACCATGACTTTCTGCTTCAGGAGTGCTCTTCACCAGCCCATGGGATCAGTTGACTATCCCTCCAGAGCTCACACCCTTCTCACCTAAAGAGGTGACATAGTCACTGTAGGGCTTGGAACCCCACAGAGTCTCAATTGAGTAGGCCTGGGGTCAAGCCTGGTCTTTACATGTCTCATCTGTCACTTTAGGACTAGGGGCCATGCTTCCACAACCACTGGTCTGTGTTAAAGGGCCTCGGAGTTTGTTGGGGAAATGCCAGATTTCACAGCAGTCATGTGTAAAAGAATACCGCCCTGGCCATCCTGCGGTATTCATCTCGACTGCGGTTGTTCATTAAAACACGCGTAATGCACAGAATTCTACCATGATTCTGTGGGGACATAAAGAACATGGCCACCCCCTCTAGTGGCAAATGCGCTGTGTCCATTCCCAGGCAGAATTTTATTGAGAAAGCCAACTCAGTTTGTGGATGCACAGTCTGGCAGAAAGGATCAAAGGGAACAGGTAACTTACAAAGATTCTAACAGAATCCCTGCTGTGATTCTGGGCAGAGATTGGAGTTTTATCATATGAAAGGATTACACAGCTCAAAGGACTAGTTTTGGTTTCCTGTCCGTGCCTTTAAATTCTAAGTTAATAACATCCTCCAGCAAACAGATCTCACAGGATCTTGCATATTCTATGTCCCAGGCCTGATTACCCCAGGGGTCTGCCATCTCCGGTCTGAGCTGCCCCTTTTGCTATTTGCTTAGCCCTGAGAAGAGCAGGAGACAGAGGCAGCCAGGAGACTTGGATTTCTCATATCTCAGTACAAAGACTCAGGCTTAGAGGGGGAAGGGGTTGATGTCGATCACCCCTTCCTTTCCACAGCCTCTTCATTTCCACAGCCTTGTGAGTCTCATCCCAGAGGCCTTTACATGATCAGAACCTGTCTTAGGTTACCCCTCCCTTGAGGAATCTTACCCGTCATTGGTTAACTGATCAAGCATTAAAGGCCAAGCACCAAACAGGTAGCGTTCAAGCCAGGGGAATAATTTTTGTCTCCTTAGTGGCTCCTGGTCTGGAGGTCTCTCACTCAGCCTAAGTCACAGGGGGTTACAGCTTCCTGAGACCAGGCAGGGTGGTCCCCAACAGTCATGGATCCCTCTGTGTCCTCTGGGATGGCAGAGTGGGAACTGTGATCCCAGAGACACCTGGCCTTCAGGTGCCCATCCATCCTTTTCTATGTGATGGTAACAAGCCACTTAATTCCATTAAACCTCAATTTTCCCACCTGTAAATATATTAACATTCCCCATGTTATAGGGACATTACTGTGTAGAAACCAGAGGACCTCCCAGTGTGTTCCCCAAAGCTTCTCCCTTACTTCAGTACAGGCTGAGAGCAACACCCTTGGGCTTGTGTCTTCGAGCCTCACCTGAACTGCCCTGGGCCTTGGTCTCCTCTGTGAAATAGGGGAAAACCTCTTTAGTGCTTGTGCTGCTCAGAAGTTCTGGAGGTGGTAAACTGAACAAATATATGTGAGGGCATTTCTAGGACCCAGTGACTCTACCTTCTGAAAGCTCATGAGGTCTGATATCACCTCCTCAGGCACCAGCACAACACCCAAATCAGAGGACTCGGAGTACCACGGTTCTGCCTGAGCACTCTCCAGACCTCTAGGAATGAATACAGTAGACTGGTCCACCTCTGACCTGCAGCTGCCTAGTTTGGGAGCTGCCTGAGTTTGCCTTGGCACGCAGAACAGCTTGGGTTGGCTTTGCCTCCTTTAGACTCCCACAGCTGACACCAGTTTCTTAGGAGCATGCATTTCCTGTCTAGCACTGCGCTTCCCTCTCCTTACACTCCCTTGCAGACAGCACACAATGTGGGACTCAGACTTCCTTGGGTACAGTCCCTGTAGTCCCCATACCTGTTCTTGGCTGTAATTACCAGTGTAGGCAGTACAGGATGGACAGGTGGTGAACACAGGGCAAGGTCCACATCACTTGCCTGCCCAATCCTGCCTCCTGTGGAGGGCTTTCTTAGAACTCAGCCCTCTCCCCTCTGTCCTCCCATCCAGGAAGCACTGTCTTGGGAAAGCCGTGCCTAGAGCCACCTGGCTCTGGGCTGACCTAGTGATAGCTAAGGCAGAGGAGCTGGAGGCTGCTGCCCACAGCGTGGGTGTTGGGAAGAGAGTAGAGCCAGGAAAGGAAAGGTGTCTCCTGCACAGTGAGCCAGACAAGGGAGGCAGTGATTTGGACCTGAGACCTCAACTCTAAAATCGACAGAGTCCATGAAAGGACAGGCCACAAAGCCCTGTCTGGGCACATCCCATTTGTTTGTTGTAGAAATCCCAGGGTCTGAGTTCTCAGAGCTCAGCACTCTGACTTCTGACTGCCAAGTTTCAGTTAAGACATGGATGTGACTCCTTAACACCAGATTTGTTTGGGTTTAATTTGTGGTTGCAGTTCAAGGAACATTGCAGTCGAGGCCTCCTAGAGCCACAGGTGTTTAGAGGGACATGGTCGGCCAGCTCCCAGCACCGAGTGTCCAGGCAACTGCTCTTCACCACTGTTGGCACTCACGCCTAGCTCCACACCTGTGCTCAACTGAGTGTCTGTGCCCTTGGGAACCAGTATGTCCTTTCCTGTGCTGTGTTTCTAAAAGAAATTCTTTTCCTTTCTACTTCTGCAAACAAAAAATAACTTCCTGGAGATCTCTTCCTGAGCTTGGTGTGGTCCCACAAAGCCCTCTACCTCTGGGAGACACTAAGATTTCCATTTAAGAAACTCAGCTGCCTGTATTTCCCTCAACTATGTCTATCCTCAGGGCAGACAAGGAAATTTAGCCCAGCCTCCCCCAGAGCAGAGTCTTGCAATTGCTGTTCCTGTGGAGGAATTCCCAGGCACTTCCATGTTTATGTTGTAAGGTCTCTGTCCCTAGGCGGTTCACCAGCTTCCTGGCAGCTAGCAGCAGGGGGCACATTTTAGTGTGGAGAAGCACAGCCTGGGATGTTCAGGCCCCAACTGTGGACACCCATAATGCTGTTGTTTTAGTGGGACAGCACAGCTATGGCAAAGGTGACAGCAGAGCAGCCCTGGCTGGGGCCAGAGCAGGGCAAAGGGCAGTAGAACCAACTGACCAGGGAGCCAGCAACAATTCCACAAGAGATAAAAATAAAATAGCAAACATGAGTTTAAAAAAAATCCTAGAAAGCCTCGAGTAACCTCCAAATGAAAGTCAAGTGCTCTTACAGAGATTTCCCTTTCTTCCCTGTTTTATTTGACAGTCCCCAGCTAGGCCCTCCAGAGGAGCACATGTGCTCAGGTGAGGGCTGCTGAGCTCAAGTCAGGAGGACCCCTTCCCTCCCAGGATGCAGTCATTCTACATGGGTTTAACCCAGTTCCTCTCTCCAGCCAACTCAAACTTCTCTGCCTCCATCTCCCCACCTTCAAAATGGAGTAAAACATGGTAGCTTGCTCCTGAGGTCTCTGTGACACTAGGTGACTTGGTTCTGACAGTGCTCAGAGACTCTTGGTCTGTGTTAACTGTTGGTAGCTGTACCTGGGGGCAGGGAAAGTAGGAGATATTCCCTCCAGCTCTTAGTCAATGGCTCACAGGGCCATTGGCCCCCATTTTCTCCTGCCTTTGATTACCAAGGGGTTTTGCTGCCTTGTGGGACTGTTCTCCATGTGTATTTTTCATACATGAGGTAACCTTCACAATTAAAGACTGTTTGGGTAAAAACTGGATCTCAAGCCCCATGTGGACTCATTTGCTAAGCCTAAAGCTGGGAAAACTAGAGGACATCTAGTGTGGTTTTTGTCACCAAGGCAACGCTGTAGACACCCTCCTCCTGGCAGCCTGGTGCATAGGCTGGATGCTCAGTGCCTGCCACCAGGACCCCGAGTGATGGCTCAGCTGGGAGCTGCAGGCAGCATGTGCACTGGTCTTCCAGAGCAGCACCAAGGTTGGCTCCTTGGCGGGGTGGTCTTGCTTTTCAGACTGCCTTCCTTTCGGGTCCTTGTTTCCATAGCCAGTAACAGAGAGGAAAAATAGGAGTTGTGATGAAACATCAGTTAGGACAGAGAAGGCTAACTGGATGGAGGGACTGGAAATAGTTTTGATTACAGAATGGTTTAAAAGCATGGGTGTTTACTCTGGAGAAGAGATTATGAAGAAATATGGTAGGGTGGGGCTTAAGAGCTGTCAGAAGTCAAACATCAAAAATGAAGTCACTTTTCACTGCAACCTTGCATAGCTTTATCTATAGCAGCATTATTCCACTAGGGAAACATCCTAAACATCCACCCCCAGACAAATGGATAGACAAAGTGCAATATAGTCATAGAATGAAACATGAGAGGCTACCACATGAGAGAGCTCTGAACACCCTACACCAAATGAAAGGAGCCAGGTACAGAAGGACAACTACCCTATGCTTCTATTCATAGGGAATGTGTGGAGTAAGCAAACCCATGGGGATAGAAAGCAGATTAGTGGTTTCCTGGGGCTTAGGGTATTAATGGTGATGACTGAGAGGTATGGAATTTTTTGGGAAGTGATGAAAATGTTCTAAAATTAGAGTGGTGAAGGTTTCACATGTCTTTGAATAGGCTAATAATCACAGCATTGTACATTTTTAAAAGGTGAATTTTTCATGGTATGGTATGTGAATTATATCTTGATACAGCTGTTATGTACCAGAAAGAAGGGGTGAGACTAGATCAGCATTTGTGGGTGGAAAGCTGGAATGCTAATCCAGAAATCACTTTGTATGAAGAGGTGTGTCTTTGGTCACATAGCTTCAGGCAGCCCAACCTGGGACACCCCTTTATGCATTAGAATGTGAAAGTCCTGAGGCACTGTGCAGTGAAGAAACTGCTTCACTTTTCTTTTGACCAGTAGTCCCTCAACTTTAAAGGACTTTATTAGGGCAACACCTGGGAACACCTCACTGAGGTCTGAGCTCCTTGTCACTTGCCCTGAGTTCTACGAGGGCTCAAGCCCTTGCTGAGCCACTCTGACACCACAATGCCACACGTGTGCAGCCAGGGGATTGAACCTACAATGTGTACCTGAAGGTGGCTCACAGGGGAGGAGCAAGACTGACCAGGACCCAAGTTTCCTTTCATTCCATCTCTGGGAATTCCCACCTGCAGCCTCCTCCGTATTTGTGTTTTGTTTTAGCTCATGCCTTGTGAAAGTAATGGCATTTAGGTGGCCATCAGGGAAGCAGATGGTTTTTAAGTTCCAGAGACTAGAGAGGTGGACTTTGAAGTCTGCCCTGGGCCCAGGCAGGCCTCTCATTGGGACAGAAACCTGCTTCTGAAGTGCCTCTGGGACCTGGACAGATGTGCACACACCCTTTCCTGCCACTGACCTGTGACTCTGCTGTGCGGGACCAGTCACCCAGTGGTGACTATAACCTGTGTCCAGTGGGCAGGTGTGTCACACTCCAGGTAACCAAAGAAGGAGAACGAAGCTAAGTGGTGTTACAATAAAAACTTAAGAGATAAGAATATTGTGTCCACAGGGTGTGTCTCCACAGCAGACAGGAAGTAGGGTTTGGAGATTTTTACTGTCATAGAAAGGCAAAACCAGGTTTCTAAGAACAAAAATTAATTTCTCTTTTTGCTGTACATATGTGCCAAGTATTGTCCTGAAATCCAGCAATTCAACAGTATATGGCACAGAAGTGATGATTTGGGAGGGACAGGGACTCCAAGGAGAACAAAGCTCAGGGGAGCTGGAAGGACTACAGCCCTGGAAGGAAGCTCTTGTGTCCAAGATCAACTAAGAACCATGTGTGGCAGGCTGTTATAGATCATGGAGACAAGACAGTGGGCATAGAGAGAAAGGAGGGGGTTAGGGGAGACGACACTGGAGCATAGTTTAACAGAATAAGATAGTGGGAACCGAATAGTCCAGAGGGTAGGGACAGGGTGTGTAGAGACCCAGTGCCATGGGGTGCAGACACACCCTGGGAACCAGCTGGGGCACTGCCTGTCCTTGTGTGCCAACTGAGCTGTGGGAACTTTGGAATTTTATCCTATGGGGACCATCTTGGAAGGATGTGGAGAGTCCTTGGCAGTTAAACCCTTCACCTTCTCAGCAAAGTGGTCATGGGCTGTGGTATCTTTTAACACCCACAGGCAGAGCACAGAGGTTCTGCAGAGTGGAGCCTGTAGCCACACACAGGTATGAATGTACAATGTTAGGGTCCTCCAACTTCTTGGACCCAAAGATATATTGTGGGCCATACAATGTGCGTGCATACACCCTCTGCAAGCTTCAACACCATGCATTTGCCAGAGGTTCCACAGGGAAGTCCAGGGATGCTGGCCACGAGGAGCAGAAAGGCCACTTCAGGTCCATCCTCTGGCCTCTGTTCTCCTGCCTCCTTGATATTCACCCTCCCAAGTGGTGTTCTGACTTGTCCATGGGGGGCTGGTTAACACACAGATGACTGGCCCTATCCCCCACATTTCTGATTTAATACATTTGAATGGGGCCTGGTTTTTGTTTTTCCATTAGAATCCCAGGTGATTTTGATGGTGCTGGTTTGAGACCACACTTTTAGGAGCCACTGTTGTGGAGCAGGACAAATCTTGTGAAACAGAAGAACAGCTTGTACACATGAGTTGGCCAAGGGCCACTGTAACAAAGCGCCATGATATGGGTTACTGAGAGCAACAGAAATGTATTCTGTCTTAATTCTGAAGGCCAGATGCCTGGAATCAAGGCCATGCTCACTCTGATGGCTCAATGAGAAGAACCTTTCTGGGCTTACCTGCTCTGGTGTTGCTGGCAGTGCTTAGTGTCCGTTGGCTTGTAGATGCATCACCTCCTTCCTATGTCTTGATATCATCTTTCCTTCGTGCATGTCTCCGTGTCCAAATCTCCTCTTTTTAAGAACACTGGTCATACTGGATTAGGGCCACACTAATGACTTCATTTTAATCTTTTAACATCACCTCTGTAAAGGCACTGCTTGTAAATAAGGTATATACATTCTGGGGTCTTGGGGTTTAGGACTCCAACATGATCTTTTTTTTGGAGACCCAATCGAACCCCTCACAATCCCCTTGGAAATAGTGGTGGGTCCTGTCACCCTGGGTGCCAAACTGGGCCTTTTCCCTAACTAGGAAAATCCCCTGGTTAAGCAATAACTTGGCTAGAACCTCCAGCCATTCACCTCTCAGAAGGTGAAAAAAATTCCATTTTTGCTCTGCTTTGGAGCCTCAGCAGATGTTAAGTGTCCCAGACTGAGGCTTGCCTCCAAGCACCTGGTACAGGTCATTCATTAACTGTTGGCAAACACACAGGTAAGGGGCACTCTCTGCTGTTCATCACCTGGGAAGTCACTGTGGAAACAGTCTGGTATCCTGGGAATTGGTGGGCTGAGAAAAAGGGGCAAGAGCAGACTCTGTTAAGGAGATCAAGGGACGAGGAAGGTATGGGCCAACAGGCTGTCCTGAATGATCTGGACATGAACACAGCAGTGCTCTGCCACCCCAGATCCAAGTACCTGAAACCGACACATTGGTCTTGTAGTCTGCTAAATAAGATGACTTCTGTCTTCCACCTTGATTACTGTATTTGTCTGCTCAAATTACTATAATGAAACATCATAGACTGGACAGGCTAAAAGTAGACATTTGTCTTTCACAATTATTGATGCTAGAAGTCTGAGATCAAGAAGCTAGTGACTCTATTTCTGTTAGAACTCTCTTCCTGACTTAACAACAGCTGCCTGTCACTGTGTCACATTGAAAAGAGAGAGAGCTGTGGACTCTTATTTTTCTTATAAGGGCTCTAATTCTATCATGTGGCCCAACCCTCATGTATTCATCTAAATTTAGTCACCCCAAAGGCCCTACCTTCAAATATCACCACATAAGAGATTAGGGATCTGACATATAGATTTTTGGGAAACAGACATTCAGTCTATAACTACCATAAACCTTCAGAGTGGTCTGAAAGCATTTGGAGTCCTTAGACCCCTTGGTTGTCTGGCTAGAACATGGTGGCATGGGAACTTCTGGTCTCCAGATCATGGCCTTGGGTCTGACCTTAGCTATTTCCCTCCAGTTCCAGCTGCTCACCATGGTGGATCTTATGGGCACTTGTAAGTTCAGTCTACAGCCTTAGAAAGAGTTTCTTCTTAACCACCAAATGGGGTTACAATTGTGCATACTCAAGGCATACCTGAACAGAGAAAAGGCCCAAACAGGCCAGGGAGAAGCTGAAGAGCATTTATACATAGAATGGTAGGGTCCATGTGGAAGGTCAGGGTGTGAGCTCCAAGTGTAGTGAGGGGAGGCTGAATGGGTTCCTGTGAGACTACTCTCACTCAGGTTTAAAAAAAGTGAGAACCAGCACTCTGCCCCTTCTCTGCATTTATGCAGTTACTAAACTTCCTAGGGATGACTTCCTAGGGGGTTCCTCTGGCCAGGTGGAGGACCTTAAGCTGAGCAGTGGCCTTAAGAACCTCTCTGGGGCCTGTTAAAGCTTAGACTAGGGCCTGGCCCACAGGGATTCTGTTTTGGAAGATGTAGCCTGGGGCTGGGACAGGGTCACTTGGATCAGAATCTCTGGTGATGCAGTTGCCCGTGGTAAGAGGACTGCTCTGGGGAAGCTGGGGATACAAGAGCCACCCCTAAACATCCTGGAGGGGAGATGCATGCTGCAAGTTTTAACTTCACTGAATTACACGGGGAATCACAGATATATTCAGAAATGTGTGTCTTTCTGGGATTGTTCATACTTCGGAGGCTGGGTGAGTCCCTCTGCATCCTGAGATGAGCTTGGGTGTGTAAGTATGTGTACGTATACACATGTATATGTGAATATGTATATATACTTTATTTAAATATTGTGGTTGGGGTATAAGAGAGAGTGTAAAGTATGAGCCCAAGGTGCTCTCTGGAGCAGAGGTAACTTGTTTTACAACAGAACATTCTTCTGAAGCTATGACCTATTTCTCGTTCTTTTTTTTAATTTAAGTTATTTTATTATTGTTCAATTACAGTTGTCTGTATTTTCTCCCCATGCCTTCCCCCCACCCCCTCTAAACCCACCTCCTTCCCTTACTTCCACCCTCCCCCTTGGTTTTGTCCATGTGTCCTTTATAGTAGTTCCTGAACACCCTTTTTCCCACAGTCCCCTCTCCGCTTCCCTCTGGCTATTATTAGATTGCTCTTAATTTCAATGTCTCTGGCTATATTTTGTTTGCTTTTTTCTTTTGTTGATTATATTCCAGTTAAAGGTGAGATCATAAGGTATTTGTCCCTCACTGCCTGGCTTATTCACTTAGCATAATGCTCTCTAGTTCCATCCATGCTGTCACAAAGGGTATAAGCTCCTTCCTTCTCTCTGCTGCATAGAATTCCATTGTGTAAATGTACCATAGTTTTTTTATCCACTCATTTGCTGATGGGCACTTAGGTTGCTTCCAGCACCTGGCCATTATAAATTGTGCTGCTATGAACATTGGAGTGCATAGGTTCTTTTGGATTGGTGTTTCAGGATTCTTAGGGTATAATCCCAACAGCAGAATTGCTGGGTCAAAAGGCAGATCCATTTTTAGTTTTCTGAGGAAATTCCATACTGTTTTCCACAGTGGCTGCACCAATCTGCATTCCCACCAACAGTGCACTAGGATTCCCTTTTCTCCACATCCTCTCCAACACTTGTTTATTGATTTGTTTATGTTGGCCATTCTGACTGGTGGGAGGTGGTATCTCATTGTGGTTTGATCTCCAAAATATATAAAGTACTCACTTGACCCCACTCTAGGAAGACAAAAAAAAAAAACAATTAAAAAATGGGCAAAAGACTTGAACAGACACTTCTCCAAAGAGGACATACAGAGGGCCAAGAGACTAATGAAAAGATGCTCAGCATCACTAGCCATCAGAGAGATGTAAATATTTCCCATGTACTTGACCATGGAAACAAAAAGCCTAGGGTTTGCAGGGAGCAACTTAAAAGGTCTGTGAAGCCAGCTGTAATGTGAGCCACAGTGGAAGCTCCATCTGCCCCCAAAATTTACCATCTCAGACAGATAATGGAGAACAATCTGAAGATGTGAAAGGAAGAGCTTACTGCTCTACCCCAGTCCTTATATTTACTTTGTTCAACTCAAGGAGTCTCTGGGTCACCCAGTATGTTCAGAAAAAAGCCTTGTAATTAATTACCAATACATGAATAGACACAGACATACATACACCACCCCATATGTGGGAGAGTGTGCATGACATATTTTCTCCTGTGCTTCATGTGCATATGTGCATGAAGGTATTAAAAATGTACAATAAGTTAGAGTATTGGCCCAATAAATATGCACACCCATATCTATGATGATTCTAAACATTTTGCTGCAAACATCTTTGTTGCACAGCTAATTGTCTGTAAGGCAATTTCACCATAAAAGATAACATGATAGGTTGGTGGTTGGGTTTACACTTGGTAGACAATGTATTTGAGTTAGTTGTCACTTTGGTTTCATTTGTCTATTGACAAAGTTCTGGCAGCTACTCCCATTTTTATATTACTTGAATCTCAGTCTTCATAATGGCCTCTACAGAGACAAGCAGGCATGCTGGTCTTAAAATAGTGGATGAAAACAATTACATAAAAACAACAGCAAAGCTATGTGTAAAGCCAGATTGCATCCTATACTAGAAAATAATCACAGTACCAGTTTGTAAATCTCTCAGTGAGCACAGTCATCCCTTCCACACATCAAAACCAATAATTTACAAGCTGCGTAAATATAAAAGAGATGGTTGCTAATTCACAGCAGTCTTTTAGAGCATTAATTATTGATTCCTTGTTGAGTTTTTAAAGCCTTCTTCATTTTTTAAATTAATTTTTATGTTTTAAAATATCCTTTTAAATATACCCCTTTAATTTTTCATTAGTTTATTGTATATGGTGAAATCATCTCAGGGACAATTAGTTGTGTTGTGAAAATGCTTGTGGCAAAAGTATTTATGGTAAAACTGCTTATAGTGAAAATACTGTATGTGCTTTATAATATACATATATGTAGGCCCTCGGAAATTTAGTTCACACCACCCATGTTGCATGTACATTTTGGAATCTAAGTGTAAAACTCTGCATGACAAAGTAATGCAATGAATTGACTTACTAAATAAGTGAGGGGGGCAGAATTCAAAAAACCCAAAAGGAGTTCCTTAACTTTGTAGCCCTGAATGCATCACCACAAGAGAAGCAGTAAAGGCTGCAGATGTGTGAAGATAGCTTTCCCCTGGGTCCTCTCCCCGTGGCGTGTGCTTGGCGGCCCACTCACCTTCTCCCCAGCACTCCCTCCACTGCAGTGGGTGGGCAATCTGAGTCTGTGCTCCTTTCACAAGATCCTAACTGATGATGTATTCTTCTTTATTTTGTTGTCACTGTGTCCTTACACAGTGAATTGATCAGAAAATTGCAGTGGGAAGAACACGATGAAGTGGACACAACTGTAGTCACTCTGCTGAGCAAACAGAAAACCCCACAGTCCTTCAGCAGCCACTTATGGCAAGGGGTTCTGGGGGGTTCTGACTCCAAGTCACTTATGTGGGGCTAAAAACACACAGGACATTTTGTTGCATGTGAATTATTAGGACAGACTCTCACAGAGAGATGAGTGAACAAAATCTTAGAAACATGGTTTACTCTGAATGGTGCTTAAGAGAAGTAGACCTACACCCACAGAAGGGCTAACAGGGGAAGGTGAATGGAGGCTGAGCTGTGGGTACAGAAGTTCCCAAGGGAAGTCATGTCTGAAAACACCAAAGCAGACACCATGTTTCTGAGGCTATGCTCCCTGGCTTTTCCGAAGTACTGGTCATCTCCCAGGACAGGGGTGAGTAGTATACAACTTGAAACAAACACCTCAGGCCCAGGCTCTGAGGAGGGCCTGCTGGAGGAGAACTTCAAGGTCAGCATGAGTTTTGGGGTTGGAATCCATAGGTTTCTAGGCCTAGAATGAAGGACTCCATTGTACCCATGAATGGTGAGGACCATCTTGTTCTGGAAAGAGGACAGTGGTGGCTGGTGACTACCTGGTTTGCAGGAGTAGTAGTGGACCTAGTGGGGAGACATATGGCCAGTTTGCATTTCTAGACAGGATTTTGTGACAGGGTAAGAGACATGGGATAAGCATCTTGGTAGATGCTATGTGTCTTCTCTGGAGACCTGTGTCCGTTTATGTCTGCTCTGGGAGTTAATTCATGATCCTACAAGGCAGCATGAGTACCCAGGATGTGACTTTGCATGCTCTTTTAAGGCCTGGGAATCTTGTGATTAAAATGCCAGCTTGAAATAAGAAGAGGTGCCACATACCTAGACTCCAGAATTGGAGCTGTAGGACTCATGCTGAGACAGCATCTGTACATCTAGGTTCCTCTGCCTGTCTATGGCTGGACAGGGCCAGCAAATGCCCCGCAGTGAGATGTGGCATTGTCATGAAAGCTGGGACACTAGGGTGTGGGGCTGACAGGCTGGTGAATCTGACAGCTCATGGCTTCTTGGAGAACCTGAGGGATCTACATTGCCACTCAAGGCATTTTGGCCATTTGGCATCCTTAGTTTTAAGACAACAAACATAAAAGGTAAAACAGAAGGGTGATAATTTGATTCCATTTTTAAACTCACTTTGCAGTTAATTCTTCTGAAAGTGTACACAAGACAGTCAAACTTGTCCTTTGATCTTTTTCTTCTGTAGGTGCATTTTTATTAACATATAATTTGCATATAATGTTATATTAGTTTCAGATGTGTAACAAAATGATTCAATAAATGTATATATTAAGAAATGATCACGACAATAAGTCCACTTAATACTTATCACCACACTTCGTTACACATTTTTTCTTGTGATGATAGATTTCTTTTTAAATGTCTACATTTCAATAATATAATTCAGAAGCAGAGGCTACCCACCGAAGAATGTCTTCCAAACTATATGGTTGTAAGTGTATTAATGAGTTATGAAGTCCATTTCATGAAGTGTGATTAGTTTTCTTTAAAGAGTATAGTATAAGGAATGAAAAATATTGCAATAGAGTGCCCTCTATTTGTTTCCCATCCAACTTAAAATCCAAGATGTTTTGCACTCACACCTTGTCCTGATACTCAGCCCTGCTTACCTCTCCTACTTCTCCGATGTCAACATGCCCCATACCTCTTGCTCCTCACCCTCCAGCCCCAGTGACACTCTGGCTCTGTCTTCCATGAGACAGCTTTCCCCACACCCCAATTGGCTACCCTACCTTCACTCACATTGATCCTTAAATGTCATCTCCTCTTAGAAGTCACTTCTGACCCTGCTCTCTTCATGTGGGCTGTTTTCCCTGATTCATTTCTCTTTGAGATACTAATCATTCTCTGGCATGACCTGTAGTTGTGTGACTGGTGATTGCTACTGTGGTCTGTCCTCATCATTAGATTATCAGCTCCTACTGGGAAGGACGTTGGTTCTCTGCCATCTGCCTAGCAACTAGAATGATGTCAGGTATAAGGAAGGTACCAATAAGTACTTGTTATTATTGAAGGAAAATGAAAAATGAGATTGGTAACCATCCTTGTGCCATTGAGTTGTGGTGAGATCAAATAAAATAGTGGAAACCCAATGCCTAGAACACACTTAGTGCTCAATAAACTCTAGTATTGTACAGTTTTATTCATCTTAATTTTAAGCCATTCACTGTTTTTGAAATTTTAAAACATCTTCCTGGAAAATAAGCATAGTCCTTGCTCCCCAGCAAGTGAGCGATTGAGTTAGAATCATGGTGTTTTTGAGTCTGAGACTGAATGTGTAAGTACCCAGAGGTGGTGTGAGTGGACTGAGGATGCTGAGGCAGCTTCCTTGGCACCAGCCAGGGAACCATAGGATTTCAGTGCAGTTGGTAGTTGACACTCTCCATGATCATGAGAGCTTCATATTTCACAGTTCAGAGTTCTTTCTGAATACCTAAGGCAAAAGATATTTCAAGTATGCATTGAATATTTTCAAATCCACAGATTCTTTGGGGTTCCCTTGGTTCAGTTTCAGAGTGCTGCAAGTCCCCTATTTGGAAAGGATTTTGGGAAAAGCATCCCTGGATGCCAGAAGCTGCTAGATGTCACCAGAGAAATATTTATCTCTCTGTGTCAGCTTAGTAATACAAGCACTTTGCATTCACACATTCATACTAAATTTAGCTGTGTAGTTTTGGAAGATGAGGTATTTTACCTGTGAAGGAGCTGGGTAGAAACCAAGGTATATGAGGAATGCATTTGAGGTGACCCAACTCACTCCTGGCATGAACATTTTGTTCCACTCTTGGTCGGGCCAAACTGTGTCTTGAAATAAACTTCCTGTGAGGTGCTCCAGCTGAGGCAAAGCCAAATCAAGCAGGTGAGACAGAAAATGTTTCTCCAGTTGATAACTTGGATGTGTGTGATGGATAGACATTATGACAGGATCCTGAGGAGAATGTATCCACTCAAGTATTGTCTACACCATGACTTTACATATATTTGTATGTATGCGTGTGTGAGTCTGAAGGACAAAGCTCAACTATTAGCTTCCACTTCATCCTGATAAAGCTTTGGGAAAAAAGTATTCCCAGGACATTTAGAAAATATGCTTCCTGTGTGCTATACACCTGAAATGAATACAAAATAATAACGTAGACTGTAATTGAAATTTTTTTAAAAATTCTAAATTTAAAAATATGCCTATTTTCTCTATTTTTTTATTCTTGTGAATTTTTGTGTGTTTGCCCCTGTCATCCTCTTCTCCAGGTTCTGTATTGATTGACCTCCTGTGCATGCCAGCTGCTGGTGCTATGAGCTTATATTTGCAATTACTGCTAATTTTCTTAGAAGTTCTATGACATCATACTTATTAAGGTTATTTTACAAATGTGGAAAGTGAAGCATTCCAATGGTTCCACTCCCAGGAAGAATGACAACCAGTGTTCCCACTCAGGCTTCTGACCCTGGAAGGCTTGCTCCTAGCCCTGTGAGTAGGACCCAGGTGGCCCGTGTGGGTCACATCTGCATCTCCTTTCCAGGAGGCTGAATGTTGACACCCATAGGGAACCATTTCTTCCTCCCTTCTTCCTTCTTCCTCTTGCCTCTCAAGTTCAAGAGTTGGTGCAAATGCTCCAGGAAGCAGGCACCTGGAAGTTTATTTTGGAATTGCACCTTGGGGAATAATGGGATGCCCAAGGTTATTCCAAAAAGTTAATTTGTATCTGTGCCTGTGAACAGACTTGTGGGGAAGACAATAGTATTGCCATGGCATGTCCCAGTGTCCTGAGAAATGGAAGGATATCCTTGGGAACTCTGAGTTCACTTAAGGTCAGGAGAGTCAGGAGGGTTGGGATCACTCAAACATAATGTAGCTGTAGGTCAGGGAAAGAGGAGCACTGTGTGTCTCAGGTCCTGGGTTTCTTTGGGGGTGGCAACAAGTCCTAGAACACTGTAACACTAAAATTTGGGGGAGAAAAAAAAAGGAGATCTTACTCCTTAGGGTCCAAGCATGGAATCTTAATTGAAGGAAGGTTGAGCAGACCCCTTCTGGCAAGGGCTCCATCTGGCTGACAATTTGACCAACACCTTTCACACTTTGATTTGGGTTCTGGATAGTGTCTTAGAATATATCAAGTATAGTCAATGTCATTGAGTTGCAGAAGCCATTGAAGCAGACAGTGTGCTTAAGGTCATGGGGGTAGTGGGTTTTCTACACTCAGTGGGACAGAGAGTTTCAATAACAGGTCCTGTGGGCAGCAGCTCCTGAGGGCACTAGCAAAAGCACCCAGGCCCTTCCGGACAGGGATCAGCAAATGCTTGCTGTGGTCTTGTAGGGGACACAGGATGAACATCAGACTGATGCATGTGAGCATCATGTATAAAAGTGCTAAAGTGTAAAGCTTTCATTGGATCATTGTAAGAGTTTCCTGGGCTCCACCTCACCATACCTTTAGTTCCATGTGCACATGATCACCTGTCCACTCTCCAGGAATTACTTGGGCCCTTGCTATGTGCCATGCAGAGCTGTAGGTGCTGGGTACACAGCTGTGGGCCAATGGCAAAGTCCCTGCCACAGGGAGTTGAACTCCGGTGAGGGGTTGGCAGTTTCCCATAAATATTTCAGGCTTTGGGGACCATATGCTCTCTACTGCAGCTGTGAAACTACAGATGCAACCACAGACATGGCTGCATACAGGGGCGTGGCTGCGCCTCACCACAGCGTCATCTACAAGACCAGGAGCCACCCTCACCTGGGATTTGGCTTTAGCCATAGTATGTTGATCCCTGCCCCAGTGAACAAGATGGAAAAAGACTTTCTATGTTCAAGTTCTGCCAAGTGTATTTTTCTAATGCCCTTTCAGAACATCTCCAGCCTCGGGGATGATTTTGGAGCATCCTGCCTCAGCCTTTGTCATTTTGTTATCTTTCAGGAGAAGTCAGGCCCTTAGCCCTTAACCCTTTGTTATGGACTAAGTTGTCCTGTTCCAAATTCATCTTTGGAGTCCTAACCCCAGCACCACAGAATATCACTGTATTTGGAGATAGGGCCTTGAAAGAGATGAATTAAGCTAAAATGAGGTTGTTAGGGTAGGTCCTAATTTAATGTGACTAGTGTTTTATAAGAAGAAGAGATTAGGATACAGACACATATAGAGGGAAGACTGTGTGAGGACGCAGGGAGGAGATGGATGTCTCTACAAGCCAAGCAGAGTGGCCTCAGAAGAAATCAGCCCTGCTGACACCTTGGCCACAGACTTCCAGCCTCCAGGACTGTGAGATGATAATGCCTGTTGTTCAAGACTCCCACCCTGTGGTGTTTGTTATAGCAGCCCTAGCACCCTAATAGGCCTGACTCATGCCAAGTGTAGGAGACCCCAGACAGTTAGGGCAGAGTGAGAGGTGGACCCTCCCTTACCTGTCTCCCACCCATGGCTGTGAGAACTCCAAGGCTCCTTTCTCTTCCTGTGTCCTTCTAGGCCCCAGAAGGACAGCAGTTCTACCTGATCATCAGCTCTTTCTGGGAAGGTGACACTGAAACCATTTAGAGAAAGAGGAAGAGTTTGTAGAGAGATCCCCTCCCAGACTACTTAAGGTGGTAAATATGCATTAAAATTATTGGGTGAGAGGCAAACACTAGAGTATTTCACTGGAGTCACTACTTCAGGAATGCCCAGGCCTGGGTTAGTATCTCAGATGCTAGCTCCCACTGCCCGAGGGAGAAATGCTTGAGCTGGATCTTGAGTCAGAGAATCTGATTACCCAAGCTTTGGAGTAATTAGAAAAGCAAACAGCTGGCCATTTCTACAGTGCAGTCTTCCAGGTGTTCAAAAGAGAAGCATGGCTGTTTCAAGAATAAATCATCTAACCGGTGCTTTCAGTGGTGATGAAGTTTGGGGGAACATAAGCTGAGAATCAAGAATCCCTGAAAGGCCCCATTACGACCCCTGGGAACTTCTCTGGGCATCTGCCTCTGAGGCCACTTGGCCCCACCCTGGAGTTCCTGTCATGCTTGGAGTGGGGAGTCCTGCCAGTCCTTGTCAATACCCTGGCCCCTGATAGGCTTGGGTCAAGCCATTGTTCACATTCAGGCAGGTTAGAGGGAATGGTCTCCCATACCCCATCTGATTCTGGGATGAGGAAGAGGAAGTAGAGGAAGTTGGCCATCCCTGATGGCTTTCAAACCTGTTCTACCTGGTGCTGTCACATCTCCTGATGCCCCCGAGTGGACATGTGGTTCCAGGTTTAATCCTTCCATTTGGGCATCTGGACATCTGTGGGTCCCACAGTTCCAGGAGGAGCATGGCAGTGAATGCAGCATGCACAGGTGTTAGGGAGTGGTGTCCACAGTCAAGGTGGAAGGCCTGTTGGAGCAGAACCTACATAATGGGGAGGGGCCTTGCTGGTTATAAGGGAAGGGGGCAACTGTTGAACTCCATGGCCCTTTAAAAATGCTATTAAAATGTCTTATTCAGAATTGAAGTATGAACTTTCATAATTAAAAATTTACTATTGTCAGTAAAATGATTAGTGAGACTCAATAATAGTTTCATTTATTTGACTCACCATGGTAGCAAGAGTGTCTCAGCACCAATTCCTCACAGTGACCTTTTGGGCTTGGGGCCTAAAGGAACAGGGATGTGGGGAGGGGGGCCTGCAGGCCTGGCTAGAGCTGGGAAGTGTTGCCCTAGGCCCCCACCCACCACCAGGCTGTCCAGGAGGAGGCAGGAATAACTCATTCTGTCCACCCTGCTCCCACTCTCAAGAGACTTGGTGGGGGCTGTGGATGTCTAGTCAGTTCTAGAGAGGTTTGGAGTAGGGGTACAAAGGCCATGGCAATCTTTGAAGAAGGCCTGAGGCCGTGGAGGGTAAGTGCAGGACCCACTGGCACATGGTTTCATTATGATCTGGCTCTTGGGAAAACGTGAACTGAGTAGGTAGTGGGCTGCCAAGGTTTTGGTGGGTTTGTGACAAGGGAAGCTCAAGAGCCTGATTGACCAGGATGCAGTGGGAAGCTTGTGCTTGTCTTGTGTCCTGTCCCTTCCATGGCTCCTTGAGCTGAGTGTGCCTCCCTGTTCTTTGCTAAAAACTGTGTATTGGGAGACTGAATCCAGAGCACATTTTTTGCAGCTTTTTCCTTCAGAGTTTTGGAGAACTTTCTACAGGCAGGCCTGGCCAGGGACAGGGGATATTTTGTGTAGAAACAATGGTTGCATTTTCCTCGGGAAATGGCATCAGGTTACTAGGCAGCTTTGCACTAGCAGGCCTCCCATGAGGAAGACATCTGCACAGCAGGGCTACCTCTCTGCACCCTGTCCTGTAGGAAAAGAAACACTGGGCCAGACCCACTTGGAAGGAGCAGGCTGGCAAAAAGCATATGATGCACTCACTTCTGGCTGCACTTGAGCTGGCTGGGGACAGTGGGAGGTGGAAAACAGGAGTAGTCAGGCAGAAGTAGGCCCCGAGGCTGTGATGCAGCCAGATGTCAATTTGTTTGTTTGCTCAAACCGGAGTCTTTGTTCCTTCTCTTTTTTTCTATTTTTACCAAAGTATACACGTTCCTTTCTTGCCAGACTCTCCACCTCTGCCCCATCCAGAAGTGACTTCCTGGAAAGATGCTGGTTTTACTCCTCTCACCCCACTATATCTACAAAACAGTCTTCTGTTATTTTCTCTTTATTTATACCATTTTTCTCATCAATCCATGTAGAGGATTCTTATGGTTTCACTTTTACCTCACTTATTTCTAACTTCCTACTCCTATTTTAATCCCACCTCCAGAGGTGTCAGTTTTTGCATGCACCTGCCAGGAAGACATATGTACTCTTGTAAAATGTTTTTATGTGTTTATGTTTGTCTTGAATGCACATAGAATGTGTATGCTAGATCCTCATTCTGTAGCTAATCAGTGTCCCAGTAAGCTCCCCTCTGGCTTCTCTGCACTTCTGGCTCACTGCTTCTAACTGCTGTAGGTGTTGTCCAGTCAGCATGCCATACATTTCACCAATCTCAGACATCATGGCCATGGAAATCCTCAACAGCCTTCCTGGGTGGACTTGTTGGTGAAATGTGTGGGGTATAGCCATACAGTGGAATTCCTGGCTGATCAGTAATAAACATGCTGGCTTTAATGAGCTCTATCTGGTTGTGCCAGTTCACATGTGGAGTTTGCACATGAACATAATGGTTCCCATCTCCCCAGACCTTTTGCTGATAACAATCAGTTTGCTACTCCTGCCAATCCAAGATAAAAACATGTCTAAAGTATAAATAGATATAGGTAGATAGATAGAGAGAGAGAGAGAGAGAGAGAGAAGGAGGGAGGGAGGGAGAGAGAAAGAAATAGAGAGAGGAGAAGAGAGGAGAGATTTCACTGCTTTTGTAATTTGCATATCTTGGATTTATAAAAATTTTGAGCATCTCTTCACACTTCATATACTTGTTAGCTATGTGTTCTCCCTTTATGAATTGTCTGCTTTTATCATTTGCCAGTTTGTAGAAGTCCTTTGTATATCCCAGGTACACACGGCCCTTTTTCCATATTGACAATAAACGCTGCCATTTGTTATGCACAGATTGTCAATTACAGTTACTAATGAATTCTTTTATCACACTGGATGCTAGGTAGATAAAAAGAAAGAGAGAAAAATATCTCCTTTGTTGATGATGATATACATTCTATATGTAATTATTAGCTTGAGTTTAGTCATCATATTATTCAGCTCAAATATCTTTGCTCATTTTCTGAATATTTATCTGTTTTGACAAAGGTATTATATTAACTATATAGCCACATATTTTCAGGCAACGTCCATATACTAATGTCTTCAACATTTTATTTTGAGATTGTAGATTGGTATGCAGTTGTAAGGATTAATACAAATCCCATACTCCCTTCACTAAATTTACCCTAATGGTACCATCTTTCATAACTATTGTAGAATATCACAGCCAAGAGATTTATATTGAAACAATCCTCTGCTCTTATTCAGATTTTATCAGTTTTACAAGTAGTAGGTAGAGGTGTGTGTATGTTTAGTGGTGAGGGGATAAGAGCCAGGGGGATGGTGGACCAGCTGCCTGCTCAGTCCTCATGATGCTATCCTTTGGGGAAACAAAGTGTCACCACCTGCTTCTGCTGACCAGAAGAGTTGGATGGCTGCCTCATGTGTGTTTGTTGAAGGTGAGGTGAGATGGAAGGTTGGCTCCCAGCTTGGTCCACTGAAACCACAGCAGTGGGGCTGTGGCTTTTTATGGTGGAGACTTAGAATCTACCAAGTATCTCTCAATTTTAGTTCTGGATTATTAGAGGTAATCCTTTCTGTGTACTTAATTTACTAGAAACAATAATTTCATTGCTATTTACTCAATGTTACTTTTCTTTATCACCTAATTTTTTCATGCTGTAGGACCTCTTTCAAGATTTTTCAAAGAGGTCTCATCAGCACTAAGAAGTCTTAGGTCATAGACTTCTAAGAGCACAGTTTTGCCTTGTCACTTAAAGTGGAATGTTGGGATCCACACTGCCTGGTTTCAGGAGCTGCAGCCCCCCATAGCTAAGGCTGAGTGAGAGACACTAAGGAAACAAGCCTACCTCCCTGGCATGAGTGCTGCCTGCTCCATGTCTGGTCCCCATTGCTTGGTCTGTTAGCCAACAACAGGTAACATTCCTCAGAGGAGGATGGACCTAAGACAGGCACGATCACGTGGGAAGGCCCCCAGGGAGAGACTCAGGGGGCTGTGGAAAAGACTGACCCCCGCCCCCCCAGCTTTGATAAGCCTGAGTTCTTATTTTGCCTGTGAGAAATCCAAATCTCCCAGCTGCCTTTGTCTCCTTTGCCCAACTCAGGTCTGTGGCAATGATAAGGGGCAGTGCAGTCCAGACTAGAGACAGCAGACCTCCCAGGATAATTAGACCTAAAGCAGGGAATATGCAAAATCCTGTGAAGCTTACTTTGCTGGAGGATGCTCTTAATTAGAATATGAAGGCATGGCAGGAAATGAAACTAGCCCTTTGGGCTCTGTATTTTTTTAGGTGATAAGACCCCAAGTCAGCATGAGCCTTTTTAGCTCTTTGAAAATTATCTATCTGCTTGATTCCCTGCCAGACTGTAATCAACAAACTGTATCTGTATTCCTAATAAAAGCCTACTCAGGCAGTGGCTCAGAGTGCTCTCCCTCCTTTAGAGAGAGTGGCTGTGCCATCCCTATTCCTCCACAGAACTTGGTAGTCTGTGTGTATTTCTCTCGTATCTCAAGCATTCACAGTGGCTGCAGATACTACTGGCCAGTATCTACCACAGTGGAATGTAGCTAAACATAAAATATTATTTTGAAGTTTTTTTCCTTCAGCTATATGGGTATGAGTATGAGTATTACCATCTTATTTTCTATGGTATTAGAAAATTGATGATATTCAGCTTCTGATTTTTCTTTTTTGGAAATGATTAGCCCCTTGTCACTGACCACTTTTGGAATTTTTCTTTGATTATGGTATTGTTAATATTTTTATACTGTTTTTACAGTATATTTTTTCTTATCTATCTTCTGGTAAATAGTTAGGCATTTATTTCAACTTGAAGACTTTCATCTTTCTTTAGTAAAATTTAATCTTTTTTCTTTAAATAATCTTTCCTGTATATATTTTTGCTTGTTAGACTTGTCATACAGAAATACTATATTGCCCACTATATCAATCACATTTATCAACTTTCCAAGTAGATTTTCTTTTTGTCCCTTCTTTATTTCTTTTGGGAGAAGTTCTTTATCCAGTCTTCTAGCTCACACATTTCCTATCTAGCTGTATCCACTCAACAATTCATCCCATGTTTTGAGTTTATTTTTAACTCATTTTTCTCATGTTTAGTATTTTTATTTGGTTCTTCTTTAAAACTTATGGCTTTATTTTATGTCAAAAATATTGTCTCTCTTCTCTTCAAGAATGTTTATTATATTTAAATTCTTTATTTGTCTTAGTCTATTAATTCTCCTTCATCTGATGTAGATCAGTTTATTACTTTCTACTATTGTCTGTTCTTCTCAGTTACCTCCTCTCCCCCACCTTGTGAGCTCAGATTTCAAGGGACCAACAACCCTGACTAATAATACAGGGTGGGGCAGTAGTAGGTTTATAGTTGTGAGTATGACAAACATGGAGTTTATTTGTTCTATTATTACTAATTATTGTATTATTTTCCATATGAACAACTGTAAATCTACTTTTGCCCCACCTTGTATTTGTGAGGGAGACTGGGCTGAAGCCAAGATTCTGGTTTTTGCTCATTCTAGTGATTTAACAAAAAAGAGCTAACATACTCCTGTGAGGAAAGTCTTTGTTATCCCTGTGTGGATTTGAATTTCAGATCACCTTGCCTATCTAGAAAACCTGCCTTTACCCCTTCCCCTGGATATGCTTTTTCCATGAGTTTACATTTTTATTTTGATTGTGATTCTATCACTCCTGGAATATATTAGATGGAACAAGAAAAATGAAGTACCTATGGACCATCTGACCAACCTATACTTGCAGCTATAAATCTTTTCCTCAGCATACTCTGATGCTGCCTTAATGTCAGCTTCTACCCTCCAAAAATGTGCATCCAAAGCTATTGCTTTTATGATCACAGCACAATCAAGGCAATATTTAATTCACTCTGGACTGTGAGGCAAATACGTCAGCCAGATTACTCTCTGAACCTATTGCCTGGTTTGCTGCCATGGATGTTCTGTTCTCACACACCAAGGCACTGCTGCCTTCCTTACAGTTTCATTTCCTCAGTTTTTCCATTAGTGTAACTCACTGTCTCTTCAAACACTGTGCAAAGAGCCTAGAACATGTGTGGTTCCAATCAACAGTGTAAAAGATTGGAGGAAAATAATGTTGAAAATGGGCTTTGATCATTTGAGCTGTTTGAATTATGATTAGTCATGTTGCTTCAGTCTGTTAGAGTTGGACAGTGGTCATTGCTCTCAAGAATACTCTCTAAGGGCTACTCTCTGAAGACAAACAGGACATGCAAAGTTAGTGTTCCTGAGTCCTGGTTACGTATGGCTTATGCATCTGAGTGTGGGATAGCTCAGAGTTCTTTAGTAGGTGTGCAGTGTCAACACTAAAATGACTATTTTGATGATTAGAGTGCAAGTATGCATCTAATAGAAAAGAAACAACAGAGTTCTGTGCTTCTTGAGTTCCATCTATCTACATTTCCCCTTCTTCTTTTAGAATGCTTTTGAATTTTTCTTCTCTAAAGAATAGAATCTCTTGCAGATCAGTACAGAAGCACACTGACAGAAAGTGAAGCTTGTCCTCTGCTCCCTGATCTATCATGGGACAGCTGCTTGCTTCCTGCAGCACATACCACAGATGCCAGAGAGTGGCAAGTGTTGTCCTCAGATCCCCTGGCAGGAGGGGCTCTTCAGTTCTGGTGGTGCCATGGCTCCTCAGTGTGCTCTCATAACTGGTGCCTGCATGCTTTTAATGTCTTCATCAGCTGCACAGCAGTGAGGCAATTTGGTCTCTGGCAAACTTGGCAAAGTAGTCAGCTTCTCCATAGTTAATTTAAATTTAAACTATGAAATCTTACATTATTGCGGGGTCTGCATCTCACAGAAACAGTGCAATATGCCAATTTAAAAACTGTTAGGATGTTATAGAGATTCATTCATTTATCCATTCAACAAAGATCTATAATCACAGGGACTTTGTTAGACTTAAGGAAACAACAGTGAAAAAACCACCCAGACAGTCCTGACCAAGTAGCTCAGTTGGTTGAAGCATTGTCCTGTACACCAAAAAGGCTGGAGGCTCAATTCCTGGTCAGGGTACATACCTAGGTTGCAGTTTCAATCCCTGATCAGGGTATTTATGGGAGGCAACCAATAGATGCTTCTCTCTCACACTGATGTGTCTCTCTCCCCTCCTCCCTCTCTCTCACTCTTCCCCTTCCTCTCTCTAAAATCAATAAACATATCTTTGGGTGAGGCTAAAAATAAAACAAAAAATGAGGTTTACTTTCTAGTGGAAGAAGACTGATAAGTAATATCAAAGTCCATTAACAGAGAGTCATAAATGCAAAGGAGGAAATAAAATAGTGTGACAGAAGGGGTGCTGACTGGCGTTAGTCATTTGCCTAAATTGGTTATAAGGAAAGCCTCTATGAGAAAGTTATATATGCTCTGCACTTTGTCTGATGAGGAGGGAACGCCACAAAAAAGGCAGTAGGAAACATTCCTGGCAGCAGATGCAACCAGCACTGAGTGAGTTCCTGAGCTGTGGTCAGCCTTGTTCTGCTGGAGCAGTAGAAGGGAGTTAGTGTGCTTAGAATCTGGTGAGTAAACTGGTGAGAGATGATTTCCAAGGAGTGAGTAGCAACAAGTTGTGCAAGAGAAGTAGTTTGTTTTGTTTCCATGTGCAATGCTAATCCAGTGGAGGGATTTAACCTGGTTCTTGTTCTGCTTTGATTTTAATATCTCTCTAGGTTATGTGCAGATAATAGATTATATAGTGAGAAATGAAAGCAGGGAGACCAGTTAAGAGATTACTGTAGTACTGTAGACAAGAGATGATGTTGGTAAGGACTCTGCTAGTAGTAATATAGGTGGAATGAAATGGGAGAATTTAAGATATGCTTTGGAACTCTGGTTGATGAGACTTTGCACTGATGAATGAGCTGGACACCTTCAGGGTTTGGCAATGAGCTAAGTGAACGATGTTATCATTTCCTAAAACAGTGAAGGCCAGAGAAGTAACAGATTTGGTGGGTAGAAATACAGAATTTCCATTCTACTATACTTGATGTTAGACTTGCAACTAGAAAATGATACCTAGTAAAGGATAGCCATCAGTACCCATATCAGTATAGGAGTTGGGATGGTTTGGGATGGTGCTGAACCAAAGTGGAAAAAGCAGATCTTAAGCTCCTGCAGTGGTGGTCTAAGACAGAGAATGATGTCTGGTTAGACTTAGATGGGGGTGGGCAGAGGAGTCTACTGGCTGGAGGTAAAAAGAGAAGAGAATAAAATTAAGAGATATTTAGAATCCCAATTTTTCTGAAGGTGGTAAGTAGGTGTTTCAGCTTGTTTAACTCAATGAGTGGAGAGATAATCACAAAAACAGAGAAGAATCAAAAAGTGGCAAGTTTGGAAAGAACAAACTCAAGTTTGACTTTGGAAAAGCTGAGTTAAAAGCATGTCTTCCAGCAATTTTGGGAATCATGCATTATTGTGGTACTAAGCCCAAACTTAAGGTGAGGTCTTTCTACCAAGTTAAATTTCTCTCTCTTTTACAAAATAGCAAATATTATTTTTTCTAATGATAGAAAGAATCCAGTTATTGCAAAATATTTTAAAAATGTAAAAAATAAAAGAATTCAAAATCTGACTGCCCAGAAATAATAAATAGTAATATTTGATGTCTTATAAATACAGGCACGTTATGCCCTTTATAATTTTTGCAATATTTTTGTTGTGTTTTTAAAACTATACGATGCCTATTTTTCCATGCCACTAAACATTTCTCCATAAAATACCATTTAATGGTGTAACAATCTTTCCTAAAACTTAGGAAGTAGTAGATGCTCAGAGTATGTCCCATCCTCCCCGCATCCCTTTCTGAGGCAGCTCTTCACTGCTCCCAATCCCTTATATATTTTATGAGATGTGATATTTTCTACTTGAGAAGGATAGGGACCTACTCAAGTGGAAAGATCACATGACCAAAGTTACAATTCAAGAAAACTGACAGCCCAAGAAAATTTTCTTGGAAATAGGTGAGGTCTTTAGGCCAGTGGTATTTGATTAATGATCACTGAGCAGCAATTTCCTCACTCTGATGTTGACTTCTCTCTCTTCTCAGCCTTCCTTCTTCACTTTTGTCTTCTCACAAAATGTTTATAGGCTTAAAAATAAATGGAATAAATAAAAGAGAGCATAGAATAGACATTGGTGTTGCACAGAAGGAATCATGCTGATCTTTCCATTTTTCCTGCCCACCTGGGGATGGAGAGCTCTTGTCTGGTTCCAGGTGATAGAGAAGAGCATGAGAGGAGATGAAGGGCAGACTCCCACTGAGAACAATGGTTGGAGAAGGGTGGGCCTGAAAGTGTGCAGAAAGAACACAGGAGGGTGACAATTGTAGGAGAAGCTGGGAAATAGTAACAATCAGGGAGAATACTGTTGGAAATATAGGCAGAGACCATGGAGAAGTCTGTGTTCTGTGTTGCCTGTGTTGCTAGTGGTTGGCCTGAAGTCACTGTAGGTCTGTTGACAAAACAGCTGCATACATGGGGAGAACAAGACACACTGGAGCCCAGGAGGGAAACTCAGGGACCCCTAAGAACAAACTGGGACCCCACAAGGGCAAAGTGGACACCCATACTTCTCTTTCACTGTGTCTGACCCCCAGGACACAGGTGACCTGCATAAGGAACTGGAGCTCTTTGCTGTGAGCCAGTCCACTTACCTAAACCAAAACACTCACATTTTACAAATGAAGAAAGAGTTGGCAATGGATTATTCAAAGCTATAAATGTGACCACAAGTAAGAGTAAAACTATCTCTAAAATTTGAGGAAACACTTGGACACATTCACAGACACACACACTTATATTTGGTAAGAATGAATTATATCTTATCCACATTTTCTTTTGGGGCACCAAAATTATTATTGAAAAACAAATGCACTTAGTCACTGAATATCTAAAGAGATGCAGATTAAGATTTAAATATAAACAACTGGAAATCAAAGACATGATATAATGCAGGTGGGGTATAATTCAGTATAACATTTTTTGAAAAGCATTCAATAGCTATCAAATTTAAGAATGCATACTACTCTCATCACATAGATTCCATGAGTTAAAATATATTTCAGATATACTTAACTGGTAGAAATCCTTCTCCCCCTGAAACCATATGTTTAAGTGTAAGGATATTCTCTCTATAATTGTTTGAAAAATTAAATTTTGGAAATCATCAAAAATGTCCATGTCTAAGTGACTAATTAAATAAATTATTATATCCATAAAATGAGATATTGGTCACATTTAAAAATGAGAAGTGTGGCCCTGGCCAGTGTGGCTTGGTTGATTGGAGCATCATCCTGTAACCGTAAGGTTGAGGGTTTGATCCCCAGTCCAGGCACATACAGTCCCCGGTCTGGTTGTGTATGGGAGGGAACTGATCGATGTTTCTCTTTCACACTGATGTTTTTCTCTCTCTCTCTTTCCTCTCTCTTTTCCTCTTTCCCTTCTTCTCTCTCTGAAAACCAATGAAAACATGTCCTCAGGTGAGTATAAAAAAAATGAGAAGTGTAGATCTGTTCACATTGATTTGAAAAATACTTAAGATATATTATTAAGTAAAATACAAGTTAACCAGTATGATTATACAACAACATATGCTTATTAAATTGTATAAAGGATGTGTGTATGTTAGGGTTTGTATGAAGGTGTAGTTTACAAAAAGACACACAAAGAAGTTTGAGGCTTTTACCTAGAAAGGAAGGAGAATTTTGTCTTCCACTTTATAATCTTCTGTATCTTTTGACTCTTTGACAATCAGTATTTACTACTTTTAAAAGCAGTGCTAGAAAAAATAGTGAAAAATTATAAACTAATGGAAGTTATTAAAATAAGTGATATTTTTACTCTATATCCATTGTCTTCCTAGTCACCTACCATGAAAGTATAATGCATTTTCCTTTCACCCCTTTTTCTATGCACATTAAAGATTGTCTATTTATCAATCAATTGAATAACCTACTATCTATCTACCTATCTAATTATCTATCTATCTATCTATCCATCTGTCTATCTATCTCTATCCTTAAAACAATATTTCTCATTCTGATCTACAAACCTCTTTTCTCAAAGAACAATATGCCTTGAATATTTTTCCAGTCAGTTCAACCACATCTGTCTTTTGCATTTCAGTCTACTTGAGATTTTCAATACGATGGTGAGAAGATATATTCTAGGAAAATCAGAAGACCTTCTTGATGAAAGAATAAGAAATGTGACTTTGAAATTGTTTCCCAACGCAATTGGGTGCTGGCACCTTGTGCTGGTAGGTCCCAGGTGAGATTCTTGAGTGGAAGGTTTGTCTGAGCCAAGCCAGAAGTTGAGTTACCTTGTTTTCCTTGCTGCACAGTGTGGACTCCAGAAAAATATCATTCCTGCTACTCTCCAAATGTTTCTTTTCATTGTCTTCCCAAGGACCATGATGGGGTTGGGATAAAAATGGGTTGAAATTACTGTTAGGCTAAGTAGTGGGAAATGGGTCTTGGGAAAGGTGGGGAGGGGAATTTGACAGGGACCTAGAGGGGGAAGGCCAGCTCTGCAACCACTAGAGGTTACTACTTTGGTAACAAACTTGAGCTTTTCCTGCCACTTCCATCTGTTGCTACAGACTGGTCTGCATAGCCCACCACCATGAAATGTTTGGTCCTTGCTCTTTTGGGGCTGTGATAGCCAGTGGGTTGACTCTGCCTGGAGCTGAGGCATCTGAGAGGAGCCCTGCAAGTCACATATGTCCAGGTAACCTGCATTAAGAAGTGTCACCAGGCACTTGTGAACCCTGGTGATGGGGCAGATCACCCCCAGGTAATGCAGCCTTGCTTTACTCTGCAAGGCTAGAGTCAGCATCAGCTAGGTCAAGTTCAGTAGATCACAGCTGGTCATGGCTCCCCTTATTAATGTTGGCCTCTTTTCTATTCACCCTGATACCTCTTCCTGTTGGGGTCACTAAGGCAGTCTTACTTAGTTCCTGCTTCCATTTTTTTATCTCTGCCTGATCCAACTTTGGAAATAAAGACTTTTCTCAGCTTGTTGACTCATTTTACTTCTACTGGGAAGGATGAGAAGGTCATGGCTGGAGTCAGGGGGACCACATGACAGAGAAGTTGAGAGTAGCAGGGAGCCAGACAGAGGGGTTCAATTTATCCTTCTTGGAGTTGCTGGATTGAATAGAAAAAGAAGAGGCAATAGGCCGTCCAGCTTTGGGGTCCATGTCTCCACTGGAGCCTGGCTGTGTGCCACCTGCCTTCAACTCCCATCTCCTTAAAGACTGTGATCAGAGAGTTGGGGAGAAGAAGTTCTGAGGTAATCCAGCTGTTGGTTGGTTTGTTTTTTTCACCTTAGGTGCTACAGTGTTTATTCTTGTACTGATCATTGTTCCTTTAGTGATGATTTTTCTTGTTCCATTTCCTGTTTTCCTTGCATATCCCTTCCATAATTATATCTGGTTGATCTGATGAGCCCATCTCACCACCATATTCCTTTATCTGGTTGATGGTTGTGTGGTTGCCAAGGAGCCTGAGACCACCTTACCCAGAGGGTCTAATTCATCATTTTTGGTTCTACAGTCAAACTCATTTCCGTAAATACATTCAAGATCTCTTCTATCATCCTGCATTTTATTGGATCATGTGGAATAAAATGGCTCATTGGATGATCCTATCATTGGATCATCCTGTCATATAGATCATGTGGAAGGCATGAATTTGTATAAAACAAATGGGTACTTATAACACTCTCAGCAAACTCCTCAAACAAAATGTTATATTGGGTGCACATGTTATATTGGGATGTCAGGAGGAAACACGAGGGTTTACTGCAGTTACAATGGGCTAACTGCTGAAGAACTCCTGAGGGTCATTGACCCCACACAAATTTATTTCTCATTCTGTGATATTCTGTTCCACTTTCTTGAACACCTTCCCTCCAAGGACCTGTTAGAGGAGAGCAAGAGAACTCTGCATAGAGGTTCCAATGACAAGCAACATCCACACTTACATTCCAGAATGCAAGACAGGCTGGGACAGTGGTTTGACAATGAACAGGAGAAGAAAATAAGTCTGTTGGTTTCTGTGTTCTCAGCCTATTATGGATCAAAAGATGTGGGCATTATTCTGTCACCATCCCTTCATTTGCGCAGCTTCAGCTTTCTAGGTCTTATTTCTTGGGCTGTAAACTGACAGGGTTGGACTTCACAGCCCTAGGAGCCTTCTGGATTCCTATGTCTACAAACATTTTCTTGTGTAGTAGAACTACTCTTCAAAAGCCGGTGAGTTTTCTACTCTCAGAGGAGTTCTCTAATCCAGCTCAGTCTTTAGAATCAGCCCCTGAATGCACTGCGACAGATAAGGACCATTTCAAAGACATCCTTTCCCTAGTGGTGAAGAAACCCAGAAGAGTCTGTTAGAGGCTTCTTGTCAGTGGGTTGTTCAGCACCTGAGGATGTCCATGCCATCTTTGTAGTCCTTGAGGTAACCGGTGTGGTGTTAACAAAGAGCATGTGCACAGCTTTCTCTGAGCAACAGCGGGTGAATAAGTGAGCACACCTGCCTTCCACCACCCTTGGACCATTAGAAAGTACAGGGTATTTACAGGCACCAGCTGGTCATGTAACAATGATTTCCCTCAGTATCTTCTGCTCATTAGCACCAGAAAGTGCCAACAGACATCATTCTCCAATTTGAACATGAATCTTGTGTTTTGCTTTCATGCATTTTTCCAACAGTATTTTTTCATTGTAGAAACATTTGCAAATATATACAGGCAAAAAGAAGAAATGAATAACTAATGTAATCTATTTTGCTTGTTTTTTTTCGCATCTTGACTGCTTTTGTCAAGGAGATAGTTTCATTTGTAGTTTAAATGTTAAAACTAATACATGGCTGTGGTAATAATAAAAGCAACACAGGCATAGATGGAGTAGAAGGAGCAGTAATGAATATTCATAACCCTTTCTTTCCTCCTCTTTTTTAAATTGAGGAGGGTGCCAAAGTCAACAGGTTGGTGTGAACTTTCCTAGGTTTTTTCTTATAACTCTAAAGCAGGCATTGCTACCTCTCCCATACCATTACATAAATTTACACAGATGTATTTTTTCACAAAAAGAGAGGCCTGTGATATGTAATGTTCTGAGATTTTCTTTACCATTTAAAAATATATTGTGGAAATCTTTCCAATCAAGACATCTGGGCCTTTCTTACACTTTTTACCAATTAAACAATCTCTCATAACATATATTCATCATTCCATCAGTGCTTATTTAGTTGCTTCCATGGTCTTCCTTTCCTCCATTCTCCCTCTTTCCCCTCCCAACCAGTAACCATCCAAGTGATCTCCAATCTGTGATTCTGTTCCTGTTCTGCTTGTTTACTCAGTTTGTTTTTTTAGATTCAATTGTTGATAGTTGTAAATTTATTGCCCTTTGAATGTTCATAATTTTGATCTTCTTTTTCTTAAATAAGTCCCTTTAACATTTCATATAATAATGGCTTGGTAATGATGAACTCCTTTAGCTTTACCTTGTATGGGAAGCACTTTATCTGCCCTGCCATTCTAAGTGATAGCTTTGATGAATAGAGTAATCTAGGTTGTAGGTCTTTGCTTTTCATCACTTTGAATACTTCTTGCCAGTCTCTTCTAGCTTGCAAAGTTTCTTTTGAGAAATCAGCTGATAGTCTTATGGGAACTTCTTTGTAGGTAACTCTCTGCTTTTCTCTTGATGCTTTAAAGATTCTCTTTATCTTTAACCTTTGGCATTTTAATTATGATGTATTTTGGTGTGGTCTTCTTTGCTTTCATCTTATTTGGGACTCTCTGTGCTTCCTAGACTTGCATGTCCATTTCCTTCACCACATTAGTGAAGTTTTCTTTCATTATTTTTTTCAACTAAGTTTTCAATTTCTTGCTCTTTCTCTTTTCCTTCTCGCACCCCTATGATTTAAATGTTGGTATGCTTGAAGTTGTCCCAGAGGCTCCTTAGCCTATCCTTTTTATTTTGTGTGTGTGGGGGGATTCTTTTATTTTGCTGTTCTGATTGAATGTTTTTTCTTTCCTTATGTTCCAAATCATTGATTTGATTCTCAGCTTCACTGTTTATTCTCTGTATATTTTTCATTTCACTTAGTGTAACCTTCATTTCTCATTGGATCATTTTTATGCCATCGAAGTACCCAGTGAGATCCCTGAACATCCTAATAACCAATGTTTTGAACTCTGCTCCATTTTGTTTAGTTCTATCTCTGTAGTTTTGATCTGTTCTTTCATTTGGGCCATGTTTCTTTGTCTTCTCATTTTGGCAGACTCTTTGTGTTTGTTTCTATGTATTAGGTAGAGCTGTTTTGACTCCCTGCCTTAGTAGTGTGGCCTAATGTAGAAAAGCCACTGTTAACCACTTAGGTGAACCTGTAAGTGGAATGAGGCAGAGCCTTAGGTAATCACCAGAGTGGGGCAACCTGTGTGAACCAAGTTGATGGAGTCTTATATATGGTGTTGCCACCCTGTGGTTCTGTGTTGGGAAGGGTTCAGAAAAGGAACAATGGCTACTGCCTGGCTCCTAGAGTTTTGTCCAGGAGGAATCTGTACTCCACACTCATCCTGATGCCAGACACTTCAGTTCCTCCCTGTATGCTACTGGTGCCCTTCAAGCTTCTGTCCTGGTGCTGGAGCCCAGAGGGAGTGAGTCTGAGTAAGTCCTAAGTCTGTAGTGGGCCCTTTAAGAAGAGATGCCCGAGAATCTCACAGTTTCTTATGCTTCCCCAATCCCCACATTTTTTTACAGCCAGAAATTATGGCAACTTGTCTTCCTGACACTGGAACCCTGGGCTGGGTGCTCTGGTGTGAGGCTGGGATCCCTCACTCCTGAGATATCCCTCCTGATTTTTATCCATCATGTATGGGTGTGGAACTGGTCCATTCTGCGTCTCCACGTCTCTGACCCTCCTACCCATATGGATGAATGTGAATTCTTTAATTTCTTGGTTGTTGAACTTCCATGAAGCTACTAGTTGAATAACTATCTTCTGGTGGTTCTGAGTGATAGTTGTTTTGTAGTGTAGTTGTAATTTTTTTGCTGTGGTTATGCGAGGGGGTGAGTTTTGTTTACCTACACCTCCATTTTGATCAGAAGTCCTTGATCAGAGTTTTTAGCAAATTTTGCCAATTCACACTGTGGAAAATTTCAGTAATTAATCTTCCTGTTCAGAATGTATAAAAGACCTGTCTTTTTCTTATACTCTCTCCAACAGAGGTTGTTACAATATTGAAAAACTTTGCCAACCTGGTTAATGAAAAGTGATGCCTCAAGATAATTGTCTTAACTTGAATCCATGGTTACTGGCAAGGTTAATCATTCTTGCATATGGTGCTCAATTTAGTTAATTCATCATTTCCACACTTGTTCTAATTAATTTATAGGGATGTATGTAGTACTCCACCAACTGTGTAATCATTACATAAGAATAGTTTTCAGTCTAGCTTTTTAAAATATTTTGTTTACTGTAAAGAATTATTGATATTTTAAATTAAAAATTATCAATATTTCCCTACATGGCTTATGAGTTTCCTACCATGTTTAGAAAAGTTCTCTTACCATTTATTTTTAAACTTCACTTGTAACACCTAGAGACTGCATCTGTATTTATGCTGTGCAGTAGAGTCTCACTCGCCTGCTGCTCAGTGTTATCTGGTGATCTGTACAAGGACAGTGCAGCTTGTGGGGTGGACTGCACCCTGATGATTGTTTTCTGTGAGCCAAATTAGGAAGTGACCTTATTGCTTTTGACTTTTTTTCCATAAGACCAAGCTACTGGGTTTGGCTGCCCCAGCCACTGGTGAATTCTTGCAAGCTTGGCCTAAATAAAAGAATTCATGGAACAGGTTCCTATAATAAGGCTTTTTGAAAAATTTATCGATTTGGGGGGAAAAGCACTCTTTTTTTTTTTTTAATAAGGAAAAATGTCAGACTGATTAACCAGGCAAAGTCTCATATAATCTGTGAATTCCTTCTTTCAAATTTCTCTTTAACTTTGCAGAAGCATGGATTTGGTGATAACATGAATTGAAGTCTGGGTCTTCTCTGCATCCTGCCACAGGTGGCACAAACTGAGCGAGTGAGTGGTGGACAGTGGTCCCTTTCACATCCCCTTTTCCCTTTATGGCCCACTGTCCTCCCATCTGCAAAAGGACTTTGGCTAAGGCAAAGATTTTATCAGTGTTTTTTTTTAAGGTAACATCATGATCGTAGGAAATCTTCACTGCACTGACACACAATCAATGATGCATCTATTGCTGTTACACTGGGGCCAGGATTCTCACAGCAGTCCCAGGCTCCGTTCCTTGATTCAGTTACTCTCATCCATCTTGAGCAATATTGCTTGTGATAGTCATGACCATTGTGCTTAGAGTTCACTACATCATTTTTTTTCTTTATTTACTCCCTTCCCCCCAAGCATGACAAAAGCTAGCAAGATAATTGGATAGAAAAAAAGCACTCCTCTTTTCATCCCTATAAGAATGGCTGGCTGGCTTGAGCAGGAAGATAAAATGACCTTTGAGACAGGGGTCCACCATTCTCCCAGGTCATGGCACCTGAATAAACCTTTTTCCTTTTGAACCAGAACCTGGCTCACTATTTTGGCTTTTGAAGTGACAGGTAGCCAAACTCACTTTGTTTAATTACATACTCATTAGTAGGTGACTAGAGGTAAATTGACAAAGAGCTTTGTAAAACTGAATTCCATTTTACTTAAAGGGCTTGTTAGATATATAAATAATGAGATCAATATGTTTATACATCAAAATAAGATAAAAATAATTATAAACAGTGTAATCAACAGTATCACAGAAGAATGTGTACTCTACTGCCATTTTTTCAAGTTTAAGAGTGTACACAAGTAAACAATAGATAGTTTTAAAGATATACATGTTAGTAAAATTATAAAAGAAAAAATAAGGAAATGATGATAAAACCAAATATTTGATAAATAAAATATAAAAAGAGACTCAGCCAAGGGATTTGTCAGATGACATATGGGTGGGTGGTGGGGACAAATGTGATAGATGATTCCTAGATGTATTCTATCCATCTTACTGGTACAGAAACTGGAACATAGGGATGCTGACCTGCCCAAGATCATGGAATTATAAAGTGGCATATCTGGGGTTCAAACAGGTTGGCCTGACTCCCAAGCTCATTATTTTCTCTGGGTACCAAGAACCAGTCATCATGAAAACCATGTGTAAGGAGGAGCTAATCTGGAGTTAGCTCTTCATACAGTTAGAGTAGAGAGTGAGAAAAAGAGATGGCTGGGTAGATAGGGTAGGAAGGATGACCAGTTCCCAGGATAGAAACTGAGCAGTGACTGGAAAAGTAGGAAGGATACTGGGGCGAGTGTCATCTGTGAAGCCTGTGTTGGGGGAGTATTTAAAAGTGTCGAACAGACCAGATGGTATGGGAATTCTGCTATGGAATGTGTGTCTTCCCTCAAATTCATATTGAAGCCTTAACTCACAACATGACTGTATCTGAGGACAGGATCTTTAAGAAGTAATTAGGTTGAATGAGGTTGTAAGAGTGCCACTCTGATTGGCTAAGACTGGTGCCTTATAAGAAAAGGAAGAGACACCAGAACTCACTCTCCACCTTGTGAGGACACAGTGAGAAGACTGCTGTCTTCAATCAGTAAGAGAGTTCTCACTAGCAATTGACCCTGTGGACACCTTGGTCTTGGACTTTCAGCATTGAGGAACTGTGCAAAATAAATTTCTGCTCTCTAAGCCTCCCAATGTGTACATTTGTTAGGGCAGCCTGAGTTGACCAGTTCCAGGAATGGTGGAAGTCCACCACTGGGGCAGAGATGGAATAGACTCTCTCATCTGAACTTTCACTGTCCCAACATTCATTCAAGGAACATTTTTCATGAACTGATTAAAAGAACCCAGACTGTGTCCACTGAAGCTGTTCCAGCTGGCAGCATGGCTCTGCTCACATGGCATCCACATTTATAGGAGCTCTTGGTGTGCTGTCCCAGAAACAGGTCTTCCCACGGAGTTCTGTCCTACTTTTGAGGATGACTGCTGTATTGCTTAGGGTTGATGTGTTTTCAAACCTTCCAAAGGAAAAGAGAAATAAAAGTGTCACTTGGCCTTTGTAGCTGACTTTGGCTTTTGTAAGTGTGTGTGTGTGAAGTGAGTATTTGATACATTATCTTTAAAAAGCAGGTGGGGGTACAGAAGGTGCTCTTCTTTTGGAGAATGTGGGGCAGAGATAGGTGGCTGATTTCCTTCTTAAACAACAGGCTGCCCCCACGAGGCTAAAGTGGAGGTCCTCATAAGATTGTCACTCTTCTTCTCAGACTGAGTTGGTGGATTATTACATTTCTTTCCCAATTTCAACAGAAAGACTGGCAGAAAGTGGCACCCACTACCAGTAACAGACCCTGTCATGTAAGTTTAATCTGTCCATCATATAGAGTCCTGGTCTCTCAGCAGTGCAAACAGGTGAGAGGTGGCATCATTCCCAGTGACATATTTGGGCCCTTCATACTCTTTTGTAACAAAGGTGCTTCAATTGAAGTTGGGAGTGCAAAGTGCATTTATCTAGGATTAGAGGGATGTAAGAACTTGCAAGTAAGGAAACACTCTGTCCTTTATATATCCTGCTTTTAAACTGAAAAATTAATCTTTTCCTTAAGAATTAGACTTTCTGTTTAAAGGGGGCACTATCAAAGCAATATTTTATTTGCAAGTAATGAACTTTATTTTTTTAACCTGTTTTGCAAATGCATTACTATCATGAGAACATTTTAGTGAAACTGTCATGTCCTGCCATTTATCCAGGAATTTTTGCTTTTCCTTCAAAGTGATATTCATAATAATACACTTCAGGCATTACAGGTATGTATAGACTCTTGAATGATAAGAAAAGATTAAATTACTATCCTGATAATAGTTGGAATTTTATTATACTAATGTTTTGAAAAGTAGCCATCACATTTAGTGTATTATCACATTTAGGGTATTTGAAAAGCTGTATTATCTTTTCAAAATTTTTTAAAATTTATTTTTATTTTTTTAATCCTCACCCAAGGGCATTTTTTATTGCTTCTAGGGAGAAAAGAAAGGTGAGAGGAAGGGAGAGAGAGAAACATCAATGCAAGAGAGAAGCATCAATTGGTTGCCTCCAGTACACACCCAGACCAGGGATCAAACCTGCAAATTTTCAGTTATGGGACAACACTCCAACCAACTGAGCCACACCAGCCATGGCTGTATTATCTTTTGATTAACTCAAATAGATACTCTTTAGAACATTCTACAAAGGCAGTTAGCAGCTGACGAGCTGAATGTGCTTTTAGTCGAGTGCCTGAGAAATGCCTTTATGTTTGTACATCCTTGGCCCTTGCTGTTCCTGATGGATGGGCTTTGATGTCTCTTCAGATGGTGCCTATTCTCTCAGGCTGCATGTTTTGGGAAATGCCTGCTTGCTTCATTCCTGGCTGGGTAAGCCAGAGTCCAGCTAGAAGTTGGGGGCTGGAGCCATCTTAGGCCTATTCCTTGCATCTCTCTAGGGGAGGTACGGTCTCCTCCCATTTTTGACTGAGTCCATAGGTTACCCTAGGCAACCACACTGGGTGACACTGTCTAAGGACACCCCAGTGTCCTTCCAAGGATCTGGTGCTCACATACAATCATGTACACACCAGACATTACATTACATACAAACTTACCACACCACACAGATTAGATCACATACAAGCACAAACCACACATACCATACACACTGTACTGCTGATATAAGAAATATCCACACCTATAGGAAATTATTATAAGAGTTTATTTGAGTCAAAACTGATACTAACTGTGAGAAGCAGGATCTAAAATGCTCTGGAGAATAACAGTTTTGTAGCTTTTTTATGCATTTGAGATTAAGAAGGAAGGTAGGGAAGATTCCATGAAGATGGGAGAAAGCAGGGTATAGACTAGTTAATACTATGTGCTCCCTTGAGGCTAGTTATGCCTCAGAGGGGTCTAGAAAAGAGGATTACTTCTGGCATTTCAAAGGTGTGTTAACCTAGAGGCATAAGAGCAATAGGCAGGGCTTATTACAATAAAAATCTTTCAATAAAGAAGTTGTAGGCCAGTGGAGTGACTGCCAACCATAACCTGCCCTCATAAGATTGTACAATTTATCATAACACATCCTTTTTTCATCCACAATACACATACACTGCACACACAACATACTGCATGCACACACACCCACACAGACATTACACCACCCAAACCACATGCACACACCACACACAGGCATTATGCCACACACATACACACACATGCACCGAACCTGTAGTTTAATCCACTGTTTTGTTTTCTTAGCAGGCTTCTTGACCCTTATCATCAAAGTGGTTCCTGAAGCAAAGTTTGAGTTTTCTCAGTCTCTCCAGGAAGAGCCCCTTCCTGAGGGTACTGAGAAAGGAACACATGTCAGTCTCTTTTTTTCCAGCTCTCTATGTTGCCAAAGGTCCGTGTTACACATTTTTGACTGCCCGTGACATGTCAGAAGCTCTGCTGAGTCCTGCAGGAACTGAGCAGAGTGGATAGTGAGGGGAGGCTGGTGAAAAAATGGGCAAAGCCCTTTCCATGGCTCTGGGGTTGGGGTGGGAGGTAGGTGGTGAGAGCACGTCATTGAGCACGATGATCATAGCGATGAGAGACAGTAGGGAGAGGACACCCAGGGCATGGGGAGACTACAGAGGCTGAAAATGGATGGCAAAGGAGTGTCAGTCAGTGACTGTCTTTGGAGAAGAGTAGCAGGGCAGCCTATCAGGCCACAGTGGGGGCAGGAGACTGTCCAGGATCAAGAGGATGAGGGACTGGTCTGCATATTGAGTCAAAGAATCTGAGGGTTTTGCATGTGATAATTCTTCCTGGAGTGTAGGCAGAGGTGGGTGATGAAGCTGGTGTGGAGAAAATGTCAAAAAACTTCTGAATGAGCAGAAAATTAAGGGTCCTAGAACCCAGAGGAGAGGTCCAGGAGTCCACAGTGGGGCAGAGAGGATAAGGACAGGGGAGATCAGGAGGAGATAGTGCTGGCCTACATGGGGACCAGCAGCTAAATAAGGTCAAGGTTGTGATGTGCTCTTAATTTCCCTTTCCTAACTTTGTATTTAAAATAATTTTTAGTTTATAGAAGATCTGTGAGGACAGAGTTTGTATATACACTTAGATTGGTTCCCTTTCACATTAACATCTTACATAACCACAGTTCATTTGTCAAAACTGAAAAATTATTGCTGGTGAATACTGTTAGCTAAAGTGCAGACTTTGGTAAAATACTGGTCACTAAACTGCAGACTCAGTTTGGATCCCCATTTTTTTTTTCCACTTGGATCCCAATGCCACATTTCATTGTCAGGTCTCCTTGGTTTCCTCCAATCTGTAAGCAGTCCTTGTCCTTTTCAATCTTGACACTTTTAAAGAATACTGATCAGTTATGTTGTAGAATTTCCTTCTAGCTGAGGTTGTTTGAGATTTCTGAGTAGATTGTAGTTATGGAATTATGCAAAGAATATCACAAAGGTGATGTACCTTTCTCATCACTCCATATTAGGGCATATATGACACTGACTAGATTTGTTCCTGGTGACAGTAACCTTGTCCTGTAAGTTATATAGTGTCTGCCAGGTTTCCCCATTGGCAAGTGATTATTTTTCCTTTTCCATTTGTTTGTCACCCTATAAGCTCTGATGTGTTTACCAAGAGCAGGGGTTTAAGAGCTTTCATTGGTGACTCCCCTGACTCTCTATCTTCCCCCACTTTTTCCTCTATGTGGCTCCAGGTCTTATGAGCACCCTTCATGCAAGGTTTCTTCTCAGTGTGATCTGAGTTCTATGAGCACCTTTCATGCATGGATCATTCTTCCTTGGTGTGAGCTCAGTCCAATGAGCAACCGTAATACACATTTCCTTTTTCCCCTGTGTGCCCCAGTCCTATAAGTACTCTTAATGCATGGATCCTCCTTCTACAGTGTGAACTCCAGGTGCATGGCATGCAGGAATCTCAGTTTTCCAGATTTCATCCTTACCATACAGATCCCCACCTGTCATTGGGACTGAGCAAGGGAGAACACTTTGGATTGTTTAGATTATCCCAAAATCATCCTCCACAATGGGCATACTCCACCATTTCCTAAATTCTCTCTGTTTCACTTACCCCAAAGCAAGCTCCCAAATCCTCAGGCTTTTGCAGTGGTGACCCACTGATTTGAGCTTCTCTATTCATGTGAGGCACACTCTCATATCATGACGTCTCTGCTCAAACACAACTGACTAGAGATGGCCCAGAGATATCTCCTCATCGCCACAGCCAAAGGTGGTGGGACAGGGCTGCCCACACCACTGGTAGCCACGAAAACCCCCGAGACTCCAACCTGCCCACACAACACCCCCAGGCCTACTGTCAGCTCCCATCCTGGGACTCCATGCCCCTCACACACACCCTCCCCCTCAACCTGCTGGAGCAACCAGCCTCCTTATTCTTCTTGCAGTCTTTAAATAAAGTTTTGCTTTATAATATTTCAAAAATTAGCTTGAATTTGAACAATGTTGAATGTTCTGAATGATGTCTGTAAAATCTCAGGATGTCTGAGGTTTTACTTCATTTGATATGGCATGGTCTACACACAAGTGCCTAAAGGTCATTTTATTTAATGTCATTCTGAGGCTCTTCCCCTTTCTTTACATAGCCAACAAATGCTGAGAAGTTTAGACTTCTCACACAGGTGAGAAGAACAAAGTATGTCCCCAATTAATGATGTATAAGGAGGAGAAGCGGCTAGGATCCAGAGTCCCCAGACTCTGGAGACGTCAGCACACAAACATCCCATGAAATGCATTCATTGCTCATAGCAGAGGGGTCATACTTCCTTAAGAATCCTCACCTGGTCAGCTGGAGCAATTGCTCAGGACCTGCCTAAACCCCCCATGCTGGGCCTCAGTCTCCAGTCTTGCCTCTCCAATCAGCCAGCATTGGCATTCATATTCTGTTTACCCCTTCTCCCCAGCAAAACCCCAATGTGTGCCAATGGTCACCCTATGCCCTAAAGAAGATTTGAGAGGGAGCAGTTTGTGAGCTAGTATCTGGAGAAACAATGTTTCTGTAAAGGTCCCTCTTCCCCAATTCACACTGTCTGTCCTCTGTGGAGAACAGTCAGAGGGTATCATGATTGAAAATGCCAAGAGGGAGAACTTGAAGAAAGTCATTGCCAGAAGCCTGAACAGTGAGTGAGGTGTGGGGTGTATGCATGCAGATGAGAATGCAGAGGGGAGAGGGAGCAAACTTGAGAATGGATACAGAAAATAATGGCCCAGCTGTCAATTACATAAGAGCTGGGATTTATAACAGCAGCTATCTGTTAGTGATTAAGTCCTTCAGTGCAGAGGGGTAGCTTATCAGAAGCAACAGAGGATGGATGGTGCTTTTCTCACTGTTAACAAAGGCTCCCAGGGCCTTCTGAGCTGCCCCAGCCTTGCAGGGAGCAGCCTAGTTGTCACTCTCCTTAGCAGCAGGAGTGAGCAGGGCAAAATGTTAGTACTATAAGCATCCTGCCATGAAATCATTGCCAAATAGAGGGTGACAGATGGAGTGGTGTGGCCATGAGGAACCAGAAGAATTTCCTGTAACTTGTGACAGCATAAATGCAAAACTCCATAGGCCAGTCTCACTCATGAAAAGTCAACAAGGATTCCTGCTAGAAACCTTTCACTTTTTTAAACCTCCAGGAGCTATGTGTACACATTTTTCTACTCACCTTGATGCTGTAAAATTATTTCCCTTCCTGTTTTTAGTAAAGTCTATCCACATAGTGAAATCAGAGTTCTAAGTAGTTTATATTTTAAAAGTATTGGCCCCCATGATTGAATATCCTCTACTTCTTATAGGAAAGTATTTCAACTTCTGAAGATTTTTTTCTGATATTTATTTCTGTGTATATATGTAATATACTGTTCTGTTATTTCTGGATTAAGTGATATTCCAGGGTATTTTATTGACTTTTTGTTTATGAAGGTGAGAAGTCAGTTCTCTTCCATCATGCCCATGCCCACCTCTCCACCTCTGCCCCTCCCAACAGGCAGAGTTTACAGCATTCACTGGGTACAGAGCATTCTCTGATGCATGGACCAAGCATGCCTCCATTATCACACAACTTTTATAGCTTTTTTCTGGAAGTTAAAAATTGCCTTCTGCTTTTATTTGCTCAATGTCTTATGCACTTCTTAGAAACACTAGTAAAAGTTTTAATACATGTCAAATACTTCAAAAACTTTCCAACTATTCAAAGAATTTTTTCCCCTAGAAACTTTTGAGCCTTTCTAAGTTTTCTCTGAGTTGGCTTCTCTGTTTCCAGAACTCTATCTTACCCATTTTTTTTCCTTATTTCACTGAATGCATTATCCAATTGTTTTCAAGGAAAAAGTCCAGTGGAAATATAGAGATTTATGTAGATGACTGGTGACAGATAAGTAGATAGACAGATCAATAGATGATGGATGGAGGGATGGCATATTAATGGGTGAATGGATAGGTAGATAATGCTTTCATGTCTGAAATATCTACATTCTACCTCCCCCCTTGAACAATAGTTAGTAAGTCTCTTTTCATAGCATACTGTTCTTTTTCTATGGATTCAATACCTTCTTTCATCTCTAAGAACATTAACTTTTACATTAGTCCTCCTTATCCACAGTTTTGCTTTCTGCAGTTTCAATTACCCTCGGTAATTGAACTCTGGGATTGCCCACAAAGTAGTGCTGGAGAAAGGCTCTGCTGATGCTCCCTCTTTGCAGCTACCACCCCATGCAGTAGAAGGCTGGTTATTCCTTGGGGCTGCTGGATGGAGACCAAAAAGTGCTGACCTCCTCCTCATCCGTCTTGTCCTCTGCTTCTAGACCTCAGGTTAGAGTCCACTTTTGGTCAGTTTAACATCCAAACCCCACAGGGAAGGGGAGCCTGGGATAAAAATCTCAAGCTTGATCAAGCGAAGGTGAGAGTAGTGCAGCCTCAGGCACTTGGTAAAGGGAGCTGGCCTGGCACCCACCTTCTCTCATGGGTCACACTGTCTTCTTGGCTCATTCTAGATTTACAGTATCTTACGACAGGTTTCTATTTGTCAATGGACAGAGGTTTCATTCAAACTCTTCCTGTTTCTGTTATTTATTGAGAACTTTTTATCAATTTTGATGACTATAGGCTATTTTGTTGGCTCTTCCTGTCTTGGTGTAGGCTCACTTCTGCCAACCCTTCACTGCCCTCCCTATGTCAGCTAATTATTGGGTTGGGAATCAGTGAGCTGAGTTGACTGTAGATATATAGCATATTCTCAAAGTCAACTTTATCAGTAACGCTTGCCATGTTTTGGTTTCCAAAAGCTGATTCCTCTGTCTTATTTCTCTGATGTCTCAGAAATCATGGTGGGAAATGTGGGTGGCATTTATTGGGAGCCCCAGCAAAGAGCCCAAAAATATTCATTCTCAGTGTTCAGATCATCTCACATCTTTCTTTATGGGGAAAATTAGAAGCCACCGAACAGTAGTCCTTTACCCCCTTAAACATTCAACACATATTACTGTATCCATCTTCACAGAATCTGCCCTTTTTCCCTCCATATTCAATGAAGAATTGCTGTTCCTATGGAAAGCCAACCACTGCCCCCTCCACCCAATATCAGCAAATAATTTTGATTCCTTCTCTTTCACCCTCTCAGCTGGATTCTGGCAATAAAATGTGTAACGGTCTCATATTTGTCTCTTTAAAAAATTTTTCATTTACAGTTGACATTTAATATTATATTAGTTTCAAGTGTACAGCATAGTGTTTTCACATTTAAATAACTTAGTAGGTGATTACCTGGTAGGTATAGTACCCATCAGACACTATACATAGTTATTACAATATTATTGACTATATTCCCCATGACTATTTTGTAACTGCCAATTTGCACATTTTAGGCACTTAACCTTTTTAACCCAGACCTGAAACATCCATCCTTTCTGGCAACCATCAATTTGTTCTCTATGTTTATGAGTCTGTTTTTGTTTTGTTTGTTTACTTTGTTTCTTAAACTCCACATGTAAGTAAAGTCATATGGTATTTGTCTTTCTCTGTCTGACTTATTTCACTTAGCTTAATACCCTCTAGGTCCATCTATGGTATAGAAAATGGTAAGATTTCATTCTTTTTTGTGGCTGAGTAACATTCCATTGTAGACGTGTTATTTAACCAACTGTGTACTGATGTACACTTAGGTTGCTTTCTATGTGTTGGCTATTGTAAGCAATGCTGAAATGAACATAAAGATGCATACATCTTTTTGAATTTTTCAAAATTTTGGGGTCATAAGGTAGTTTTAATATTTTTGAGAAATCTCCACACTGTTTTCCATAGTGGCTGCAGCAATTTTCAATCCCACTAAGAATGCATGAGAGTTACCTTTTCTTTACATCCTCTCCAACAATCCTTGTTTATTGAAGAAACTATTCTGACAGGTGTGGGGTGATATCTCATTGTGGTTTTCACTTGCATATCTCTGATGATTAGTGACATTGAACATCATTTCATATGCCTGTTGGCCAACTGTATATGCTTTTTGGACAAATGTCTATTCATATTCTCTGATAATTTTTAAATTAAATTGTTGTCTTTTTAGTGTTACATTGTATGAATTCTTTATTTATTTTGGATAGTAACCTATTTTTGGATGTATTATTGGTGAATGTGTTCTCCCATTTGTTAGTCTTTTTTTTTTCTTTTTTTTGGATAGTCTTTTTTTTTATTTAAATGAATGTTCAAGTACAGTTTTCACCCCCTTACTCCCATTCAAGTCCTCCCACTCCCCGCACCTCCCACCCAATCAAGCCCTCCCACCCCTCCTCCCTCCCTCCCTCCCATTACCACCCTCCCCCAGTCTTTTGTTTTTGTTTGTTTTCATTTTGGTTTGAAGTAGTTCCATTTGGTTTTCTTTGTTTCTTTGTTTCCTCAGTTAAAGGAGATATATCAAAAGAATGTTACTAAGAGCATTGTCAAAGAGTTTACTGATGAATCTAAAAAACAAAATAAATAAACAAATAAAAAAGAAATAAACTTGTAGATACAGAGAACATTTTTATGGTTTCCCAATGAAAGGGTGTTGGGGAGATGGGTGAAAAAGGAGAAGACATTAAGATGTGCAAACTGTCAGTTATAAACATAGTTATGGGGTTGTAAACTACGGCATAGGGAATGTAGTCAATAATACTATAATAATTACGTATGGTGTTAGATGGATATGAGACTTGTTGGGATGATAACTTTGTAAGTTATATACATGTCTAATTACTTTGTTTTAATCTGCAACTAATATATTGTGTGTAAACTGTAGTTGAAAAGTTAAAAAAATATACTTAAACAATAAAAAGTTTACTGCCCATGTTTTCTTCTAGAAGATTTATGATTTCAAGTCTTACATCATAGTCTTTAGTCCATTTCGTATATGATATAAGAAAGTGGTCTAGTTCCATTTTTTTGCATGTATCTAGTTTCTCCAACACCATTTATTAAAGAGACTGTTTTTAACCCATTGTATATTCTTGCCTCTTTGTTATAGATTATTTGATCATTTAAGTGTGGGTTTATTTCTGGTTTCTCTATTATGTTTCATTCATCTATGTGTCTGTTTTTATATAGTATCATCCTGTTTTGGTTACTATTCCCTTGTATTATAGGTACTCATCTGGGAACATGATACCACCAAATTTGTTCTTCTTTCTCCAGATTGCTGTGTCTTTTCAGGGTCAGAATTATTTGTTCTATCTCTGTGAAAAATGTCATTTGTATTTTGATAGGGATTGCACTGAATCTGTAGATTGTTTTGGGTAACATGGACATTTTAACAATGTTAATTCTTCTTTTATATGTGCACAAATATATGCTTCCATTTCCTTGTATCTTCTTCAATTTTTTTCTTCAGTGTTTTATAATTTTTGAGTTCAGGTCTTTTACCTCCTTGTTAAGTTTATTTGTAGGTATTTAATTTTTTCTGATGCAATTGTAAATAGGATTGTTTTTTAATTTTTTTCTTTCTGATAGGTTGTTATTGGTATATAAAATGCAACTAATTTGTGAATATTCATTTTGTATCCTGCTAATTTATTTAAAACATTGAATAACAGTTCTAATAGTTTATTGGTGGAATCTCTAGGCTTCTCCATATAAAGTATTATGTTATCAACAAATAATGAGTTTTACTTCTTTTTTTTTAATTTATTGTTGTTCAATCACAATTGTCTGCATTTTTCTCCCACCACTCCCCTCCCACCCCAGCCATCCCCACCTCCCTCTCCTGCTTCCACCCACCCCCTGGTTTTGTCCATGTGTCCTTTAAAGTTGTTCCTGAAATCCCTTCCTCCCTTCCCCCTGATTATCCTCTCTTGTGTCTCCTCTGGTTACTGTCAGATTGTTCTTAATTTCAATGTCTCTGGTTATTTTTTGCTTGCTTATTTGTTTTGTTGATTAAGTTTCAGCTAAAGGTGAGATCATATGGCATTTGTTTTTCCCTGCCTGGCTTATTTCACTTAGCATAATGCTCTCCAATTTCATCCATGCTGTCACAAAGGGTAAGAACTCCTTCTTTCTTTCTGCTGCTCAGTATTCCATTGTGTAAGTGTACTGTAGTTTTACTTCTTTTTTTCCAATTTGGTTGCTTTTTATTTATTTTTTCTTGTCTGGTTACTGTGGCTAGAATTCTCAATACCACAATATATTGCATAAAAATGGTGAAAGTGTACATCTTTGTCTTGTTCCCGATATTAAGGAACATGCTTTTAGCTTTTCCCTATTGAATGTGATGATATTTTTTAAAATTAGTCCTTTATGATATTGAGGTATGTTCTTTCTATTACCACTTTACTGAGAGTTATTTTTTTTATCATGAATGAATGCTGAATTTTGTCAAATGCTTTTTCTCTATCTGTGATATGATCATATGATTTCTATTCTTCATTATGTTTATGCCACATATCATGTTAATTGATGTTTGAATATTGGCCTAACCTTGCATCCCAAGAATAAATCCTACTTGATCATAGTGTATGATCTTTTTAATGTGTTGCTGAATTTGGTTTGCTAATATTTTTTTAAGTATTTTGCATGTATGTTCATCAGGGATATTGCTCTATAACTTTTTCAAATGTCTTTGTTTCGTTTTAGAATCAAGGTAATGCTGGCTTCATAAAACAAACTTGGGGGCCTTCCTTCCTTTTGAATTCCTTGGAATATTAGGTTCAAGACTTTTGTTTTTGGAAGTTTTTTGATTACTAGTTTAATTTCTTTAGTGATTATGGGTTTATTCAGATTTTGTTTCTTCTTGACCCAGTCTTGGAAGAGTGTATGTTCCCAGGAATTTACCTACTTCTTCTGGATTGTCCAATGTGTTGGCATATAATTGTTTGTAGCATTTTCTTACAATCCTTATATTTCTGTGGTGTCAGTTGTCTCTTCTTTTCATTTATGATTTTATTTATTTGGGTCCTCTCTCTCTTTTTCCTTGAGAAATCTAGTTAAAGACATCAATTTTGTGTATCTTTTCAAAGGTTTCATTGACCTTTTTTGTTGTTTTCTTAGGCTTTATTTTATTTCCACTCTGATCTTTATTATTTCCTTCCTTCTACTCATTTTTGGCTTTTTTGTTCTTCTTTTCTAGTTCCTGTAAGTGTAAAGTTAGATTGTTTATTGAGATTTTTCTTGTTTCTTGAGGTAATCCTATGTTGCTACAAATTTTCCTCTTAGAACTTTTTTGGCTGTGTCATAGATTTTTTTCAATTTTGTGATTTCTTTTTTATTTGCCTGAAGGTATTTTTTTATTTTTCCTTGATATAGTTGTTAATCCATTTTTTTGTTTAGTAGCACATTACCTAGCCTTCTTGTGTTTGTGTGTTTTTCAGTTTTCTTATTGTAATGGGTTTCTAGATTCATACCATTGTGGTTAAAGAAAATGCTTTGTGGAATTTTAATCTGAAATTTATTGAGACTTGTTCTGTGACCTAATGTGTGGTCTAACTTGGAAAAATGGTACATATACATTTAAAAAGAATGCATATTTTGCTGCTTTGGGATTAAATGCTCTAAAATATCAATTAAATCCATCTGATCTAGTGTATTGTTTAAGACCATTGTTTCCTTCTTGATTTTTGTGTGACAGATCTATCCATTGATGTCAATGGGGTGTTAAATTTACCTATAATCCCTGTATTACTGTTGAACTTTCCTTTTATGTATGTCAATGTTTGCTTTATATATTTAGGTGCTCCTACATTGGGTACATAAATGTTTAAAAGGGTTATATCCTCTTGTTGGGTTGATTCCTTCATCATTATGAAATGTTTTTCTTTGCCTCTTGTTCTAGCCTTTTAAAAGCCTATTTTGTCAAATATACATTTTGATACACTAGCTTTGTTTTTGGTTTCTGTTTGCATGAAATATCATTTTTCTCCCCTTTAATTTCAGTCTATGTGTGTCTTTCAATTTAAAGTGTTTCTCTTGTAGACAGCATACGTATGAGTCTTGTTTTCTTATCCATTCTGTCACCCAATATCTTTTGATTAGAGCATTTAAACCATTTACATTTAAGGTGCTTATTGATAGATATATAGTTATTGCCATTGTATAATTACATTTATGATTTATTCTCTTATTTCATCCTCTTAACATTTCTTATAAAACTGATTTGTGGTGATGAACTTTTTAAGGTTTTTCTTATCTAGGAATTTTTTAAATTTCTCCTTTGATTCCAAATAATAGTCTTTCTGGGTAGAGTAGTTTTGGTAGAGCTGAGGATTTTCAAGTATTGTTATCAGACTGCTTCCAGGAGGGAGAGAGAAACTTTCTAAAGACAAGAAATGACTCCAGTTGTTCTATAAAACTGGTTAATGGTCTATAGGGTTGAATGTCTCAAGAGAAGTTCCCAATCCCTAGGGTTCAGTGCACAAATAGTAATGGGAGGCCACAAGAGGTCTCTCACCCAGTTTGGCCTTGGGAATAGGAGTGATGGAATAGGTCCCTGGATATTAGAGGGCTGTATGTTCTCAGGAGGAATTAGAAGGGGTCCCTGTCCACTTGGACAGAGGAACTATCATCTGTGAATCCATAGTGCCAGTGATCTCCCACAACCCTTCCTTCTGTCAAGTCTGTTTTCCAAGGGGCAACTTAGACCTGAGTAAGGAGACAGTGGCCACCAGAGCATTTCTCAACAAAACCATCTTTATTCATAATTTATGCACAATGCCCCAAAGGGGTTGCTCCTACCCCACCAGACCCAACCTTACCCTAATGATCCTGCCCTCCCTCCCTAATTCCCATGTTTGTAGAATAATCAAGATTAACTTTGAGATGCGGAGGAGCCCATGGCTCCTCTGGCAGACAGCTGGAAGTGGGAGGGACACCCCACTGCTCCCTACTCACTGTAATGCCGCTTACTAGTCCTCTCTGTGATAGGCTGGTCACACTTTCTCTTTTGAGGCTGTGAGGAATGAACCATCTCCAAAGCCAAGCCTGGCTTCCCAGAGACACTGAGGTTGGATCCTGGGATTGGGGTCTTTTCAGCATGGGTTGGGGACCCACCCAGAGCATTCCCAGACTTGGAAGTTGTAGGAGCAACTCGGCTGAGGCCTAGTGTCTGAAAGAACTGGGACTGGGCAGATCCCCGGGGCTCCCAACCTCCAGGGCAGGCAAGGCCTGAGGCAGGGACAGGACTCAGAGAGAGACCAGAGGGAAGTAGACTTTCAGGAGAGGCCCAGAGGAAGGCCAGGCTGGGGAGGTCCTCCTCATTTTCTCTGGACCTGTCCACTGGCCTATGTGTATCTCTAACAGGAGAGGCTTCTCTGGGAATGGAGGCATCCCTGGGTCCAAGGTCAGAATCAGTACACCCATGACCCTGGGAAGGAGATGGGGGAGCCTGGAGTGATGGGTATTCTTGACATCCTGAAGAGACAGCAAAGGCTTTGGGCCTGGACAGATGGACATCTGCTTGACTGTGTCTTTGATAGTCCTTGAAGTCAGTCTCTGATGGGCAGGCTTTGTCACTGACCCCCAGCTGGGGCCTGTGGTCACATCTCTGGGCATCTTGGCCAACCACAGATTCAGAAGGACCTGAGTCCAACAGTGGTGCATGGTGACTTGAGGGTAGCTGCACACCCTCCTTCCCCTTCAAGGCCCGGAGTCGCTTCTCTACCAGCTGTGAGGAAGAAGGGGACAGTGAATAGCTCTGCACAAGCAAATGAGAGGAGGGGGAGTGTGGGTGATGGGATAATGGCACTGGGGGAGGAAAAAGGGGGTCACACATTGACTTGAATCCAAAACAGACATGTGGGTCTCCTGCCATCCTCCTGTGCCATGTTCCCTGTGTTGTATTCTTCCCTCCCTTTCTGGAATCCCCACTCTCTCTTTCCTATCACATTCTTCTTTCTGTTGTCCTCTCCTTCTTGTCATCCTGCCCTACACCTAGCCCAGAGCTGGCCCCTTGGTGTGCCTTACTTACAGACAAGGGTGGGCAAGACCGAGTTATGTGCACCCCTGTTCTGCGTTGTTCCCTGCCTGGTTTATCTGGGTGCTCCTTCCATAGCTCACCTGGAGTCCCTCCATCACTGATCTCCCTGGAATCCCTCCCTCCTTGACTCATTTAGACTTGGTTCCTCCTCTAACTTGGAGTCCCTCCCTCCCATGGCTCGCTCACTTGGGGTCTTCCCACCCACAAACTATCTGGAGTCTCCCCTTCCCTGACTCACCCAGGGCCCCTCCCTCCACTGTTCTACCTGGGGTCCCTCCCTCCTTTAACTCACCTGGGGTCCTTTTTTCCCATGGCTCACCTGGAGGCCCCCTCCATCTTCTTAAGTTTCCTCTGTTCCCTGGCTCACCTGGGCAGGAGTGAGTCCTTCTTCCTGCTCCAACTCTTCAGTTAGGCCCAAGAGATCCAGCTGTACTTCTGGGGAAACCAATTGTTCCATGAACTGGGGGTGAATAACTCCCTCCACCTAGGAGAAAAGGAAGAGCCTGTGAGCACCCTTAGCAGGGAGTAACCTGTGAGTCAGCAGGACCTGGAAGAAAAGTAGAAAAGCAAAGACCCACCACATCCTTGTCCACAAAGTGGGTGTTTTACATTGTCAAGATCATCAGCTACACACACATGAGCACATAAGCATAAAAACACAAGGGCACAACCACATATGGAAACAGCATGCACACAAATGTGTACACTGCACACAGATGCACACATGCACACATAGATAGACACATCCAAGCACACATGCAGCTCAGGAGCAAATAATAGAGCTTAAACCCATTGGCCTGGGCAGAACCCAGGCCTGGGTACTAGAGTGCTACCCTTTGGAATCTGGTAGACTCCAGAACTCCAATCAGCCCACCTTGGTGACAAAGTCTTCTTGGGAGCAAAGCTCATCAATGTAGCTCAGGAGACCAAGGTCTGGGTAGTTCTCATCCTCTTCCTCCTGAAACTCCTTTCCATCCTCTTCGCTTTCTCCACCTGGCTGTCCTGTGGCAGAGTGGGCAGGACCCAGGAGCTCATCCATGATGTCCATGTACTCTTTCACGGCCTCAGGAGGAATCTCATTTGGTGTCTCAGTCTGCAAGGGCCTCTGGTGTCTGTGGGCTTGCTGGTCCCTGGGTATGGTTTTCCTGGGAGCAGGTGCTAGGGCAGAGATGAAAGAGGGGAAAACATGAGGAGCTAAAGCCTCCACCTCCTGAGCATGTGAAGGTGAGGGCAGTGTTTGGGGGGCATTAACATGAGTGTGGCTGGGTCAGGGCCACCTAAAACCATGTGACCACGTGGGGGGAGAGGAGAGGGAGAATCCAAGAGTCGTGTGTGAGGACACGTGGAATCACTGATTTTCCAAAGCACCTCTCATTCCAGCCTGCTTCTGAGCAGACTTTATGTTATGTTCTTTGACAGGGAGGTGGGAGAGGTGTTACGAAAGTTGACCAGGTCCAGATGCCATGGTGACAAAGAATAACTGAGGCCCTGGCTGTCATGTCTATTCAGTTAGAAGACCAAATTCCCCTTGAGGGAAAAGGACCAATGTGGGAACAGTTGGCCTGCCCTAGGGCCCTATTGCCTTTGGCCAGGGGCTCCTTTGGGAATTTGTTGCCATACCTGCCTGTGGGTCCACCACTGGGGCTGGGGACCCCTGAGGATCAGGTCTTGGTGGGGCTGGAGGAGGTGGGTCCTGTGCCCTCTTCATCAACTGCAACTTTTGAATCTGCATCTCATCCTCTGCTTCAAATTCCATGAACCTGGAGGTGTGGGTCAGGGAAGCACAGGCTGCACTGAGAAGGAAGCCACCCAGAGCCTAGCAAAGGCAACAACTGATGGAAGGATGGAGAACAAATGTTTTGTGGCTGTCAGGGGCCTGAGCCACTGAGGAGGCAGGAGGCTGGCTGGTGGAGCACATTCTCTGCACAGCCCCTCTGGCTGGAGTCTGACCCCACTGGTTGGGTACATTCACTCCAGCCTGTCCTGAGCCTTTATGTGGAGCCAAGGGTGGGTGAAGATTAGAGGAGGGTGGGAGATAGGACAGAAGAACCCATGCTCTGGAGGTGAAGGAGAGGCTTTCAGAGGGGAGGAGGGTCTCTGGGCTGCAGGAACCCTTTGACAACTGACAACAGTCTCTCTGATGAGCACTGCCACAGCTGGATTTTGCCCTGCAGTTAGTGCCACCTTTCACAACTCAATCTGCCCAATCCCCACAGCAGTTGGGACCTAGAACCTGGACTCACTTTTCTGCCATCTCATAATAGATCATCCGGTCGTAGTTGCTTTTGTGCTGCCATTCCTGCATGGCCCACCACATTCCCTCCTCCAATGTCATGGTGGGCTTCAGGCGGGACAGAGACCGGAGCACTGGGCTGTAATACCTCAGGGTCAGTCACAGTCAACCCACCTGACCCACCCAGCTCTGTGCAGCACACGTTCCCACCTCCCACCCAATATGAGTGCCAGCCAGTGAGATAGGAAGCATCTGTGTGTGCAAAGACAAGGCTTCCCAGCTCAGGTTGTTACTGCTGCACACTTACACCAGCCCATGAACCTAAACTTACTTGAAGCTGATCATCCACTCTCAACCTACAGCTGAGACTCCACCCTCAGACCTTCCTCCCTATACCCCAGGATAAGCCAGCCTGTATGTCCATCCCACATTCCTCTGTTATGTGAAAGCCCCAGGTGAGTCCCCTGTGTGCCTTCCCAGAGCACTCACATGAGAAAACAGGAAAGAGCTTCTGTATCAGGACTCTGGGGAAGGTGTCTCCGGGCCAGGGCCTTGAAGCTCTGCCAACGTCGGAAGTTTTTGTATACACTGTTGGGGTTACAGGAGTCATCCGGCGAGGCCTTGGACTGGGTGGTAGCCAGGCTACCCTCACTGGAAACCCCATGTGGCTGTGGCCCGGGGTTCACTGGGGGTATGATGGGGGCCAGTTTGGCAGCTGGTTGTGGAGCTTGGGTAGAAAGGCCAGGAAACCAGCCACTCTCATGGGGTTGGGAGCCCCCCAAAGCTGAGGCAGGCACAATAGTCTCTACTGCAGAGGCTTGCAAGAATAGGGGTGCAGGACACACAGTACCCCCACAGGGGTCCCCTGGGTCACTGCTGTTGAGGGGGGCCTGTGTCAGGACAATGGTCTGAGTCTGGGAGGGCAGTGGTTGCCCCACTTCTGACTTAACCTGTACAACAATGTTGCAAGCCCCAGTCCCAACAGAACCATGATCAGCATCTTCTGCCACCAGAGGTGTCCTGGGCAAAGCCAGCAGAACCAGGGGTTGGCCAGGAGGGAATGATGGGGTCATTGGGGGTGGCACATGCTGCTCCCAAAGTGGCTGGTGTGCAGGGCCAGTAGTGGATGGGGGAAAGGGCAATGCGATGAAAGGAGTCATGGAGGCACCAGGGTTCAAGGTAACATCCATTCCTAACACTGCAGATGCTGTTGAGACAAAGGAAAGGGATGAATGGAGTAGGAGAATCAGTAAATAAGAGTGATCTGCTCTAGGTCCCCTTTAGCCACTGATTCTCCATTTGGATGGAGCTAACTATAAAGTTTGCAAATGTACTCAAGTCACTGTCATGCTCTGACCTCCAGTTGAGAATTATTCCACTGGAGAGCTTGCTCCCCCTTCACCAACGCTTCCTGACCACTGTCTGCTGAGAAAAAAACAGCTCCAGCCACCACTGACTCAGAGAGCCTCCATAAGGATTCCCTGGCACCGAATCCTGCCAACCTGAAAGACTGTCCCCCAAGACATGGCAGTGGGCAGAAATCTACTCTGTGGGAAACACTCTAGGCAGACACACTAGTGGTGGAGGCCTTCTCCAAGGTAAGTTCTGGCACCCTAAGGGTTTTATGAAGAGGTCCTAGCTCCTCCTCAGTCTTCCTTTTCCTCAATATAAATCACTCTCTTTCTTTCCTGAACTTGCACATCAACACAAAAACATTTGAGCAATATCTCTCCACAGAAAGACACCAAGAGCCCTAATATAACCCTTTCACATGCCAGTTTGGCATACACATGCATGTGAGAACCAACAACAGCAAACAATTAACACGGGCCAGGTTCTGCCACTGCTGCTTCTGTGCTCAGACTAATGACTGATCTCAGAAGCTCTGTTCCCAGGAGAAGGATCTACGAAGTAAGCGTTGTGTCCCTTAGATTCTGTAATTTCACAGCTAGCAATAACCACAGGGAGTTAGGAAAGGGCTGAGGAATTTGGAGCAATGGGGCTGTCAGTGGAAGTTTCCAGAAACTTCCATAGTTGCTGTCATATTAGATAGTCATGGAACTGCAGACTGTGGTCCTTCCTCTTCCAACTCCCAAAAATGGAAAATGAAAACACAGTAAGAACCAGGCATGAGCCAGGTGTCAGTGCAACAACGTCTGGAATACATCCCCGTTCAGAGGAATTTATGCAGACCTTAGGAGAACAAGTTACACACCACGTGCCCCAAATTACTCAGGACAAGTGTCCTTGGACATTTACCAATGATACAGAAGATTGTCTTTCTCCTTTTGTGCCACTCCTGCCACCTCCTTTAAAAATGAATCCACTTCACAGGCATTCCTTGGGAAAAACCAATCATGGTCCATGTCTGTCTTCTGTTTGTGACTCAGTGATGTGGACTATAGCAAACCCCTCATCTCAAAGGCACAAGGCAGAGCAGAGGGTGTGCTGTGAAATGCGTGATGAGAGGAAGCAGGTCTGAAGAACTGAGTTGCCACAGAGAGGAAACAATTCAGGACAAGTCAGGGAACTGAGCCCCATCTTGATGGAAGTTACCTGGCTGCCCTGTCTGCATGGAATCCGAGAGAATAAGCAGCTCCCCAGGCTAAGGAGAAGTGAACTCTGGGTGAAGGAGTGAAGAAACTCTGGGCAGTGTCAGTTGGAGTACCTTGTAGACTTGGCCACAGACAGTCCCCTGGACAATTTTCTGGCTAAGACAACCTCTTCTCACTGTCCTCATTAACTCTAGTATATTCAGTTCCAATCCCTTAGGAAAATATTATGGAGTAAGCTGCAGGAACCTGAAGGATAGGCCATAGAACCAGGCTTTCCTGTGACCCTCCCTGTGCCACCACCATGATATAGTCTACTACTGTGTACACACACGTGTGTCAAAGTGGCATGTCTCCCTGTTAGAAAGAATCTGTGTGCCTGCTGCTATTCTCTTTCTACACCCAGGTATTTCCCCTGAGTCATCCTGATCCACCTCTCAGGAGCCTCCTGTCCAGTGCCGTCACAGGTTTCTATTGGTTCCCAGCCTCCCCTGGTGACAGGATCTTGGAAGTCCAGTGCTCTCTCCTTCCTCTACTTCAGTCCAAACGATGTTTCCCCAGTGAAAGGGTCACATATTATTGCCAAGTTTTGAGAGGCAACCCAGTCTCTAAAACACACCCCCCTCCAGTCTATAGGTTTACCTCCTACTGAAGCCATCCCTGCAGGCTCAGGCACTGACCACCCGCTGCCTAGTGGCCTCCACAATGAGAAAATTCAAGTCCAGGACCAGGCAGTAACCTGCTCCAACAGATGCTCAGCATCCAGTGAGGGAGAGAAGAGTTTGAATTTAAACAGCAGAATGTAGGACTCCAGACATTCTGCAGTGGGGGAGGGGCAGAGGGCAGGTGGGCCTGGGTGGGTGAGGGTGGGGAGGCATTCCATGGAGGGCTCTGGCAGGTCAGCAAGAAACGGAAGTTCCTTTCAGATTTTATGTGGCCACATAATTGGTGTGTGCCTCTTTAGGCAATTTATGCGTCATTTTTTTTAAATTCACACTACAAAGATTTTATTTGATGCATCTTTTATTTCAGTTCTTGATCCATCAACCTATTTTGGTCCCTCAACCTGCTTTCACATGTTATGTTAATGGGGCTTAACATCCTAAGGTCCTGGCTTTACTAGGTGTTAAATTCTGCTACATGTGAGATGGATGTGCACTTTGAGACAAAATCAAAATTCTCTCCCCCGTGTCTAACCCCCATTCACAAAAACCATTATCTACCTAAGTCCTAGCTTGCCAGTCTGAGCTTGGAAACTCTGCTCATTGCCTTCCAAATTTCCTGTCTGCATTGTATACACTTGCTCTTTGGAATCTACACTCATCATTGCATGTGGTCCCATATGCATGTAAATCATGGTAACACTGTTTAAAAACTGCTTGTTTGATTCTTATTTTCATATTGTGCATAAATGTCAGTTTATCATCAGCAAAAGGATATGGACAAGAATTTGTGTTTTGTGAGAGGAGAGGATTGTTAGAAAATTGATCAAGGGAGATGAGGGATGGAACTTTGGAGGACTGCAACCAGATTTCTTGGGAGTCAATCTTCACCTTGTGCTGTAGCAGCAGAATTCCTACTGATACCAGGGTGTTAGGGAAGAGAATAGAGGTTTAGAAGGACTGTCCCACACTGTGAACATTCATTAAAACAACTCCCATTGATGCTTAAGAAGTTTCTTGTCACCTGTCAGGAAAAACTGACCCAAAGGAAGATGAGGTGAGAATAATTCAAGCAAAATCAAGGTAGACTTTATTTCCAAAACTACAATGGGGATTGAAAAAATAAACAACTTGAAGATATTTCTCAGGATGTTAGCTTTTATCATGAATGCAACCTTACATGATTTTCAACCCAAAATTTCATACTAGAGGTATGGTGAGGCAAAATATTGTACTCAGTCAATCACTCAAGAAAGGCAGGATTTCTTGTTGCTTCTTCCTGTTGGTGAACCAATTATTTACAAGATTCTCACTCATGGCTCTGATAGGATTTGAATGAGTCATCTTGAGGCCAGTGATATAAAAAATGCACTGGGGAAAATTATCTGACTTCAATATTGCAATTGTTTTTGTACTACATCAAAGTCCTAGACCCTAGGAGCAGATATAATCAAATTAGTTCAAATGTAATCTGGGGGTACTGGCAATGGAAGGGGTTAGTGAAAAGTGCTTTGGCCCCTGATCTCTGAGTATTCCTGCAGAAAGGTCAAGAAACGGCATCTAGTGCTGAGAAAATACATCTTTGGGTATGGATCACAAGGTTTAAAAGACAACTGATATTCCCCCATCATGTAACATTGGAGGAATGACAAGATACCGTGTTTGTGTCTAGTGTAGTTTTTGGTCTGTGTACTTGGAGAAGTTTAGTGTTGTTGGATGTGAGTGGTCTTCAGAGTCATCCTGTGGAGGGAGAAATGCTCTACTCTCACAAATGACCAGAAGGAGAATCTGATGATTTCAGTTTCTTCGGAAAGTATTACAAATTCAAGTCAGTAAGCTGATTTGCTACTGTATATATTGTTTTATTCCAAACTGAAATGCTGCAATGTAATACAAAAAAGGAGGAAGGGGAAGGTGACATTTCTCCCATGCTACCTGCTGTGTGAATGGAAACTGGCCCAGACAGTCATGTTTTGATCAATATTATAACAGCCTTGCAATGGAAACATCTGTGAATCAACATTTATTAAAAAACTTCCACGTACTAAATAAATACATTAGGAAAAATATTGTAGCACAGTACATGTGTTTGGAGAAACTCTAGGAATGTAGTCATGTCAAACCATTTCTCATAGTTTTTCCCAGGTCTAAATTTCTTTGTCAGCATTGTTTAATGGAACTTCCAGATTTACTAGGAGAAAGGATCCACTGTTTTTAGAAACCACGGAAGTGGGATCCAAAGGGCATGAAGATACTTGCCCTAATTTGCGGATTCGTACTTTAGGTACACCTCCCAAAACTCTTCCATGAGGGTTAGCTAAGTGCATGGATTGCACATTAGCAATTTTAAAACCGTTAAGTGCTCATTTCACAGGGTGCTGGTTTGAAGGAGGCAGGGTCACGGAGGTTCCTGAGGAGTAGCACTTGCCTAAGAAGCTTCACAAGGAGACCCCGCCCTCCATTTCTTCTTTCCCACGGGATAGCCTGGGTGGTTCCCAGTGTGCCTCGCCCCACGACTTCTGGTGCCAGCACGCGCTAGCACGCCCCCTGGGGGCGGAGCTCCGCCCTGTAACGGGCTCCAGGCGTCTGTTGCAGCAGTTGGCTCTGGAAGGCGCGCATGCCCTAGCCAGGCTGTAGGGGTCCTAACGGCTTTCCATGCTGTGCACGGGGCTTGGCATGGTGGCCTCCTGCGTCTGTTAGGTATACAAGAAGTTAAGGGATGTGGGCTTCTCCACCCTTCAGATGTCATAGCTCTTCACTGTTGTCAACACTGTGGGCTGTTACAGTCTATGTTCATGTTCCCACACAACTTACTTCCGGTGGTGTTTACACCAGGAAATTGACACCATGTCAACAGGTTGTATTGGGAGTGGTGGTCAGTGATTGCTGGCCTGCAGTGGGGTCTAATAATGCATGTAAGCTGTTACACTCAGAGGGTCATTCTGTGTTTCTTGCATTATGAGCTTGGGGTGGGGGGTTGTTCTTCCAAATTTGAAAATTGTTCTCCCATGCAGCAAGAAGTAACTCAAGTCAGTGAGGTGACAGACTGCTGAATCTAATAGTAATCAATGAAGTCTGTTGTTAAATCATGGAGTTGCAAGCAAAGATGGGGTTTGTGCATATTTAATTGGTTGGTGGGGATCTGATTGTATATTCAAATGTATGTGTTGGTTTTGTCTGTGGATATTTGTGATTAAGGGGAAGTCATGACTGTGTTTTTGTGAGTGTTCGGGATTGTGTGTTGTATTTGGAGGGTGTTGAGCTGTATTGTATGGTGGTTAGGTGTTTGTAATTTGGTGTTTGGGGGGATATTCCCCCTCTTGAATTTGGGGATTTCGCTAATGGCTGATTTGGAAGGATTATCTGCATATGCAAAAAGTGCTTGTTCATTAGCTTGGGTGTATGATCTTTTTGTTTTGTATTAGGGGACTGTGGAAAGGTCATTGTGTATTCAGGGCATGCTGTATGGTTATGTGCATTTCTTTTTGTGATTTTTTTCAGGAGCTGTCTATAGAATGTAGAAGGCGAGTCTGAGACTATTTTATGGGATTGGTGGATGTTGCATATGCAGGAGTGGTGTCGTGTTTGTATGATTTGATGTGGTGTTTGTTCACTCTGTATTCTGCAAAACAAAAGAGTTAATTGTGTATGAGAATTTGGGAGTGTGGAGTTATGTATTGCAGGTAATGTGATACTATATGTGTATTTGGGACATAGAGTGATATATTTGCATATTTGTAGTGTACTGGGACAATGGGTATATTTGGGCTTGTGGAGCTGAGTTTGGGTGTGTATTTCAAAGATGATGGCTATTTGGAGGAATATTTGTTGGAGCTATGTGTTTATATTTTTCAGTGGGGGGTTATTAGACCTTTATATTTTGGGGAAGTATGTGTGTATTTGATGGAGAGATGGCTTTCTGTGTTTATACAGAGTAATGGAAGAAATGTGTTTATATGTTTCAGAGGTGTGTGATATAGTTATATGTTAGTATTTGTGGATATGAGAACTGATTCTTACTAGGCAGGGATAATTTGGTGTTTGGAAGTTGTTTCATATATGGTTTGCTGGGAATATTTTTGTGTATCTTGTACGTGTATACTGGTTTGTGTGTATGTCTATCACAGGTGCATAATTATCAAAGTTTGCTCATAGAGAATATGGGGTTGTTAGGAATATTTAAAATGTATTTCTTTGGAAAATGCTAGAGTTTGTTCAATATACACACACATATATATACATATATATACATATATAGTATATGGTTTTATATATTGAGGGGAGAGGTGATGAGGCTGTGTTCTGGAAAGGTGGAATAAGATATAGTTTTTGAGAGATCTCTATGTTCAGGGGTTGTGTACATTTGCATGTGTGTGTGTATGCATGCATAGGTGTGTGAGAATTGTGCATGTATATTAGCGAGAGTTAAGGGATTATCATTGTTTTTGTGTTTTGAGTGTATTTATCTGAGCACGTGGGGTGTATATCCATGAGTGTTTTATGGGTGTGTGTATTTGGAATTTTTCAGTGTATCAGGAGGCTTAGGGGCCTGTTTCAGAATGTAATGCTTGCAGAATTTGGTGATGTTGCTTCTATGTGTCTTCTCAGTATTTGCAAAGTGGACTTATATATATTTGATAAGTACAGGTTATTTGTGGATTTGTGTGTATTTGAGTTCCTGGAGTTTATGGTGTGTGTATTGCAGGGAATGTGAGAGTTCACTTTGTGTATTTGGAAACAAAAAGACTGTGTAGGTTGTGTGTGTGTTCAGGAATTGTGGAATATGTTTATGGATTTTAGGGGGAGGATGGCATAAGAACAATTGTGTACTTAGTGGTTTTAGAGAGCCTGTGTGTAGGTATTCAGTATTTACATCTGGGTGGTATGTTGGTTGCACATGTTTATTAAGACCCAAGTTTTATGTGTATACATATATAATTTTAGGACTAGCATGTGAATATTCAGGATGAGTAGAGTTTTGTCTGTACAAATTTAGGTGGTAAGAGATGGTCTATCTGTATATTCAGTGTGGGTGGGGGGAGAAATGTACTCATGCATGTTTATATATGTGTATATAATCCTGTTGCTTATATATCTGAAGTGGGAATTGAGGGTCCTACTTAGGGTGTAAGTGGATTCTATGTACATAATATGAAAGGGGATGGTATGTGCTGGAACTGGCTAATACTAGCTTGGGATAGTGAATGGCTCACATCTCTTCTGAGCTCTGTATTCCGTGACATCAGGTATGTAGCTTGAAGTTAGTCATGCTGGGAGTATTTATACCAGTTACATACCACAGATGAGGTCTTTCCTGTGTCCCCCCTAGGAATGTAATTTGGCATTCACCAGCACATCACTAGTGTATGAAGCAAGAATATTCAGGCACAAGTAGGTATATGTATGGGAGAGACTACATGAATAGTGAGTGGAGCATCTGGGGCAGTGGGTCCTTGTATGAGTGCATGGACTGTGGTCATCCTGAATCATTTCATTGCTCTTAATCAGGTCAGCCCATTCTTTAGGGCTAGAGAATTCCCACAAATGTTGGTAATTTCTGGCCATTCATCAAACAAAGGGACTCAGGGGTGTCTGTCCCTTAGGCAGGTGGACACTTCTTTAGCATTTATATGGTCCTGGCATCGGGGACCCTAGATGGGTGGGCCTGGTAGACAAATAGCTGTGCAGAGCAGAACTTTTCACAGCCAGGAAGTGTTTGGACTTCCTGGATGGGAGGTCAGGTGGCCAAGTATTCTCTCAGACAAACTCCCTAAGAATCAGCTGGGCAGCTACAGGTGCTGTGGCCCCTCTGGTGTATGGCTGGTGGGTAAGGACACCCTTCACACAGGGTCCAGGTGGGGAAAGTGTACAAAGCCTCATGTCCCTAGGACAATTGACCCCAGGGTGGTATCTCAACAAGCTGTATCACTAGTTCTTAATGAACCTATCTCCATGGAAACCTCAATCCTTAGGTATGAGAAGGGCTTTAGGGGTCAATGAAGTGACAGGGATGGAGGTGGGGAGGCTTTGGTCCTGTAAGAGGACTGGGGCTTGAGACCTGGAGAGAGTGGGGAGTGTTACTCTGAGGAGATATATGTCCCTGACATTCCTGAACTCTTTAGTCATGCTCTCTTTTCTTTTCTGAAGGCTTACAATGCTTCTAGAACTGAGATGACACCCATCTCAGCTTCATGTTTCATAGATAGGATGACTTGACCCTCTTTTGTCTACCCCACGTTGACCTGCAAACCCACCAGAGGGAACCACGGGATCAGTGTAGCCACCAGCTGACCCCACATCTGCCTCCTGCCTCTCTTAGTCCCACCTGAGAATTTCTTGGCCTTCCTTCCTTATAGTGAGTCTCCTGGCCTTTTCTCTCCCATGGTGAATCCTCCCACCTACAGAATGTGCCAACCTCACTTGCTTAAATACCCCAACAACTGCTTCTCTTAGTCCAAGTAGATTCATAGTGACTCTCACCCCCCTCTTCATAACCCATCCCCAATAATATGACTGTGTGTTGTACTGACCATATTGTGTGGTGTTGGCAGAATGAAGCTCTGCCTACTTTTATATTTTTTAAAATTTTATATTTTAAATAAAAATGCAGTAAAATGTGCATACAAGGTAAAGTTGTTTTGGGTTTGTTTGTTTGTTTTGGTTGGTTTGGTTTGGTTTTGAAATGTGAAGTCACAGACCCTATATTTAGGGGGTAGGAACAGGAGTATCTCAGTATCTTGAATCAGCACTGAAAATCCCCCACCAATTGGAACAAATGGACATTGCTGGAATGGCTGAGGTTGGACAGACCTGGTTGTTCTGGGGTCAGTATATTTTTGGAGTGTGTGCCAAGGGACACACCCTGCCTTTCCCCAATTCTCTGTGGACAGAAGGAATTTGCTGCTCCTTTTTTTTCTAAATAATTAAACTTTTTTTCAATTATAGTTGACATACAATATTATATTAGTTTCATGTGTACAACATAGTTATTAGACACTTAAGTAATCTGACACCATATATATTTCTTACAATATTAGGGACTGTATTTCTTATGCTGTACTTTATATTCCTGTGACCGTTTTTATAACTGTCAATTTAAACTTCTTACTCTCTTCCCCTCCTTCATCCATCCTCCCAACCTGCCTCTTATCTGGCAACCATCAAAATGTCCTATGTATCTATGAGTTTGTTTCTGTTTTGTTTGTTTATTTTGTTCTTTAGATTCCAAATATAAGTGAAATCTTATGGTATTTGTCTTTTTCTGTCTGACTTATTTCTTTAAGCATAATGCCTTTTAGGTCCATTCATGTCACAAATGGCAGGATTTCATTCTCTTTTTTTGTAATATTAATATTCCACTGTGTATAGTACCACATCTTCTTTATCCATTTGTCTGTTGATAGGCACTTAGGTTGCTTCCATATCTTGGCAATTGTAAATGATGCTGTAATGAACATAGGTATGGTCTTCGAATTAGTGTTTTGGGTTTCTTTGGATAAATACCCAGCAGTGGAATTGCTGGGTTCTTCTTTGTTGTTATAGCCTTTTAAAGTGCATTTATCTGGTATAAGTATTGCTATCCTACTTTAAAAAAAAATCCATTCGCAGGAAATATGTTTTTCCATACCTTTACTTTCAGCCTGTGGTGTTTTTTGATCTGAAGTGGGTCTGCTGTTGGCTCCATATCTATGGGTTTTGTTTTCTTATCCATTCAGTCACCCTGTTTTTAAATTGAGCATTTAAACCATTTACATTTAAAGTAATTATTGACAGGTATGTAGTTATCGGCATTTTGTTATTCATGTTTGTGTTCCTTTATTTTCATTTTTCTTCTTGAAGGAGTCCCTTTAAAATTTCTTGTAATGCCAGCATGGTTGTGATGAAGTTGTTTGAGTGTGCCATTTGTAGAGCTAATTGAAAGGTGATCTGATTTTGTCCAAAGCTGGACACCAGGTATGTTGGTTCTGAGGCTTTTTAAGACAGGCTCTGGTGCTGACCAAGGTCAGCTGTTGTCTGTGCCTGGCCCATGCCCATCTGGTAGTAGCTACAAAGTGATTCATGGGTGGTGGTTGCTGGTGCTGGGCTTGGAGGTGCCTGGTAGTGGCCATGCTGGGAACTGATGCTGGCTGCCACTAGTGCTGGCCCTGGGCACTCAGCAAGATTCACAGGGCATACCTGGACCAGTTACTGCTTTTCTGGGTCCTGCAGACCTTTTGAGAGCTTTTAGGAAAGTCTTCAGCACAGGCCAAGGCTGGCTGCTCATGAAGAATAGCTGCTGAAAGAGGTTTAGACAGTGCTTTAGTTGGGTATAGCAGTATCTCAGGGAGTCCCCAGCATAGTGGATACAGTGTTTGCCAGTTTAATGCAGAATCAATGGGTGTCTGCCTGTGCCTATGGTCTGTGTGTAAGGAGGGCTCAGCACAGTAACACAAGTGGCTGCTCCTCTGCTCTTGCCCTGAAACCACATAATTTAGTTTCTCCCACTGTGTTCCTGTGCCTTTCCATCTGCTGTACCTTATCTGGAGCTTTGGGTGAGTATTTGTGAGCAAGAGAGTCTCTGTGCAGGCCCTTTAAGAGGACATCTGGGTTTCCAGCAGCCTCCATTGTTGGGAACCACCCTGCCTGGTATCAGAAGCTGTAACTCCCACCTAGGCTAAGGCTGAGGAAACAACCTTGGAACCATAAGCCAGCAAGGAGACAAAAGCTTATCTCCCTGGCAGGAGCACCGTTTCTGCTCCTTTTTACTTCACCCTGCCTGGAACCCAGTGCTTGGTTAGTTAGCCAATGACGGGTAAGATTCCCCAAGGGGGGAACGACCTAAGACAGGCACAATCACTTGGGAGGCCCCCAAGAAAGGACTTTGAGGGCTATGGCAAAAGTGGGTGATGGACCCTCACCCCTCGGCTTTGACAAAGCCTGAGTGCTCATTCCATCTGCAAGAAAATCTCCTTATCTCTTGGTTGCCTTAGTTCCCCTTGCTCCACCTAAGCCTGGTGGTGCAGCCCTGTACTAGAAAGGGTGGGTTCTCTGGGTGATCAGGCCTAAGAAAGAATATGTAAAATCCTGTGAAACCTGCTTTGTTTAGAATGCTCTCAATTGAATGAGAAGGGTCCCAGGAGGAAGTAAGTTTGTTCCTCAAAGTTTTACAGCTCTTTGACCCTGACTCAAAGTAGGCCCTCAGAGTTTCTTTTATTCGATCCTTACTTCCCTTCAATGAGTAATGAGCTTTACCTGAATTCTTGTACAAACAAACCCAATAAAAAGCCTGCTGGCACAGGAGAACGTGCGCCCTCCACTAGTGAGGGTGGCCAAAGCACCCTCCCCCGCAGAGGGTGGCCAAAGTGCTTTCCACTTGGAGAGTGGCCCCTCTGTCCCTACTTCTCCACAGAAAATTGCCTGTTTCTGTGTATGTTCATTTCTCATGTGTCGACAAGCCATCCGCAGCATTCTGCGGTCACTGCCAGTCGGTGATCACGCATCTCTCCATCTCACCAGGACAGAATTCTTCTTGATTTACACAGTCACCTGTTGTGGGGACTCCTCTTCCTGGTTCTGGTGCTCTGGTCTGGGGAACCTGGTAGGGGCTGGGACCCATTGCTCCTCTGGCTGGGACCTCTGCATTAGAGATATCCCTCCAAATTCTTAATTAGTACACGAGAGTGTGGGACCGGCCTGCCTGTTTCTCATCTTCACCCATTTCCCAATCTCGATGTGGCTCTTTTTGGTCCCGAGTTATAGGAGTTTCACTTAAGTAGTCTTTAGATGGTTCTCCAGTGTGATTGTTCTACCACTTAATTGTAATTTTGACATGGTTGTGGGAGGAGACATATATAGTGTTTACCTACTCTGCCTTCCTTGTTATATGAGGTCATAGATACTTTTACTATCAATATCATTTTAAGTTGAGGATTTGGTTACTTGCAGATATTTGTATTCCATCTTGGCTTCAAAGCACGTTGATTTGCCAACTATTCATACCTTGATATCACCATGCTTGACTAGTCTTCAGAGTTTCAAATTCATGAAGTTAAGGGAAGACTTGGAATCAATACATAGTTATCTCAAAGACTTCTTTAACTCCTAAAGTCCAACTTATGATCTGTCTGCTTAAGCCTAGTATTCTCTTACATTCTCTACTTTAGTGAATGGTGTCCATGCCCAATGAGTTATGCAAATAGAGACCTAGTCACCCTCCTTGTTATCTCCTTTTCGTTTACCTTTCTTAGCCAATCCTTCGTTAAGCACCCTGGGTATATAGAGAGGGAAAAATCTACAGGCCCTACCATCACAGGCAAATGGGTCCCAGATGGGTGAGGAGATTAAGTGAGTTTGGTATGGTAGAGACACACAAATAAGGGCAGCGAGGGTTCAGAGGAATATTTGCATCTGTGAGACAGGAGATGATGCAATGGTCAGTAGGGAGACGTGGAAGAGGAATTCTGTGTACAGAGACACAGAGTATACATCAAGGACACAGGCAAAACCAGGGAAAGTGTTATTTCTCAAATAGTGTGCCCAGTAATCCTCATCTCCTCCTCCTGGTATTCACACTCCCAGGTAATCTCCTCTCCTTGAGTGTGGGTGGGAACTGTGGCTGGTTTCTAACAGAGTACAGTGAAAGTGGTGAGATGTCACTTCTGAGATTAGGTAGAGACACAGTGAATTCCATTTGCTTGCTGTCTCAGTCTTCACAACCTGCTTGCTGCACTGAAGCAAACAATTATGTTGCGAGCAGCCCATGTGGAAAGGAAGTGATATCTCTTGTCACCAGCCAGAAAGACCCTGCGAATCTGACGGCAGCCACATGAGTGATCTTGGCAGTTATCCTTTCTAAAGCAAGCCTTTAGATGATGGCAGCCCTAGAGCTGTGCCTGATTCCTGATTCACAGACACCATGAGATAATCAGTGGTTATTTTAAATCATTAAGTTCTGGAGCACAGGTGGCAAACACAAGGCCTTTGGGCTGAGGCTGAATCCAGCCCTCCACCTTGTTTTTACCCAGTGGCAGTGCCAAGCTCTCACTTAATAGTTAAGGAGTGGTTACATTTATACAGTCCTAAAATCACATTTGACCCTTTGAAGGCAACCATAAGGCTATGTAGCCCCCAGTGAAAATGAGTTTGACACTCCTGTTCTGGAGGAACATTTTATATTATATAACTAATGGTCCTTTACTGAACTTTTTCTCCCGTTTTCCTGTAAGCACATTAGAATTGTCCTGGGGTGAGGGCTTGTTTGAAATATATGCATCTGATGCTACCTTTCTACTCCAGTTGTTGAGTTGAGAATGGGACACTGAAATCTTTTTAACAAGTATTCTGGAGCTACTGATGGTGGTTCAAGGAGCAAGCACTGTGAAATGCTGTGTAAATAGCTCTGGGACCTCTATGACCATGGTTATAAGTCATGGCCACAGAGTGCCAAGGGTAGAGATCAGCTTCATTTATGGTCTTTCAGTTTATCTCTATAGTAATTCCTAATGAAAGTACTATGCTACCTGTTGTATTTTCCAAAGAAGGTTGCAACAATGTTTCCTGTCCTATGTACTATTCTGGAGGGTAAACTTGACACTCCTACATTCAGAGGATCATTCTAATTCCCACCCTTGAATCTGGGCTAGCCTCATGACTTACTTGTGACCAATAGTGTGTGGTGGAGGTGATACTGTGTGACTTCCATGGTGAGGCCAGAAAAGCCATGCCTGTTGCTAGTTCTTCAGGATCCTAGCTCTAAGGAAAGCCAATCTCCATTTGGGAAGTTTGATTATCCCAAGACCATCATGCTGGGGGCCATGAGTACACACTGTAGTTGATAACCTCCACTCAACTGTTACATAATAGCCAGTGTCACCTGCCAGCTGTGTGTGAGTGAGCCATCATGAATGGCCAGCCCATCAAGCTCCTGGGGGATATTTTACTTTGCCCCTATAAGAAGTCCTTTCTTCTCAAATCCCTAACTTACAAATCATGAGTAAAATAAAATGGTTTTAAGCAACCAAATTTGGGGTACTTTTACCACAGCTATAGTTGAACACTACTCAAGTTGGAAGTATAGATTAAAAAGCATGTTCTCTGCCCTCAGCTTAATGACTAAAACCATAGAAAGAATATAATCAGATAATAAAATAATTGTGACTTTCTGGTGATGATGTACAAAGATCTAAGAAGTAAAGGAGAATAAGCCTGGAAAAGAAAGGCTCTAATTAGCATTTGAGCTAAGGTTTGAAGAAAGGATAAAACTCCATGCTTCCCAGCCATAGTGGGCACATCTAGGCACAGCAACAAGCCCCAAGAATTATAAGCAATTTAGCAGGAATAAAGTTCAAGGGAAGGGTGATGGGCTGATGGAATTGGGGAGGTCTGTCATGGATGAAGCGGCTACCATGTGGGGAACCTATTACACCAGGCAAAATGGTGCTGATTTTACTTCATGCCAGTGGGAGAGCACTCGAGATTTTGAAACATGCCTATCTGGGTGGTGTAAACATCCATTTGTTGGTGAGACGATAAAGCAGTAACTCTTTGCCAATGAACCACGTGGCAAAAGAACTGAATTGCAACTCAGGCAGTTTCTATTTAAGTCCTTATGTCTCACCCTATGATCTGTGGAGATTACTCAAGGCCAGTGCCCTCCCTGTAAACACTGTCACTCCTCTGGTTTGCGGAGATGTGAGAAGGTTAATGAGATCACACCTGTGGAATGAATGCAAGTTTCTAAGAGAAGGAAACCAGATACAGTTGAGATATTATTATCATTACCCCAGCCATTGGAAGTCGGCTTTCTAGCAAATCAAGGGTCAGAAGCCAAAAACTTCAAAATAAAAGAAAATTAAGTTATTTGGCCCCAGAGAAAACATGAAGTACATATAGAAAAAACTGAAGAGTTGGAGATAATAACACAAAATAGGGTATACCTCGTAATAAAAGCCAAGCCACTGTGCACAGATATCCAGAAGTCAGCGAAACTATGGGGGTGGGGAGTGTATGGCAAACAGGAAAAGAAGGAAAGACAGCATGCTAGTGGGAAGTGAGTGGCAGAAATCCAAGGGATGGGCAGGCAGTTTGAGAGTGAAAGAGCTGTTGAACTGGTTGTGGGGAAGTGGTAGTTGAGGAGGAGAGTTTGGAAGACAGGCACAGCCTGCCTCTCCCAGGCTCAGCAGCTGGAGTGTTTTGTGGAATGTCCTGTAGGTTAAGGGTCAGGATCTCCTTTAACAACAAGGATGAAGATATTTCTAAGTAGTGAGGTGAAAAAAACGTGTTCTAGGAGGAACTTGTGGTTTGATTGTGTGGCAATAAACTTCAGTGTGCATGTATGAAGAGGGGCCCAGGGGACAATTCAGGAGCAGTTAGAACAGGTCTACTAATAGACCACTAACCAAGACAGCAGCTGCCTGGAGGGTTTCTACATACTCTTGTCATAACCTGGTTTGAATGCCTGCTGGACTTAAAATAGCACCCACCCCTAAGACTTCCTGAATCAGGCCACCCTCCTTTTCAAAACAAAACACCCCTGAAAGAATGCCAAGTTTGTATTGTATACCCCTGCACCTTCCTGACTGCCCTCCATCTGTAGTGAGAAGGGGAAAAAGGAGCACAAACTCAGAGGAAGACCCTCCTTTGGGGTGTGCACCTGCACCCAACTTCGCTTGAAATCCTTGGCTGCTCACAATGTTTATGAGACTGCAAACTCCCATGAGCTCTTGCTGTAGTCTCCCACCTGATGCTAGAAGACTCTTTGAATCTTTGGTAAATGCCTATGATCATGGCCCTTTCCCTGTCCTGAGTGAAAAAACAGGCAACCTTCTCTTCTTGGTCCCTGAGGCCCTGCGTCCTCCTCCCTCCACTCACCCTGGTGATCATTCCCTTCCTCTAGACAATACAGTGCTGCCCAAACCGGGCTGCATATTGAAATCATCTAGGGAGCTTGTGCCTCACCCCATACCTATTGTGTCAGGATCCTTAGGGTGGAGCCTGAGTGTGGATCCATTGTCAGTGACCCCAGGTGACCTTCAAGAACCACAGCTCTAATGTCACTCTGCTCCATACTGGAGCTGCCTGCTGCAGTTTTTGTTGGTGTGGTGCCTTCTTCTACCTCCCACCTGAGGTCACCCCACCACACCCCTACTCCAGGCTATTAAAGGAAGAATAGTTCTTCAGTTCCCAGCACTTGTCTTCTCTACAATTTTACATTTATTTGCATAAATTACTTGATGAATTGATGTTCTCCTCATGGATCATAAACTCCAGGAGGGTGAGGATGGGGTGGGTTTTTGATCAGTGTTTTTTCCTTAGTATGTATCACTGTGCCTGTCACATAGTAGGCAGCCCATAAGTATTGGGTGAACATTCAGATGAATGAAAAAATACCTGATTTTCTGTAATAAATTCTTCTAAACATCTCCACATACCTTTTCCCTTATAGTCTTGACCATCAAATGTGGAAAGAGGTACAAGGGAATGGTTGCTGCTGTCTTTTCACAAAAATCCAAATGTATGACTTCCCCCATCAATTACTTTCCAAGGGCATTTTCTGTGGAAAGAAGGCTGTGAGGAGGACAGGGAGGATGGGTCTCTCACCCATCCCTCTGAGAGTCAGCCCACGTGGTGACTTGTTTCTTTTGGCCTCAGCTACTCTTGAACTGTTGTTTTTTTTTTTTTCCTGGCAGGGTTGGACACTTCTCCTCTATGATCTCCATTTCCTTGCCTGTGTCCCTTTTTCAGGGCCCTGTGACTCTTGAGGGCCCCCTGTGAGCTCATCAGCCCCATCCTGTTGGTGCGACTTAACTTTATGCCTGACCCTCATGTTTCCACTCGGAGGGCACTGAACATCATTGTGTGCCATTTCCTAGAGAGTTTCAGATGATGTTTTGGGAGTGTGACAGTTGCAGAATCAGCAAAGGTTTTAAAATTTTTAATTTAATTTTATAACTGTTTATTTTTATTTAATATTTGGCTTCTGGCACCAACTGATACTCATTTGTCTACGACACTTTTTGTTATCTGGCTGTAAGTCTTTTGAACACAAAGAGATTGAAATATCACAAATGAATTTTTAAAAAACCATGTTGGAAAAAATGATTCACCTTATGATTTCAGTCCTTCTTATGAATAAATTATGTGCAGAAATAACATTAAAATGTAGGTGAGGTTGAACCAGCATGTCACCCTGAGTATGTGTAGCATGCAAACACCCACTTCCCAGGCTCTGGTCATGAACAGCACCGTTTTGACCATTTCTCCTGTTTCCTGGGTAGAAAACCCATTCCTCAATGGGATTGCCTTGACTACTCCCTGCTGAAGTCTGTGCTGTCATTTTGTGGTAGGGCCTGGGCTCACCAGGAGCAGGAAACAGAAGTTCCATGCTCTGGACGGTGACACCTGTCACACAGTGATGCTTGCACAGCTGTAGTGATTGTGGCAGCAAAGGAGAGAAAGGAAGAGCCTAGTCATGAGTGGGCCAGAGAGTACCTCACCAGGACCACCTCTCCAGGACCTAGAGTCAGAAGGGCATGGACAGACACACCAGGGCAAGGGGTTAGGGTTTGTTTTGTGATGCCTGAGAGGAGGACTTTGAGTTTACCCTGCTGGTCAGGCACTCCTAACTGCCTTTTTAAACTAATGAAGTAGAAGTCCGGTGTGTAAACCAAGGCCGAGTGACAGACTGGAAGACTGGGTGGGGGTCCTGAGCCTTTGTCATCCCCACTCAGCCACTCACAGGTTGAGGGTCTCCCCACTGTGTAGGACATGGTTGCAAAAACCCACGAGAATGTGTACTTTACAACAGTCAGTGGCATGTCTGAATGTAGCCAGGGCAGCAGCTCTCTCCATTGCCCTGTCACTCCCTGGCCCTCATTCTGCTGTGCTGCAGACCAGCGGAAGCAGAGGCCACTGGCTGGTCCCATTTTCCCCTCTTTGTTACTATCACAAATGAAGCTGCTGCTAACTCCTTATGGCACTCCTAGGAGAGCAAAGGGTGACAGTGGGCATCACCAGTGCAGAATATGCCACAGTAGGCCTTCACTTAGAGGTTGTTATGGTGATTCCACCAGACAAGTATTCCCCAAGCCCATGGGGCACACCTTTAATGGAAAACCTTCCTGAAAAACCTGCACCTTCCCACAGGCAAGACAGCAGGCAGCCACACCAAAGCCCACTGTCTTCCATCTTTCTTCCTCCTATTCCTGATGAAATGGGTTAAGCTGCCTCCTTAAGGAATCTCCTGTCTTTATCCAGTCACATCTGTGGACCTGCCACCCTGGGGCTTAGGTGCAGCCTTTGTTTGAAAAGATAGAGCAGTGCAGCGATGGTGGTACAGAAGTATAGGTGACAAGTTTTCACAAATGGAAAATTAGAATCTAAAACTGAAATACTGCATTTTTGTCCTAAGAGAGAGCAGGTAACAGAGCTGTGTGCTGGGAATGTGTCATATTTCTTGCAAAATCGAACAGGCCACTGAGGGAATCATGCTGGGTGCCTCTGCTAAGCAGTTAGGATGTCCTGCAGATGCCACACAGAGTGGGTCACTATTCAAGATGGAACAGAGGGATGTCACTGTAAATTGCGACAGAATGATTAAGAATTCTGTGTTAGGAAAAACAAACAAACCCAGGGCATAGACACCTGAGAGCATTTGAGAACCTACCAAGGGTTTGCTAGGGGACTTTGTCAGCATGTTCTTCCTGGAGATTAGACAGGGTAGGGCTGAGGAGAGGAAGTGGAGCAAGTGGCTTCTTACTGTTCTGTTCAAACCCTAGTGTCTCATGCTTCACTGCTTGACATCCCATTACTCTGAGGAGAAAGCTGCACATCATACCACTTACCCCAGCCTGTGCTAAGATGTTTACATATCCTTTCTGAATGTTTTCTGGTGCTATGGAACATCAAAAACAGGTTAAAAGTGGTGCTAATAGATCTACTTAGCCAGGTTCAAAAGTCTTAACCACCCACAAATGAAGGCACTGCTTTTCTCTCATTGCTCTGAGTTTCATCTGACACTTTCAAACATTTGAAAGGGAAGAGAGTGTGAAGAAATTGCCTGGTGAGGATTACCAGGTGTGAGCTCTCCTGACCTGTGTCACTTGGCTGCCACATGCCTGCATCATGCTTTTGAACTGCCAGAGCAAAGAGGGCTCAGGTGAGCAAGGATGGAAATGTTTATATTCTGTGCACCCTTTTCTCTGTACATGTCACAAAGCATTTCCATGATAATTCAAAACCCTTTTTCAAAGGGATTTTAATATGAAGCAGACTTCTCTGTGTCACGAACAGGAAGGATACTCCCTGACAATAGTTCTTGAATCCAAGGATTATGGAGGAGTTGGGGGACGTGCCATAAGTCCAGTTCTAATGGTATATAGAGGTCTGCCATGTATAGCCTAATGGTGATGCACATATAATCCATGTCCCAAGGCCTGACAAATTCTAACTCATTATGTTCAAGTACTTCTGTTATTGAAAACTCATTGGACTCAAGGTTAAAAAAAGTAAAGACTAAACCTCAAAGAATGTGTTCTTAAAAAAATATCCATTTTTTATATGAAATTGTTGTCATTTGACATAATAGGTAAGAGGGCAGAGGTCCATTAACCTCTTTAATACTCAAATGGCATCTGGAGTGGAGGTCAGCCTTCCTCAGCTAAATACAGATGTTTCTTTAGGTAAGGAAAGTCTTAGGCTGGGGGTTCCTTACACTGTTTGCAGAAAAGGAATTGCAGTTTTAGGGGTTTTACTACAACTAACAACTGAGAACACTGCTTTTCAGTTACAACTGTAAATATTTTAGATCAGGGTGTTCTGACTTTAATATGCATTTGAATCCTCTGGGTATGTTGTTAAGATGTAGACTCTTGTTCCATAGGCCCAAAATTCTGCGTTTCTAACAAACTGCCAGGATTCATGGACCACATTTGCCTCATGTAATCCTCATAACAGAACTAGAGGTTACATACTATCACCCTTTTCATTTTCCAGGTATGGAAACTGAGACACAGAGGCTCTAAGGAACTTGCCTATGATTATATAGAAGTAGGCCATAGGACTGGATCCAAAACCAGCTGGTTTACCAGAGGAGTGACCCTCTGCTCCCACTGGGCATGTATGATGAAATCAGGAAAATAGGTGGAGGTGGGGCTGGTTGGCGTTCTGTATGCCCTTCCCCTACCCGAGCTCAGCAGCAGCTCATGGGAGCTGCACCCTTACTTGCTCCCCACTCACTCAGGAAAGGCGTTCATAGAGCAAGGAGGGAGCTGAATTTCCTCCCTATCCATGTGCCAGAAGAAGTTCAAGGGGAAGCTGACTTTACATGCCCTGGCCACTACACTGCACCTCAGCGGGGGACTGCCTGCAGAAGAAGATTGAAAAGTGTCCTAAGACTGAGTATGTCCAGGGTTAGGGTGTTTTTTTCCTAAGTTAACTGAAACAAGACTCTATTAAGTGACTTTCAACATCAGAAAAATAAAATTTATAATTCTTTTTATAATTAATGTGTAGTATCAGTGATTTGGCCATCTTAAAGGCCCTTTATCATAAAATATATGGCTTTAAACTTCACTCAAATTGAATTTATAATTTCTATGACTTTCCTACATATATATAACAAAAGACTAGCAAAATTAGCCAATACTAAACTATATTGATAATTTATTATTCTTTATTTGTAGTTTTTAGAAATAGCACAAACACCTAATATATGTCAGTTCTCTGGCTTACTAGTTGCAGTGTACAATGCAACAGAGTTCATGCTTGGTGAACATTTGTTCGTATATACAAGATGGCACTTAAAATTAGGTTTCAATACTGACATTTAGCTATATTCTACAAGCAATTAACATTATATCATAATTTGTCATCAAGGCAATTTTTTATGGAAAGAAACAATCAAAATAAAAAACACTACAGTAGCCCTTCCCCCCATCCATGGAGCATATGCCCTAAGACACCCCAGTGGATGCTGGAAACCACAGACAGTATGGAACCCTATGTGTACTGTGCTTTTTTGTACACCTACATACCTTCTTATTTGAAAAGAGCCACTTTACTTATTCTCTCTGTCATATTCAAAGTGCCAGCACCACTACTCTTGCGCTGTGGGCCATTATTAAGTAAAATAAGGGTGACTGGCAATGCCACTATAGTAGATAGGATTATTAAGATGGTTGCTAAGTAACTAATGAGCAGGAAGGGCATGCCACCTGGGTACTCTGGACAAGGGAGGATGGAGCAGGGCAGCACAAGATTTCACCATGCTGCTCAGAACAGCCTGCAATTTAAAATGAATTAATTATTTCTGGGCTTTTTTATGTACTGTTTTTGAACCACAGTTTACCACAGATAACTGAAACCATGGAAAGGGAAACTGCAGATAAGGGGGGACTACTCTATTTGTAAACTTTTATAACTAATATAACTCTTCAAGTAGAAATAAATAAAATTTATTTATTCAATACACATAGATTTTATTTTTTATCATGGTGAGAAAAAAGCTCTTATGTTGGGAGAATACAACTAAAAATAACTTCATCACACCAAGAACAAGGAAAACCATAATGTGAATAATAAGTGATAGTCAATGCACACTATTGAGATGAAGGAGATGATGGAATCATGTGGCAAGTATTTGAAAAACAGTCATCATAAAACTGCTCCAATAAGCAGCTATGAGTTCTCTTGAAACAAAGTAAAAATTTTGTCAGTAAAGAAATTATATTAAAAAAGAATCATGAAAATCATAGAACTCTATTATAATCTCAAAAATAAACCCAAACCAAAAACAAAACCCCTAACAAACTTACTGGATGGGTTCAATAACAGAAAGGAGATGACAAGAATAAGATCATGGATAATGAAGTTGACAGTCATAGAATTTACTTCAAGCTAAAAATAGAAAATACACTGGGGGAGAAAAAAAGACAAACTGTCAGGGACCTGTGCCACCATAATGCAAGAGCTAATGTTGGTGTCATTGGAAAGCCAGAAGAAGAAAGAGTGAGACTGAATAAGTATTAGCAGAAATAATGGCTGAAATGTCCCAAATTTTGCAAGTAGGATAATGTAAAGAAGCTTATGCAGAATACTTCCTAATTCTACACACATGGTATCATTAATGTCCCAGAATGTAATAGAGTGGGCTTTGCCCTGCCATGCCCAGGAGAGCCAGGTGACATGGGAGGCATGCCACGATGCATGGAGACAGTCTACCAGAACTTCCCCCAAGTGCCTTCTGCTGTTCTTGGGCCACAAGAATGGATGGGGATGGCCCTTGCCCAGAAAGGTCACCAGTTAGCTGAGGAGGTGGACTCATTGCTAGTCTACCATGGTGCATACATGATGATTACTCGGCTACTGGTTGCTCGAATTGGGCCTGCTTTGACTTTGAGAAAGCCCTCTTACCCTATACATCTGTAAATTGTGTGTACAAACCCCTGTGCTCTCTGAGTGCAGAATGCAATTAACACATAGAAGAGAGTTGTTTAAAGCACTTTTTAAAACAATGTTTTAAATATTTGGGGCTGGGATATCCCTAGTTGTGTGAAACTCTGACTGTTGATTCCTGGTGATGACCTGCTTGCCTGGGTAGTCCCCTCTATTCCATCATTAGGACTCCATCCTGTGGATGCAGGAGAGGCTTTAAGAAAGTGATTCTCCATTTTATAGCTTGACACATGCATGGAGGTCAGGACCTTGGAGTGGGTTCAGGGTTTCTTGGCCTCTCTGAGTGTTTAGCAATCTTGTGAAATTACCTGCTGAAGGATGGGTTTCTGTTTCCTATATGGGCTCTAGAATAATGCCAAACTCAGAATTTCATGGACTATATAAATCATTTCCACTCTGAATACTGTACTATACACTGGCTGGTGACTTATACATTATTTCTTTTTTTTATTTATTTAAATGAATGTTCAAGTACAGTTTTCACCCCCTTACTCCCATTCAAGTCCTCCCATCCCCCCACCTCCCACCCAATCAAGCCCTCCCACCCCCCTTTCCTACCTCCCTCCCATTACCACCTAAAGCCAATAGAAGCATAGACATTAGTGTTTTTAGTGTTTTGATATGCTTGTGAAAGCTCACTTATATCACACCAAGAACAAGGAAAACCATAATGTGAATAATAAGTGATAGTCAATGCACACTATTGAGATGAAGGAGATGATGGAACCATTTATACCCTGGGGGCACACCCAGTCCTCAGGCATCTCCAGCTGCCAGGAACAGGCACAGTGGGCTCTGGAAGCCTGTCAGCAGCTCTCCAGCAAGACTCAGATGGGTGCTGGAGCTATACCTGGAGCTTGGGTGTTACAGGAGTGAAGGAGACTCCAGGCCTGATAGAGAAATCCTGTGTGCCAGCCTAGAAGTTATCTGACCAAACCTGATTTCCCGGTCAGTTATGTGATGATTTTCTGCCCTTCCTCCTTCAGACTATCTTCTCATTCTCACCTTCCTTCACTGTCAGCCCAGGATGTTCCCTCTCCCTCAGCTCCTCATTACCAGATCCTCGATGCTTAATTCTTCTGTGCATACCTCTTTTTTTCTTTCCTGGGACAACTAAGTTTCCCTCTTTCTTACACAGTACAGTTCCCAGTGTGCACACAGGGCCCCATCTTTTCTTACCATCACTACCATTTCAGGCCTGTCAGTGGGATTACTCTCAACCACCCAAAAGCGCTTTAGTATCTCCCACCAAGGAAAATAACATTCTGACCTATGGCTTCTCCAGCTGTATTCCAGTGTATTTCAGTCCACGTGCCTCTCATGTGGGACACCTTCTTACTGCACTCAGGATTTATTCTATATCTGTGCTGCCATCAATTAGTTATGTTCAAGACCTTCCTATGGTTTCTCTTTGCTTTGAGGGAAACAATCCAAACTCCAGTGACTGACCTTCAAGGCATGGCATGACCTGTTCCTCTGTCCCTCTCCAACTCCAGAACCCTCCTCTGGGTGTCTACTCCATTCCAGCCTCTTGACCCTCTCATGATGGCTTGATGACTCTAGACTCTTGTTTTAGGTGCCTTGAATGTATTTGCTCCATAGAAATTCTTTTCCTCATGCTATTTATATGGATATTATAACTGTTGCATCCTTGTAAAGAGAAAGGACACCTAAACCCATTTATATTATCTCCCTGCATATTTACCCAAAACCATGTCAACAGAAATGTTGCATCTTTTGCCACAGATTGCGTGGGCAATGGGATGAAGCATTGGAAACACAAGTCTTTCCTTCCCAACTTGAACTCCCATCTTGTTGAGGACTCACTTCCTTGCTGTTTTCTCTGAGGCATTATACTTCTTTAACATTCTGGCTCTTCTTAAGATCCTGTATAAATATGCATTGTTTAAGAAAAGTAAAATGAGCCTGCCTTGATCTGATGCTGACATCATCTGTCTGTAAGGAGCTCCTCTCAGTTAGTAGGCTACCTGTTACAACAAACAGCCCCAGATTTCAGGGTAATGCAATACATTGTATTTCTCATTCATAGCACAGTCTTATGTGGATCAGTGGGGGTTGTCTGCTCCATGCTCTCCTTCAGGGCTCCGTAGGCTCCTTTTCTCTTGATTCTTGGAATGTCTTCTTTCATCTTGCAGATGGGAAAGAAGAACAGGAATCACATGTAGAGTTTATGGGCAGGTCTGGGAGGCTAAGTATGTCATTCCTGCTCCTACTTTGTGGTCCAGAATTCTGTCATGTGGCCTCCTGTGACTCCAAGATTAAGCTGGTAAACACCATACAAGTATATGTCAGGAAGAGAGGAGAATACAGGCATTGGTGAGAATTAGCTATTTCTGCTACATCAGCCTAGTGTCCCAAATCTAGAAAGCATCTAGAGTTCATCTACGTTGACAGACAGGAATGGGCAAATATAAATACACACAAATCATCCAAAACCTTTCAGAGAAAGAAAACATGGTTTCAAAAGTAGTTTCTGAGCTAATTCACACCAGTCATGGTCTGTCATGACCACCATCCCAAGCCAGTGGTCAGCCCAGCTGCAGACTCCTAGCTACTTAGCATTGTCAATAGGAGTGGTGCCCATAGCAATGCACTCAGTCACAACTACTGTCACTGCTTACATGAGTCATGCCCATCTGCTCTGAGTAACCTCCACGTAACCTGGCCCCTGGTGTGGGACAGGTGCCAAGCTGAACAAGGCTGATTGAGAATCCCAGATTGGACATCTCTCCAGAAATTCTCTGGGTCAGGCCCACAGCCCTCCAGGTCACTCCTCCTCCTTATTCTCAACAATAGAGGGAAAAAAATGACTCTAAACACTCTGGCCACCAGATCCCTACTTATCTCTCTCTGAGGCCTTGGACCTGAGGCCAAGGTGGGAGCTGAAGGTGTGCCCTCAGAAAGCTCCATTGGGACTCTCTGGGTGGAAACCATGGTTTCCAAGGGGACGAACTGGCCCACAAAAGAAAGATCCAGATAAGCCTGGGTCATGCCTAGGGGAGGCCAGCTCAGTGGAAGTGACAGCTCTGCACAGTGGGCGTAAGCCTGGAAAGAAAACACGAAGCCAGCTGGCTCCTCTCCAGTGGAAGAGCAGAGCCACAGTGACAAAGCTGAGGCTGGGCAGCCTGGGCTAGAGTTCCTTACTGCACCTTCACAAGCTGTGTGACACTGAGGCAGTGGCCTTGTCCCACTCTGCTTCAGTTTCTGTTTCATAAAAGGAAGTAATACCCTACATGGTTGGGGACCAAGGAGTTATGTAAAATGCTTGGATGGACACAGGGAGTACTCAAGAGCCTGTGACCACACACCCTGTGCTCCAAGGAGCAACTGGCACATGTACACCTTAACCTATGCTGTCCAACCTGTGCTGACCACAGTCACTAGCTATACGTGGCCACTTACATGTACATTTAGGTTTGTTAAAATGAAATTATCCTGAAGATCGAGTTCCCCTGCGCCCAGCAACCACATGTGGCTAGTGGCTACTATGCTGAACATCAGCAATGAGATATTTCCATCCTCACAGAAAGTTCTTTGGAGAGTGCTGACCCAGCCAACCACAAATGGACAGGGACCTGAGTAGGGACACTGAGGAGGTACTGTGGGTACTTGACATCTCATGAGGAGGGACCCCTGAAAACTCAGACAAATGGGAGACAGATGTCTGATTTCTGGGAGATGTACCCTTGCCAATGTCTGAGCCACTTTTGGAGAGCACATAAGGACCCTTCCAGCATGGGCTATTGGAAGAACAGAATGGTTCTGAAAAGCAAGGCAGAGCCTCAGACCCAGAACAAGTCCATCTCTTGAAGAGAAATAGAAGAGTAAGACTTCAGTAAAACAACAACAATATTTAAAAATCAGGTAACAGTTTTGAAGCATGTGAAATATTGCAGACACATTTCTGAACAGTAGATATATATTTATGCATCCTCAACCTACAGTAATTCCATGGTGTACGTATGCCTGTTATCTCCATTTCAGATGAGGTCGGGCCCATCAAGATGGTATAGCCATAGAGCAAGGGTATCAAACTCATTTTTACTGGGGGCCACATCAGCCTTGTGGTTGCCTTCAAAGGGCAGAATGTAATTTTAGGGCTGTATAAATACAACTACTCTTTAACTAGGGGCAAGGAGCTTGGCACTGCCACTGGGTTGAAACAAGGTGCTGGGCCATATAAAACAAAGTGGAGGGCTGGATTCAGCCTGTAGGCCTCATGTTTTCCACCTGTGCTGTAGACTGTTATCTTCATTTCAAAGATGGAGATAGGTGGCTTGCTCAAGGTCACACAACTTACTAAAGAGCAAAATGGGATTTGATCCTAGGCATTTGCAATGTGGGGCATTTGCACACCTGCTCTGTTGCCTGAGTTGTAATCTTCTTAGAATCTTGGTAGATAATTACCTCTCTTTAGTGTATGTTGATATAAGCTGACATGTGCCTTGCTCTGGATAGTGAGCAGTATTTATAATAATAGTATGTTAGGTGCTTTCATGTTTATATTAGAAGTCACAAACAGGTGGCCTGCTGCTTTTTCCCCTCTCTTCCCCCTGCTCTCTTTTTTTGGGGCCTAAAATGTTTTTGGGGAAAAACAATATTTTAAAGAGACATACAGGGTTGGGCAAAAGTAGGTTTACAGTTGCAATACAAATAAATAATACAAATATAAACTATTTTGCATATTTTGGTGTGTTCCATTCTTACAACAAGACAAAAGCTGGACAGATAGCACATTAACAGCTTTCTGTGAACCAATCAGAGAACTAAGGTCACAGGACAAATGGCATCATGAAGACAAACAAGTATCTGCAGAAACACAGGACCCAGATGTTTGAGTACCTGGGGCAGAAACTGCCATAGAAGCCAGTAGACATCTTGATGAACCATATACACTAACATAAGAGTGTGGCCCCCTGGGCGCTGCAGACATCAAGGGGATTCTGCCTTTGCTGAGCAGAATCCAAGGGGGGGGAAATAAGGGTGGAGCTGAAGTTTCCCAGGCTATAGGGAACCTGTCTGCATGGCATGGTGAATGTAGCCCAGCCCCTGATTTGGGAAACAGGTGGGGACCCAGTTAGCACACAGGACTCAAGTCCACAGAGAGGCTTTCCTATGGGGAATCAGGCCTACATTGTACCTAGGCTGCTATGAGGCTTGCTTTTTGCTAAAACTCCCTCACCCTGAACTGAGGCAGTAAATGTTTATTTCATATCTATAAGGTAACTTCCTAAAATCTGTGCTAAACCTCCCAGGTATGGAGTGTAACCAGTTAAACCACTTTCTCCCTGGATTTGCAAACATCCTTTTTCTTTGAAGTAATTTATTTGCAACATCTTTCCTTTGTTATCTGTAAAAGGTAACTACCTAAAGCAACCTGTGCATAGTAAATGAGGACCACCCTCAATGTAATGTACCCAGAAAAGCAATAAAAGCCTGTCCAGGCAGGGGTCGGGGCTCTCTCTTTCACTCAGAGTGGCTGTGCTGTCCCTTTTTCTTCACAGGACTTCTGTACTCCATGTGAATTTGTTCATTGCAACCACAGCACATGAACCCCATGGGCTGGAGTCCGCATTACCAGGCCAAATGGGGACTTTTCATGTGAGGCTGCCTGTGGTTAGGCTCTGTTTGGTTCTAGAAAATAGCTGGTCCTGAGGCTTGTCGCCTTGGAGGCGAAGGTGGTATTTTGTAAAAATTAGGTTGTGGTGTTAGCTCTCACTCAGTACAGAGCATGGTATATTTGAAATGTTTTGACAGATGGACACATACCTAGGTTACAGATACTGGGGCAGGAAGAAAGAAGGGGGAGAGCCCATTCATTTTACAAACATGCACTGAATGCATACCCTACATCAGGCCCTCTCCTGAGGGCTGGGGTATAATGGCGACAGATGCATTCACAGGTCATTATTCACTATGGCACAACCATTCACAATGCACCCAACTTTGGAGCCACACTGCCTTTCTAGAGGAGGTAATATCTGATTTGACTCTCACTATTTTTACAAATTAGCTAGTATCAACTGTAGAGGGCCCCTGACAGAAATGGAAATGGGTGGTATCCCTAAATTAAAGCCACAGGTTAGAATGGGATACATGGAGTGCCAATTTCAGATGGTAGACTAGAAAGTGTGAGTGTGGGGGAGGGGAGTAGTTCTGAGTTTATGCTAATTACCAATGAAATCACACTCTTCAGGAGGCATGCTGATTTGGGTGGCAGGATCCTTGGAAGGGAGCCAGTAGGTAAAGGCTGTGCAAAAACAAACTTCTGACATGTGGGCCCCTGGGATCAGGTGGGACCCTACCATTCCATGGATCTGGAAGGTCACACTTGTTCCAAGACTGCAAGTTTGTAAATGTCTCCAGGTACAAGATGCCACCATCCCTTGAAAAGATTATTATGAAAATGTAGAGTAATATAACCAACACTAGTTTGTCCAGTACCTGTTTTCACATGAATTCCTATCTTGCCATTTTTGCTTTCAGATGTTTTCTTTTTGAGAAATGAAACATGGTAGACAGAACAGAAGCTTCCTTTGTAAGTCCTGATGCCATCACCCCACCTCTTCATGGGTACGAGATGCCTCTTCTAATGTTTTTGTGCTTTCAACACACATGGCATTTAACTGTACATATCATTCTTCAACTTGCTCTTTCCATTAAGCACAGTGAATTAGAGAATTATTTATCTACATTGGTACATGACATTTTTTGACTGATAAAAATATTCTATCACATAACTGTAAAAAAATCTATCCATTGATTCCTTGCTTGAGGGATATTTGAGATGTTTCCAAAGTTCCCATTATTACCAGTAATACTTGGGTGCATCTCTCTCTCTTTTTCAATCCTCACCCAAGGACAGATTTCCATTGATTTTAGAGAGGGAAGAAGGGGTGGGGGTGAGAGAGGAAGAGAGAGAGAAGAGGAGAGAGAGACAGAGAGAGATATCAATGTGACAGAGAAATATTGATTGGTTGCCTCCTGTACATGCCTCAACTGGGAACCTGCAACCTGGGCACTTGCCCTGACCAGGAATCAAACCCACAACCTTGCATGAAACAATGCTCCACCCAACTGAGCCACATAGCCATGGCTTGGGTGAATCTCTTTAAAGTGGGGAAATGGTGAATGTCCTCTTGGGGCGCCGGCTTTCACACTCCACTTCCACTTGAGTCAGCTGGAGAATTTGTACAACACCAATGCTTGGTCCCTACTCTGGAATGCCTACACCATTCTCTCCAGGGTGCACTGAGGTGTAGGGCAGTCTGTTTAGTGTCTTTTCATATATTCATTAAGCATTAAAGTTTCTTAGTTGACAAATTTCTTGTTTGTATCTTTTGCCCATTTTCTTATTTGATGTTTATATTTTAATATGGGCTTGTGGGAATAATTAATTCTGTATATGACTTTTTTTGCTCATTACAAATGTTGCAGATTGCTTCAACTGTTGGGTATCTTTTGAAAGAATTATTGTCATTTCGAGTTTAATGCATTCCAAATTTATAATACAATCATATGAGTAAAAAATTAACACTTGTTATCCTCTAGACTCATCCTTTATTCATAGTCACACACTGATCCTAAAACAAGCTGCTGTGGTGTCTTCTCACATCATGTCTGTCATATTCTGTGAGTGGGGACACTGAGTCTCAAAGGCACATCATGGCTGTCCAGCTCATAGTTCAATCAAACCACTGCATCACCCCCTGGCTCCTGGAGACCACACCACTTAGGTGTTAGGATGTCCTGGGCTACCCGGTCTGTCCCAGTAGGACCCACCAACTGCTGTCAGTAGGTGACAAGTAGGTCATTTCACTTGTATTCCCTCCAGGCATGACCTGTTTGGTATGGCATATATGAGGGGGGACCCCCAAAAAACTGGAATTATCTTCTGGAGGTGGACCCCTTGTAGCACAGGCTTCCCCCTGCTAGGTGAGTGTTCTAGGAACTCATCTATATCAGTGTACAAGCTGGTGTTGTTGTGAGAGGCTGCCTTTGGCTTCAGTAAATTTTTTAAAACATTCTCTCAATACATTTGCCTATTTCATGATGGGTGATTTTCCAGTGCACCTTCCTGTACCATGCTGAGTGTTCAGCAGAAAAAAACAGTGTGGTCTGGTCCACTTGCCCCACCCTCCCTATTCACCTGATCTTGCCCTGAATAACTTTTTTTTGTTTCCCCGGATGAAAAAAGTCCTCAAAGGGAAATGTTTTGCCAATATGAAAGAGGTAAAACAAAAAATGGCAGAAGCACTAAAAGGCATCAAAATCAACACATTCAAAACTTGTTTTGAGCAATGAAATGTCTCGATAAGTGTGAATCAAATGGAGAGTACTTTGAAGGTGACTGAAGTTTAAACATGTAAAAATAAATACACAATATTTTATAAATAAATTATTGTTTGTTTGGTCCCCTCTGTATATTTTTTAATCTGCCTCTTTTGGAGAAAGATTCCTGACCAGTATACAGTGATGTGTTTACTAAAAAGAGACCTGTGCAGAAATTACATACTATCCATCTAAATATGTTTTCATTACACTCTGTCTGTTGATGGAAAGTTCCACTTATAAGATTTTATACATCCAAAAGCTTTGAATTTGACTAGGCTGCCCACTAGTTCATCTTTGAAAAAAGCGTGAAGTTAGAACGCTTCTCCAAATGCTGCTCTATACACAACGGCATTCAGCAGACAGAGCAGAGTCCCGCATCTCATCCAGATTCACAAACGGGTCTCATTTGAGTCCTCCTAACCTGAGTTTCTTAGCCGCCCTGAGAGCGTGTCATTTGGGCCACATTTCACAGTATTAGTGAAAACATGCCAGCGGTAATTTGGCATTTGAGTACCAGGTCTGTCAGATGGTGGTAGCAGGCGGCTGGGGTGAACAGCAGCAGCAGCGAGCTGAGGGAGCTGGGTGCAGAGCATGAGTGGAGGAATCTGGCTGCCGCCCCTCAGCCTGAGCTCTGAAATCAGGAGCCCCGGCCCTCCAACAGCTACTCCAGGTCCTTCCTGGTAGTCAGGCCATGGCAGCGCTGGAGCCAGGGGCCGGCAGAACCATGGACACCCGCGCAGGTGGGTGAAGGGAAGCCACTGTCCGCCCCCTCCACCTTTCTGTCTCTCCTCCCTCCAGATCCCAGGCTACCTCCTAACAGGTGGCACAGGTGGGGATTAGTGGAGGGAGTCCTAAAGGGTACAAGTTTTCTTTCTGGGAAGATGAATATGTTCTAAAATTAGAGTGTACTGATGTTTTGCAACTTTGTAAATATACTAAAAAAACTATTGAACTGTATGCCTTTAAAGGGTGAACTTTATGGCATGTTAATAAAAATGTTAACATTTTTAAGAGTTAACATTTAAAAATGTTAACATTTTAACATTGAAAAGAGACAGGCAGACATAATTAAGCCTTGTTACTTAGTGCTCCCAACCTTACACTTTTCAGGAGTTAGTCCCTCTCTTTCTATCTCTCTCTGTCTCTGTCTCTCATAGCAAATGATGCATTCACAGACCTTTGGATAACTACATGACCCAATTTCTCCCGGAGAGTCCCAATTTATGCCTCTTGTTCCTGATTAATTCACCTCCCACCATCACCACCTACACTGTTGAAACTGGAACCTTCCAATAGACAAAATGGACAACTGCCCCTTAAGGAGTATTTCACTGCCTCAGGGAGACCCACGGATGATATGTCTACATTGGAACTCAGTGCAGGCAGTGGAGAGAGCCTGTGCATAAGCTGTGTGGAGTGGTTTAAGAGGAGACTCCATCCATGTTGGGAACTGACCTGCCTGGTTTCAGAAGCTGTAACCCCTGCCAAGGCTAAGGCTGAGGGCGCTTGGACCGTAAACCACTAAGGAGACAAAAGCTTATCTCTCTGGCAGGAGCACTGCTTCTGCTCCCTTTAGTTCATCCATAACTGGCTCCCAATACCTGGTCAGTTAGCCAATGATGGGTAAGATTCCCCAAGAGGGGAACGACCTAAGACAGGCAAAATCACGTGGGAGGCCCCCAAGGAAGGACTTTGGGGGGTACAGCAAAAGGGGGTGGTGAACCTCACCCCTCGGCTTTGACAAAGCCTGAGTCCTCATTCTTTCTGCGAGAAGTCTCCTAATCTCTTGGTTGCCTTACTAGCCCTGCCTGACTTAAGCCTGAAACAATGACAGAGGGTGGTGCAGCCCTGTACTGGAAAGAGCGGGTTCCCCAGCTGATCAGGCTTAAGAAAGAATATGTGGAAACTACTTTGTTTAGAATGCTCTCAATTAAATGATAAGGGTCCAAGCAAGAAGTAAGTTTATTCCTCAAAGTTTTACAGCCGTTTAGCTATCTGATCCTGACTCAAAATAGGCCCTCAGAGTTCTTTGTTATCTATTGTTTGATCCTTACTGCCTGACAATGATTAATGACCTTTACCTGTATTCTTGTACAAACGAACCCAATAAAAGCCCATTGAGAAAAAGGCTCTTGGCCCTTCTCCTTTGAGAGATGGGCCACCTTTCCTCCCCAAGCAGATCATGTCTTGGTAGACTTATTCTAATCTTTGGCGGCCAGGGGGGCCCTGTGGGCGGAGCCCCCCTCCACATCCATCCTGCAACTGCCTTTGAAATTGTAGTGTGGGATGTGCCTTTCCAACTGAGGAGCAAAGAAATAAACTTGCAAGCTCCTCTGGCCAGCTGCAAACACCACTGTCCATTTGTTCTAGAGACTGCCTCAAGGCAGCATTGCTTGGGAAAAATGAGATTCATTCTTGTGGTGGAGTGGCACATCAGGTGTCTATGCAGCTTCTATGGATGGGGGTTTTAATCAGAAAAGAAGGTAAAAATAGTCCACAGGCAAAATTGCCACTCAGGGTCATTCTTCAGAATGGGGACTGATGCCCAAAGTGTCTAGTGAGGGTGCCTCTCCTTGTAATGTGAGGACTCCCTGTTTCTTACTGGAGGATTCCAAAATAGGCATTTTTAGGCCAAGGAATCCCATTCAGAGTTGTGAGATATTCCTGTTATGAAAAATTAGTTTTGAAATATTTTGTTTGTGAAGGGATGAAAGGAGCATACTAAAAACCCTGATATTTTTGTTTCTTTTGTGGTTCTCCCACCTCCCCATTGTGGACACTGTTTTTAAGAACAAGAATCCTGTGTGTTAAATCCTATAACTGTAACAGGAGAGGAGCCCCTGCAGTCCAGGTGAGGCCTGTCCAGATTTCCCAGAAGATGTGTCTGCTCTCCGTGGCACAGAGGGCTTTACAGCAGCATTCAGGTCAACCTGTTGCTTCCTTCTAACACTTTCTGAAGGTTTTCCTTATCACAAAAGTAATGTGAACAAATTGTAATCAGTCTAATATAGACAGCTCTAAAGAAAAATTAGATTTCCCCTGCCCTCTCCAAGCTTTTCCAGGCCTGTGCTTTTTCCCTTTGTACAAACATATCATATGCAGAATGTATTTTCCTCTGTCACTGGGTACTTCTAAACATTTATTTAAAATTTCTACTTGTGACAAAATACATAAAACATAAAATTTTCTATCTTAATCACTTTTTCAATGTGCAGCTCAGTAGTGTTAAGTACATTCACATCTCATTCATTGTACATCTGTCACCACCATCCATCTTCGGATTTTTTTTATCTTGTAAAACTGAAACTTTGTCTCCATCCCACAATAGCTTTCCACTCCTGCTCCCCCAACCCCTGGCACCCCCAGTTCTACTTTCTGTCCCTATGAATTTGACTATTCTATGGACCTTGTATAGGTAGAATCATATAGTATTTGTGTTTTCATGACAGGCTTATTTTATTTGGTATAATTTCTTCAAGTTTCATCCATGTTGTAACATCTCTTTTAAGGCTGCATAATATTCCATTGTAGGCATATGCCACATTTTATTTATACATTCAACCATGGATGGACGCTGGGTTGCTTCCTCCTAATTAAGCTATTCATTGAGGACTTCTAAATAGTATATCTGGAAAAGCCTCTACCCAGTCCACTCAACCCTGGAAATGCACAACATATTCTCCCTTGCAGTCATGCATTCATCTATACATGCATTGCTTCACTGAGTGCCCAGGCAGGAGTGTCCAACCCACAGCCCAGGATGGCTATGACTGCAACCCAACACAAAATCATGAATTTAATTAAAACCTTTTTTTTTCCATCAATTTTTTGTTAGTGTTTGTGTATTTAATGTGTGGCCCAAGATAACTCTTCTTTTTCCAGTGTGGCCTGGAGACACCAAAAGTTTGGATACCCCTGATAGAGTTTGCCTGGCAATCCATCAGGTGCTGGTGACACAGGCAGAGATAAAATGGATGTGACCTTGCCCTCATGAAGCAATGTGATTGAGCAGCTCAGACAGACTACAAAGCAAGCAAATCAAACTGTGAGACAAGCTATAAGAGAAATATGCAGTCACTTGCTAGAGTCAGAGAGGAGGGCCAACTACGGTGGTGAGGATGACATGTCTGAGTTGAAGGTTAAGCTAAGATTGCTGGGATTTACAGCCAGACCTGCAGACAGGTGTGTTTGGGGTAAAAGGGGACTTCTCACTGGAGAAAATTCCCTGGAGTGGAGAAGAGCTTGGCATAAGAGGGCACAGGGAAGAGGCATACAGGGAGAGGTGTGCCAGGTACTCAGAGAGCTAGAGAAAGAGTGGCAGAGATGAGAAGGGAGGAGATGGACAAGCTCAGGCGTGATTTGGAGTGCATTCTATGTGCATAGGGAAATCTCTAAAGGCTTTAAGCTGAGGTGTGGCAGGACCTCACCTAGGTCATGTTAAAAAAATTGCAGGGGGTGCCCTGGGAGAAGGATAGTTTGAAGGGGAGCAGGAAGGGAAGTAGGAAAACCATTAAGGTGGCTACTGCAGATGTCCAGGCATAAATAAAGGAGACTAGACCTGGAGTAGTGGTAGTAGAACTTGGAAAAGTGGATAAATTTTATATATATTTGGGAACTAAATCAATGGGACTTACAGGTGGGTTAGGTATTGGAAATGAGAGAAATGAAATTAAGACAATGCCTTTCTTTTCCATTTCTTTGACTTGAAGGGATTTGTCAGTATGCCAAGTGCAGTGGATTTGATAGGCCCAGCATCCACAGAGCATCTTACAATATGTTTTTTAATGGGGACCTCTTCCTACTCCCACTTCCAACAGCTGCAGAATGCAGGCCCAATTCAGCACCTTTGATTTCCCCTAAACCCACTCTTGTTTAAGCAGTTGTTACTGGGCTGGTGAGCTCCATGGTCACTCTGCGTGACCAGCAAAAAGCTGTTTTGATGGCAGCACGTGCAAAACAGCCAAGAAATGTGGGGATATCATATTTGCCTTTTTTTTTTCAGTCATTTTCCTTAGTACATCCTAGACTTTACCCATTACCTATCTGAACTATTTCTTTTTCAAATATTTCAAAGTTTTAAGTCCTATGATTCAAAGAGAGAGAAACAAAGTAAAAACTACAGTAGTAATAGAAAAATTCTACCCCTCACTATGCCTATCTTTGGGGATGTAATTCCTTATCTTAAAAATTAGAATGTTTCATTCAATTGTCAGTTCTCTTTTTAACTCTACCAATTTGTGACTCCTTATAATAATGATCTATTTTTAGGGACAATGAGATACTTCTGTTTTTAAAACATGAACAACTACCTTTTACCAACAAAAGTCTCAAACTGAAAATTAAATATCATTGCATGAATGGAATGATCTGAATAGAAATATCACAGTAGTTATAACCGTTTCTTTCTTTCTCTTCAAAATTGAAATATAGGAGTTCTACTTCTGGATATGAAGAAATAGTTTGTAGCAGACCAATGTTCTTGCTAGGAAACACTGAAAAAATATAGATAAATTGTAAGTCTACTGAAATGCAATGGTGAGTCATAAGGCACCTCAAAGGAACCATGTTTTAAGGGCCAAAATCCTGGAGAAAAAGAGATATGTGGTGAAGTGAGGGGCAATTTTCTGCACACTGCTTGTTACCCGAAACACCTTCCAATTTTTAGTGTGGAGTGAGAGGCTGAGAATCCAGCAGAGAGGTGAGAAGCCTCGGAAACTGGAGGCTCAAGCATGGGACATCAGGACTATTGGACAGTGGGGATCTGTAGAGGGAGAGGTGGGGAAGGAGGAGTACAGAGAAATGAGGCACTTCCTGAACTGGTGAGCTGAGAGGGAAAAAGAGTAAGATAGACAGCAGGAAGTGCTGAAAGTGAAATGGACCTGAGCCTGCAGCAGGGTGTTTAGGTCACAAACTCACTGCACGTAGTACTCTTTAAGGTAGGAGACTTACGTGACATCTCGGTCAGAGCCTGCTTCATAAATGCAAACTCTGTGCAATTGTAATCCATGGTCACCTTCCTCCAGGTGTCCCAGGCACAGCGATTCTCCTCCAAGCAGATGTGATCAGTCTGTTTGTCTACAAGCCCAGTATCATGCCTTATTTATTTATTTTTCCTCTAGGAGCATCTCTCCTGATTACTCCTGATAACTGACAGAAAAATGTATCACAGGCCAAATTTCTGACTACTTTCTCCTCGGTATTTAAGGGGAAAATGCAAAACTAGTCTGTTTGGATTCTAAACCTAGTGCCCTGTGTGAATTTGAGTATTTATCTGTGCTACATCTGAAAAAAAAATTCAAAGTAACAGTAGTGCTTAGACGATTCGCATGTTGTGAGCATTAAATGAGTTTTGCTATGTCTGGCACACTGCAAGCAATCAAATGATGTTTATTGTCATTCTAATAGACTTATCTGAATTAATAAAAATAACAAGTAGGACTGGCATAAAAGGGTTTTTGCAAAACACAGGTGATTCTCAGTAAGCCTAAATGGAAGGCTTATTGGCTTTAGGGGTCAAAATATGGCCAGAATCTGAACACTCTTAGAATGATCCTTCACAGATGGAAACCATTATGTGGCCAGGCAGCTCTTCATTCAGATTAGTGTTCTGTAAATTCCAACCAGATACACAAAGGCAGGTGTCTAGTCTTAGAGAATATTATCCTAGGGCCAATTAGAGCTTTAATGTGACTTGGCTTCACTGCCAGCTTGTCTGGGGTCACCAGATGGCAGAAGATTCTCACTGTGACAGTGGCTCTTCCTTGGACCAATTACACCTCTGTACTAACGGCTTTCACATTAAGTAAACCATTTAGCTGCTTAAATTTATGCTTGTGTGAGCCCAATAATTTGGGTGCATGTCAACATTCCAGCTGGCTAAAACAAAAATGTGAAGAATCAGTGTAGTTATCTCAAAGATTGGGTGAGTGGAAGACAATTAGGAGCATGTCTATTGTAGCTGTTTCATTTTTTTCAGTTGAGCCTTGAACAACCTAGATTTGAACCCCAAGGTTCGCTTACATGCAGATTGGTTTCAATAAATACTTTCATGATTTTCTTAGTAACATTTTCAGTCCTCTACTTACTTTATTGTAAGAATACAGTATGTAATACGTATAACAAAAATATGTGTTAATTCTCTGTTTATGTTATAGGTAAGGCTTCTGGTCAGTAGTAGCTTAGTAGTTAAGTTTTGGGGGGAATTAGAAGTTATATGTGGGTTTTCTATTGCTCACGGTCAACACCACTAATGTCTGTGTTGTGCAAGGGTCACCTGTACAAATATAACATGATTATTTTAAAGTAAAATCAAATAATAAATAAAAGCATAAAGAAGACAAACTTACCTTTAATTCTACCAACCAGTGGGTATGCTCTTTGAAAATATGATTCATTCTTGGTTTATAATTGTATTTGGAACTGGAGGGTTTTCCCCCAAATCATGGCAGATAAATGAATGAAATGTGAGCTCCAAATCCCATAGAGACTTAGTTACTTACTTACTTAATTTATTTATTTATATTTTTCACTGAATTTATTGGGGTGACATTGGTTAATAAAATTATATAGGTTTTAGGTGCATAATTCCATAATACATCATCTGTATATTGTATTGTGTATTTACTACACCAAGTCAAGTCTCCTTCCATTATCATTAATTCCCCTTTACCCTTTATGTCTATTGGTCATCTGTATGTCCTCTTTGGGGAAGTGTCTATTCAGGTCTTCTGCCCATTTGTAACTGAACTGTTTGTTTTTGTGTGTATGTGTTGTTGTATAAGTTCCTTATAAATTGTGGATATTAACCCCCTGTGGAATGTATCATTGACAAATATCTTCTTCCATTTTTGTTCTTTGATGGCTTCCTCTGCTGTGTAAAACCATTTAAATATAGTCCTATTTATTTTTTCTCTTGTCTGAGGAGATAAATCAGAAAAAATATTTCTAAGAGAAATGACAGTTTACTTTGTCAATGTTTTCTCCTAGGAGTTTTATGGTTTTGATTCTTACATTTTAGTCTTTAATCCATTTTGAGTTTATACTCATATATGGTGTAAGTTTCACTTCTTTTTGCATGTATCTGACCAATTTTTCCAACATCATTTATTATTATGGAGTAATAGACTTACCCCATTCTATGGTCTTGTCTTCTTTGTGAAATATTAATTGACCATAAAGTTGTGGGGTTTTTTATGGGCTCTCTATTCTGTTCCATTGATTTATGTCTGTTTTTATGCCAGTACTATGCACTTTTGATTATGGCCTTGTAATATAGTTTGATATTAGGTACCATGATTGTTCCAACTTTATTCTTCATCCTCAAGATTGCTGTGGCTGTTTGGGGTCTATCGTAATTCCATATAAATTGTTGGAATACTTGTTGTAGTTCTGGGAAATATGCCATTGGTATCTTGATAGGAATTGTGTTGAGTCTGTAGATTGCTTTGGGTAGTATTTTTAATGTTGTTAATTCTTTTTATTCATGAACACGGTATATGCTTCCACTTATTTATCTTCTTTAATTTTTTCCTTCAGTGTCTTATAATTTTCCAAGTACAGGTCTTCTACATCTTTGGTTAAATTTACTTTTAAGTATTTTATTTTTTTCATGAATTGTAAATGGGATTTTCTTAGTTTCACTGAAAGTTCATTACTAGTGTATAACAATGAATCTGATTTCTAGATACTGTAGTTCCATGTTTAATGTGCAATTTTTTTGCCCACATTTTTGAGGGGAAAATATGGATGTACATTATACATTTGTATAATGATTATATACCATGGATATAATAATGGGTATGTAATAACATGTGTAATGTGTACAAAAAAATGTGAGTGCACATTATACATAGGAGCACATCATGTATAACAAAATATGGTATTTATTTTGTATCCTGCTACTTTATTGAATTTGTTTATCAGTTCTAGTAGTTTTTGGTGTAATCTTTAGGGTTCTCTATATAGAGTATTATCTAATATGCAAATAATGACAGTTTTACTTCTTTTTTCCAATTTGTGTGACTTTTATTTCTTTTATTTTTTACAAATATTTTATTTTATTTTTTAAATATATTTTACTGATAATGCTATTACAGTTGTCCAACTTTTCCTCCTCTTTATCCTCTTCCACCCTACATCCACCCTTACACCAGCATCCCCACCCCCTTAGTTCATGTTCATGGGTCATATATATAAGTTCTTTTGATTCTCCATTTCCATACTATTCTTAACCTCTCCCTCTGTACTTTGTACCTACCAATTATGTTTCTTATTCCCTGTACCTTTTCCCCCATTTCTCCTCTCCCACTCCTCACTGAAAACCCTCCACATGATCTCCAATTCTGTGATTCTGTTCCTTTTCTAGTTGTTTGCTTAGTTTGTTTTTGTTTTTGTGTTTTAGGTTCAGTTGTTGATAGTCGTGCATTTGTTGTCATTTTACTATTTGTATTTTTGATCTTCTTTTCCTTAGATAAGCCCCTTCAACATTTCATAAAATATGGGCTTTGTAATGGTGAACTCCTTTAACTTGACCTTATCTGGGAAGCAGTTTATCTACCTTCCCATTCTGAGAGCTTTGCTGGATAGAGTAACAACCTTGGATGTAGGTCCTTGCCTTTCAAGAGTTCAAATATTTCTTTCCAGGCCCTTCTTTCCTATAAGGTTTCTTTTGAGAAATCAGCTGATAGTCTTATGGCAATGCCTTTGTTGGTAATGGTCTCATTTTCTCTTGCTGCTTTTAAAATTCTGTCTTTATGTTTAATCTTGGGTAATTTGATTATGATGAGTCTTGGTTTGTTCTTCCTTGGGTCCAATTTCTTTGGGACTCGGTGAGTTTCCTGGACTTCCTGAAAGTCTATTTCTTTTGCCAGATTGGGGAAGTTGTCCTTCATTATTTTTTCAAATAAGTTTTCAATTTCTTGCTCTTCCTCTTCTCCTTCTGGCACCCCTATGATTTGCATGTTGGAACATTTAAAGTTGTCCTAGAGGTTCCCGAGCCTTTCTTCATTTTTTTTTTAATTCTTGTTTCTTTATTCTGTTCTGGCTGAATGTTTTTTTCTTCTTTCTATTCCAAGTTCTTGATTTGATTCCCAGTTTCCTTGCTTCCACTGTTGGCTCCTTGTATATTTCTCTTTATTTCACTTTGCATAGCCTTCACTTCTTCCTCTCTTTTGCATCTGTAACACTTGTTTCTGTGAGCATCCTGATTATAGTGTTTTGAACTCTGCATCTGATAGTTTGGCTATCTCATTTAGTTATTTTTTCTGGAGCTTTGATATGTTCTTTCATTTGGGCCATTTTTTTTTTTTGTCTTGGCACACCTGTTACATAGTAAGGGGTGGAGCCTTAGGTATTCGCTAGGGCGGGGCAACTCACATTACTGCAATGTGGCACTGAATGTGGGAGAGGTGTCTGGGAGTGAACAGTGCCACTTGCTCAGCCCTCAACTGGCTTTCAGTCATTTCCTCCACTATCCACAAGCAAATTGGGCCCTTTTGGTGCTGATTCTCAGGTGGGTGGGTTTGTGTATATTCTACGACCCTTAGGGTCTCTCCAACAAACTCTCCTGTGAGGCTGGGAGTTTCTCCTGCCATCTCAACCTCCACAGTTTTTTTTTCAGTCAGAGTCTTTGAGTATTTATTTCCCTGCACTGGAACCCTGGGTTGTTCATCTGCCTCACTCCCCAGTTGTTCCCCCTGGTTTATCTGCATGCAAATATGGCACCACTTGCTCTGCCAGCTGCCACTTGCCCCAGTTCTCCAGTCATGGACTTGCGTCCACTCTGCCCTGGCTCCCTATCTTTCCTCCTCCTATTGGTCTGGATGAATATTTCTTCTTTAACTCCTTGGTTGTCAAACTTCCATATAGTTCAATTTTCAGGCAGTTTTTTTTTTTTTTTTTTAATTTGCTGTTGTCCTTCTTTTGGTTGTGCAAGGAGGCACAATAGATCTACTTATTCCTCCATCTTGGCTAGAATCTGATCTGTTCTTTTATTTGGGCTATATTTCTTTGTCTCTGTGCATGCATTACATTATAAGAGGTGGAGCCTTAGCTATTCACCAGGGTGGGGCAACTCACTTTGCTGCATTGTGGCACTCTATGTGGGGGAGGGGTCTGAGAGGGAACAATGCCACTTGCTTCCCGGTCGCCCTGCTTTCATTCACTTCCTCCAGACTTTTGTTTCTTATTCTTTTCTGATTCCTGTGGCTAGGACTTCCAGTTCTATGTTGCACAGGAGTGATGAAATCAGATATCCCTGTCTTGTTCCCAATCTTAAGGGAAACATTTTAGTTTTTGTCCTTTGAGTATGATGTTAATGTAGTTTTTTCATATGTGTAGGTATGTTCCCCTTATTTCCACTTTGCTGAGAGTTTGTATCATAAAGGGTGCTGGATTTTATCAAATAATTTTTCTGTATCTATTGATATGAGGATTGTATTTTTATCCTTTATTCTGTTTATGTGGTTTGTAACATTTATTGATTTGTGGATATTTTACCAACCTTGCATCTCCAGAATAAATCCCACTTGCTCATTGTGTGTCATCTTTTTAATGTATTGCTGGATCCAGTTTGCTAGTATTTCATTGAGAAATTGAGCATCTATGTTTATCAGGGATATTGTGCTATAATTTTCTTTCTTTGTAGTGTCTTTATCTGATTTTGAGTTAGGGTAATGCTGACTTTGTAAAGCGAGCTTGGGAGTATTTCCTCCTCTTAAATTTTTTGGAAGAGTTTGAGAAGAATAGGTGGTAGTTCTTCTTTGAATATTTGTTAAAATTCTCCTGTGAAGCCATCTGGTCTAGCACTTTTGTTTGTTGGGAATGTTTGATTACTGCCTCAATTTCAGTGTATTCAGTCTATTTTCTGAGTCTTCCTGATTCAGTTGTGGAAGATTGCATGTTTCTAGAAATGTATTTCTTACAGATTTGTCCAATTTGTTTGTATATAGTTGTTCATAATATTTTCTTACAGTGCTTTGTATTTCTTTGGTAGAAGTTGTTGCTTTTCCTCTTTCATTTCTGATTTTATTTATTTGTGCCCTCTTTGTTTTTTCTTAATGAATCTGGTTAAAATTTTTTCAATCTTGTTTATCTTTTCAAAGAACTAGATCTTGGTTTCATTGATCTTTTGTATTGTTTTTTAGACTTAAATCTGTTTATTTCTGCTTTGATCTTTATTATTTTTTTTCTTCCACTCACTTTGGGCTTTGTTGTTCTCTTTCTAGTTCCTTTAGGTATAAAGTTAGATTGTTTATTTGAGATTTTCCTTGTTTCCTGATTTCCCTCTTAGAACTGCTTTTGCTGTATCCCAATGGATTTTTAGGTTGTTGAGTTCTCATTTTTATTTGTTTAAAGGTATTTTTTTATTTCTTCCTTTATCTTATTATTAAATCATTCATTGTTTAGCAACATATTATTTAGCCTCCATGTCTTTGTGTGTTTTTCTGTTTTTTTTCCCTTGTTATTGATTTCTAGTTTCATTTCTTTATGGTCAGAGAAAATGCTTGATATGATTTAAATTGTCTTAGATTTATTGAGACTTGTTTTGCATCCTGACACGTGGTCTATCCTAGAAAATGTTCCATGTGCACCTGAAAAGAATCTGTATCCTGCTGCTTTGGGGTGAAATGCTCTGAAGATATCAATTAAATCCATCTGACCTAGTGTGTCATTTAAGGCTGCTATTTCCTTGTTTATTTTCTGCCTAGAAGTTCTATTCATTGATGTTAATGGGGTGTTAAAATCCCCTACTGTGACTTTATTACTGGTTGTCTTTCCCTTTATGTCCATTAGATTTACTTTATATATTTAGGTGTTACTATGTTGGGTACATAAATGTTTACTAGGGTTATATCTTCTTGTTAGATTGTTCCCTTTATTATAAGGTAGTGCCCTTCTTTATTTTATAGTCTAATTAGTCTGATATGAGTATTGATTACCCAGCTTTTTTTTCATTTTTATTTGCATGTAATATCTTTTTTCATCCCTTTACTTTTAGTCTGTGTATATCTTTTGTAATGAGATGGGTGTCTTGAGATCGTATATATGGGTCTTTTTTTCTTATCCATTCAGACACCCTATGAATTTTTATTAGAGCATTTAATTCATTTACATTTAAAGGGATTATTGATAGGTATGTATTTATTACCATTTTATTCTTTTACCTCTCTTTTTTTTTCTTCTTCTTCCTCTTAAAAATGACCCTTTAACATTTCTCATAATATTGGTTTGGTGGTAATGAACTTCTTTAGCATTTTTTTTTCTGGGAAGCTCTTTATTTCTCCTTCAATTTTAAATGATAGCCTTGCTGGGTAAAGTGGTTGTGGTTATAGGTCTTTGCTTCTGATCATTTTGAATATTTCATGCTAATCCTTCCTGGCCTGAGATTTTTCTGTTTATAATTCAGTTGACACACTTAGGAGAGCTCCCTTGTAGGTAACTAAATGTCTTTCTCTTCCTACTTTTAGGATTTTCTCTTTGTCTTTAACCTTTGCCATTTTAACTATGATGTGTCTTCGTTTGGGCTTCTTTTGGTTTATCTTGTTTTGGACTCTCTCTGCTTCATGGTCTTGTGAGTTATTTTCCTTCACCATGTGAGGAAAGTTTTCAGTCATTACTTCTTCAAATAGGTTATTGGTACCCTGCTCCCTTTCTTCTCCTTCTGGTACCCGTATGTTGTTGATGTCGATATGCTTCTGTTGTCCCAAAGGTCCCTTAAACTGTCCACATTTAATTTTTTTCTCTGTCCTACTCTGATTGTGTGTGTTCTCTACCTTGTTGTCCAAATCACTGATTTGATCCACTGCTTTATCCATCCTGCTGTTCATTCCTGCTCTTCAAGTGTGTTCTTTATTTCAGGTTCTGTAGTCTTCATTTCTGACTGGTTCTTTTGAATGGTTTCATGTTGTTGTTTTTTTTTTTTTTTCATGCTGCTGTAGTTCTCACTAAGTTCCTTATAGTTTTCATTAAGTTTCTTGAGTATTTTTATAACCATTCTTCTAATCTCTGCATTTGGTAAATTACTTGTCTCCAGTTTATTTAGCTATTTTTTTCTGGAGATTTCTCCTTTTTTTTTTCATTTTGGGTATGTTTCTTTGTCTTCCCATTTTGGTTGCCTCTTTGTGTTTATTTTTATGTATTAGGTAGATCTGTTATGACTCCCAGTTTTTGTGGCGTGATCTTATGTAGCAGGTGTCCTATGGGACATAGTGGGGCAGTCTTCTTGATCACCTGCACTGGGTGTTCCAGGAATGTTCCTGGTGTGGGTTATGTGGGCCTTCCTGTTTTAATTGAGGCTTGTTTCTATTGGTTCATTCATGCCTGGGGTGAATTTTGAGGTTGGCTGTTTGCGAAGATCAACCCCATTCACAGTGTACACGTTGCTGTGTAAGTGCTGATCATACAGAGCAGAATTTGGCCTCAACAGGGTCTGGCACCTGCTGAGATCTTCCTTTGGATATGCTGCTTGTGAAGCTAATGGGATCCTGCTCTGATGTTGTCTGAAGCTGGCCACTGGGTCTATGGTTGTGGGTGTCTAGGAAGATATTCTGCTTCAGACCAATATCAACCATTGTCTGTGACTAGCCCTGAGCAACCTATTTAGAGCTACAAAGCAACCCTTTGCTGGGCCTGGCTTTGCACAAGAAGCATCAAGCTACATACCAAAAGTGGCTTTTCTCAGCACTGAGCCTGGGGGAAGGTTAACAAAAGTGACAAGGAACTTGGAGATCTGCATCCACCTGCCTTCACTTGCCAGGTCCTTGTTGGGCTCAGTCCCTGAAAAAGCCTCTGATAGTATTCAAGTTGCATGAGTTATGTTCTAAGTGAGTCACCAGGTAGAGGTAAGTGGTGTTTACCAGACTGATACAGGTTCAAACTCAGTGCCAGTACTGGGTCTGAAGCCTCTCAGCAAATATTCCTGGGTATACCAAGTTTAGCTGCCACCCACTGGGTGCTCACAAACTGTTGTGGATAGAGTTTCAAGGAGTCATCAGTGTGAGGCCAGCAGAGGTTATGAGTTCCAAATAGACTAAGATTTGGCCATGTGAAGGGAGGGCTCTGCACTGCTCCAGCATTCAAGGGAAAAACTTCCCTCATCCTAGAGTCACACAGCTCTGTCTGTTCCAGATTCTGCCAGGAAGTCTATCTCAACAGGGTTGGGAGCTGCCTAGAGTCAGGAGATGGGGAGGTGACATTTAGTCTTGGGGAAAGTTGGAGGAAGCAATCACTGCCCCAGAGCCACACAGCTAAATCTTATCCCAGATCCTGCCTAGATCTTGGCAGCATGGATCCACCAGGAGTCAGGAAGGTAATGCTACTGGGACCCCAGAGAGTGGGACTAGCATATCTCCCATGAGGGGGAGGAACAAGTCAGGCTCACAAAAGTGGGGTTATGACCCCTACTCCAAAGACACACCCCAAGTCTACCTACACCTCTACAATCTAGCCCAGGCAGCTAACTCCTCAAAAGAGTGTAAGCTCTGCAGGTTGTGGCCACAGAGATTATGGAGGGCGGGGCTATTGCATTTCCATAGGCTGATGCCATATGGAGGGGCATGTTCCATGCAATAAAGATGGCATATGTGGTATAGGATAGTGACTTAGCACAGGTGTTCCAGCTGCTTTCTCCTCAGTTCTCTTCCCAGAGCCACAAATCTTTGTCTCTCCTTGCACAATTCCAGTCCACTCAGCCCTCCCTTTGTTAGAGCCCAGCATGAGTGGCTCACAATGAGATTTTGTGCATTGGCCCTTTAGGAGGGTGCCTGTGTCTCTAGCAGACTCCTGTCACTCCCTGGCAGGCAGGATATGCACTGATTTTCATAGCCCGATGTTATGTGGGTGCCTCTTCTTGGTTCTGGTGCTCCGGTCAGGGGAACCTGGTTTGGAGTTGAAAACACTTGTTCCTCAGGGGGAGCCTTTGCAGCTGTGAGGTCTTTCTAGAATCTTAGCCACCACATATGGGAGTGGGGCCAGCCCTTTTTGTGTCTCTACCCTTATCAGCCTCAATGTGGCTTCTTTTGTAAATTCTTTTATTTTATTATTGTATTTTATTTTTTTATTGTTGTTCAAGTACAGTTTTCTGCCTTTTCCTCCCACCTGTAAATTCTTGGTTATAAGGCTTCTCTTCAACTAGTCTTCAGTTGGTTATTCAAGTTGACTGCTCTATATTTTAGTTGTATAATTCCAGTTTTGTCTTGGGAGGAGTTGACTCCCATAGAGACTTTAATAATTAAAATTATAAGTCCTGTTTATAACATACTTCATTTAAGGCTAGTCAAATATTGAGAAAATAATTTTGGTAACACATTAAATGGCAGGTTATAAAAAACATGTTACATGCCATGCTTGCTCATATTTTCTCAGAGGAATTCTAATACTTGTATCACTGTTGAGACAAGGGAATTTTATTCTTGCCCCAGCCACAATTGAAGGTTGATAAGCTGTCTATCTACAACCTTCCTAAGTCTAGTGATTTGGGCAAAGCAATGCTTATGAGACAGTAGTAAGCATGTATTTTCTTTTCTGTCATCTCATAAGGCTATTTGTTCCCTTTTCTGTATAATCCAACTACAAACCTGAGGATCAACTTATAATGCTGGAACTTACAGACCTGAGGTCATTTAAATCACTTACTTTATCTGCTGGAACTTGTAAGTTCTGTGCTTTTATAGAAATATAAAACATATCAAGAAGTTTAGGATTCTATCTCCTGCTGTTTCATGGTGGCCATCCCTCCCTCTGCAGTGGGGAAGCATTTCTTTTCCTATTCTCTTCCTATTAGGAGAGGTCCCAACACTTGAGTTCTTAATCCCCAACTTTTCCTGTTGTTTTTTTTCCCTGCAGATATTGCCACATCAGTATTTTCTCTGCCTATAGGAACAGCATCTACCATGCAAAAAGAAAGAAGGAAGCAAGCCTTCTGTGAATGAAAGCCCTTCTGTAGACATTAACCAGAGATACTCATTCCCTTTATAAAGTTCCTTCAAAAGCAGGTTGCTTGATTTACTTTCATTCCTCATTTTTATCCTTTACTTCTGGCTCTCTGATATAAAGCTTGTTTAGACTGTAGGAGTTCTCCAAAGGCCTTTTTAATTGTTTTCTCATTCTACATACAAACACACACACAATTTTACGTATTACTTGATACCCTAAGTTAATTGCTGATGATTCTCAAATCTAAAACTCCAAACCATACTTTTATTTTGAGGCTTTCCCTGTATCCAATTTCTTACTAAATCTGGACATTGCTGTTTAAACACTTTTCCAGGCCTACTAGACCTGTTCCTTCTGGAATCCATGTTGCTGAATAGTGCCACATCCCACTCACCATTCGACACCACACCTAAGGTTGAGCCAGATGCTATCTGGCATCTGGATTCCCAATGCAAACGTGGCTCCCAATTCCTGGTTTCCCAATTCCATTAGTTATCCAAACCTCAAGGTCTCCCTTGTATATCTTTCATTATCACTATTTTACTGCAGACTCCAACCATGTCTTCCCACCCATATTTAAACATCATTTATAGCCTTGGCTGATGTGGATCAGTGGTTTGAGTGACAGTTTATGAACCAAAGGGTCATCAGTTTGATTCCCAGTCAGGATACATTCTTGGGGTGCAGGCCAGGTCCCCAGTAGGGGCCATGGCAGTGGCAAACACACATTGATGTTTCTCTCTCTCTCTTCCTCCTTCCCTTTCCCTCTCTAAAAATAAAATCTTTTAAAAATAAACATCATTTATAATAATTGTGAAATATAGCACATAAGAAAGTAGCATAAAACAAATATATAGTATATAAAAAAATAGCCATGTAATCAGTATTGAGGTCAAGGAAAAGAACATTCTAGTATTCCAGAAATCCCTGAGTTGTCTCTTTTGGATAACATCCTCTTCCTCTTTCTAGGGGCATCACTACACTGGATTTAGGAGCATCATTCCTTGCTTTTCTCCTTAGTTTTGCCACCTATGCCTGCACCTCTAAACAATGGAGTGCAACTTGTCTGTTTTGTGAGCGGAGTATATTCTTCTATTTCTTCATTTTCATTTTCTTACACTTTTTAAATTTACCAATATGAATTTGAAATTTTTCAATATTATAGGTCATATTCAATGCATGACATGAATATTGTGTACTTTTTTCCATCGTTCCTTTGGTGGGTACTTGGTGGATCCTGGTTTTGAGCTGATTACAGTGACACCACTGCAGACACACACTCAGTGTGGATGGATCCCTTGGTATGTGTGTTTGAGAGCCCCGGGATGCATTCCCTGGGATGGGTTGGGTGCCACTCCCAATTACCACTTGGAGTGCAGATATTACATACATTTTGAAGTGATTTTTTGCAATAGCTGATTCATTCCTCTCTCTTTCTAAGTGACTTTTTTCCTTTTGCCTATCACACCAAGGAACTTTCCAAGAAACACATCTGATGATGTTCCTTTTCTACTTAGCATTTTCTCCATGGCTCTCCTTGGCCTTGGACAATATCTAAACTCTCTAGCAATGGTAGTTAGGGCTTACTGCGGTCAGACCTCTGCCCAGCCCTCCAAACTCCAACTCTGCCATTTGTCTATTGCAACCCAATTGATGACCCACACAGTAGTGCCTAAAGCTGCTGAAACACAACATGTGTTTGTCAGGTACTTAACATGTAATTTTCTTTCAATCAAATCTTCTATGAGAACATTTCCTTATCCCCAGCCTCAGTCCCAGGAAAGTCCCTAGTATTCTGAAATCACTTGGGCATACGAGTATCATGGCAGCCATGGAGCTGTGTTGGAAGTGTCTATTTATATTGTACTTATTCATATCCTGTCTTCTTATAAAAGGTGTTGATTAGGTAAAATACAATGAAGATGGAGCCACATAAGTAGATAAAAAGCAGAGTAAAGTCAAGTGTGGCTAGATTACATGATAAAGAGAGAACATTGAAAACCAGGTACACAAACTATGGGATTCCATATGGCCATTAAAATGGTATCGTAGGTAGATACTGAGAATCAGGTATCACAAAGTGGGTAAGTGTCTTCTCTACCACAAAGCAAGCTGGGGAATGTATCTCTGTATTCTCAGTGCTTGGGACCGAGTTGGTACAGTGGAATCAGGTGAATGTTGAAGTGGACACATAAGGTCCACCTAAAGGTTCACCTTTAGGAATTACAACCTCATCTGTGTATTGCAGAATAAAAATGGTACATACAGTTAGAGTCAATGGATCATCTGGAAGGATGTGTTATCTGCAAGCTGTAGTTGCTAACTCAGCTGTCTACAGGGATAGTCTGTTAACAGAAACTGCTAAGGCTGACTGGAGCAGGAGCTTTGGGGTTCTTGTAGGCTCTGATGACTATGAGAGCCCATGTTGTGTGTGAGACAGGGTCTCACCACTACAATATTATACTGCTGTCCAAGAAGAAACAGATGCTTGGATATTTTATATGTGATATTTTCTGGCTTTTAAGTGTTGACAACTAATTTTGTGACTCAGCAATTTTCAATCTTTTTCATCTTATGGCACACAAAAACCAATTACTAAAATTTTGTGGCACCCAAAATATATATTTTTTGCTAATCTGACAAAAATAGGTATAATTTTGATCATTCACACCAAATGGCTATTGTTGTGTTGGCTGTTGTCATCTTTTGTGTATTTGACAATCTAAAGGAAGAGGTCGGTGCTCCTAACTAAGTAGGAACTGCATGTTTAAAAAGTTCTTGATGCACACCAGTGTGCAGGCCATGACACACTAGTTGAATATGACTGTTGTAATTTACATTTTTAAAATGACATACAGGTCCCTCTTTATCCCATCCCCTCTCCCTTCTGATCACTGTCAGCCTGTTCTCAATTTCAAGAGTTTACAGAAACAATTATAAAGGACATGTGGACAACAACAAAGGGGGGTGGAAATGGGGGAGGGAGGTGGGGAGGGTTGGGGTGGTGGGAGGGTGGGGGTGAAAGACAGAAAACTGTACTTGAAAAACAATTTAAAAATTTTTACAATAAAAAATAAATTAAATAAATAAATAAAATGACATACAGGTCCTTACTGATAGGCTAGGCAAATCTTAATGGCATTCTTCCTGGAGTTGACTGAAAGTAAAGACAATGCTGGAGGGTCTCCTAAATCAAATAAACACAAAGAAAAGAAAAAATAGCTAAAACAACTCATTAGACTTAAATATTCACATTTTCCAGTTTTCCTGGAAAAAAATTATAACCGTTATTAAAAGAGCACTCAGGGTTTGGGAACTTGTGGCATAATAAGATATATTTGGTGTATGTCCCTAGTTCATAGTACACAACCTCTAAAACCCAAGGATATCCAGAGTAATTATTGTCTTGTTTGTTAATGAGATAAGTGATAGATGGCTTTAAATGGGGGACTGGTCTCCAGAAAGGCCAAGTATTGATTAAAGGATTGGAACTTTTAGCACACCCCCAGAACTCCCATCAGGGAGGGGAAATGGAGTGGAGATTGAGTTAATAACCAGTGGCCAATGACTTAATCATGTCTCTATAACGAAACCTCCATTAAAATGCCTTGACGATGGGGTTTGGGGAGCTCCTGGGTTGATCAACAGAAGTACTGAGAGGGTGGTACTCCTAGAGAAGCATGGAAGCTCTGCATCCCTCTTCATCTGGCTGTTATGAGTTGTATCATTTTAATAAACTGGTAATCTAGTAATTAAACTATTTTCCTGAATTCTGTTACCTGCTTTAGCAAATTACCAAAGCTGAAAAAAGGCAGCTGTAGGAACAAACCCCTGAGACTGTAGCCAAATTGGACAGAAGTATGGGTACCCTGGGCACCCAATACTTGTACTGGAATCTGAAGTGAGGACAGTTTTATAAGATTGAGCCCTTAAACCTATGGGATCTATAATAACTCTGGATATTAGTGTCAGAATCAGAATTGGATAGACTTGTGGGACAGTTGCTGACTACAGAGTTGGAAAACTGGTTGTTGGTGTAAAAAAGACCCCACACATTTGGTGTCAGATGTATCATGAGTGAACACAGGCCAGTGAAGTATTATAAACTATTAATAACTGTTTTCAATGATCCAGAGAAGGCCAGCAGGTAGAAAATGATTTGAGGTCAACATGGGGTCATAAACTGGCTTCATTTATGATCACTGCCTGAGAGTTTACCACAAACACAGGGTGCACATCAGAGATAAACCTGTTATATAGTCATCTCTTGGAAATTGCATCCCCTTCCTTCAAACCACTGGCTGAGTCTTATTCAAATTGTATGAACCAAAAGAATGTATCCTGCTGTTTATTGTCTCTTTAACTTGATTTGGGAAATCAGGGAAATTTAATCTCTAGCCAATAAGAGAAGGTTTTAACTTCATTTCTCTAGGAAAAATGCACTAGAATGGAAGATATGAATATTCTTTTCTATTATGCAACTCAAGGTATTAAACTCAATAATCAATACTTTCCCATTTCCAGTTCTCTATAGTAATGTTATGCCTAAAAACAATGTAAAGGTTTCTCAGAACATTTTTTTATATTCAGTAAAACAGACAATTGTCATCCTGTTAGCTTATGTAAATTATGATTTTTAGTTCAATTGCTGTATCTTTGATTCTGAAATCTCCCAATTCTAGGGAAATAAATTTTGAGAGAAAGGAGAACATGTTTACAAAGTAGCTCATTTAAACATAGAACAAAATAACCCTGAAAGGTACATTGGAAACTGAACCATTTTCTTAGAATGTAAAGGAAAATACCAGGTCAAGAGACACTACAAAGGCAGGGGGTATTTAGGAACACATCACTGGAAGCTTTTACAGCACCCGTGGGCTCCTGTTCTGGGACCTCCTCCTCCCACCTGTTTCCTGCCCTCACCCTTTGACCCTTTTTGATGTGATGAATTCTAATTAAGAGCCTATGACTGAGGTCAGCCTCCAAATGGATTGTGCCTACCTTTCAACCACCCCACCTCATCCCTGCTTACATGCATCACTGAGAGGTGTCCAAAGATCCTTCACCCTCCAGTGTCTTTGTAAGTACTAAGGTGACCCTATGGCACATCCTCTTCTCCTACCACACCATTTGCTGGGCCCTTTTTCCTCAAGCTCTCTTTTGATCTTTGCTTTCACCTTTGGACACCTGCCTATCCTTCAGGTTCACAGTCTTCACTACAGACATATCAAGAAGACGCTAGTTTTTTTTCTCATGTGCTGCTTTCTTTAGGACCAGGAAATAGAGTTGATGCTTTTTCCTTCTTATTGCCCCTTCCAAACTTTTACTCTCCTTCTTTTCTAATCAAAACTCCTTGATCCTGAAGGAAATGCCCCATCTGTCTCTTCCATCCATCATTGCTTAGTGCCACTATTTCCTCGGTCATTGAAGACAATCCATCCCGCAACAGATTTGTGTCCTACTCCATTCTGGTCACATTCACAGTAGTGTCACCAACATCATGGTTTCTCTGGAGTAGCTTCAGTTTAGACCTATTGTTCTGTAGTAATTACTCTTGACACCTTGCTCGTTCTCAAAAGTGTTACAGTTTGGACAACACATTAAATTTGTCACCTTTGGATGACCCATATATCAGCCTTCTGTCACTTTTTCATTTTTATCCACTTTCTTCTCTTCCTCACTATAGCTAGTAACTTCATATCCTATGTGCTCCCCAGCATATAAAATATCAACTCTGAGCCTCCTAAAGCATGAACACTGACTTAACATTCTTTCAGTTGTCAAACAATTTAAACTCCACTGAGAACTTCCATTCAATGATCTCTCCACCTCCCTTCATGGACTCTGATTACAATTAACTCCCTAATCAACCTGCCCTCATTATAGTTACCTTCCAAAACTCTAACCTGCTTCATCTTAAGTATTTTTATTCTTTCTGGTTGTACCCAAGCAGAACTTGACTATAAAACTGTTACTCAACTGGACTGACTAGTTTTATTATAAATCATAACCACAAACTTCAAATGGACATTAATGCTATGAATCAATTCTTTTCAGTTTCATTCATCTGCAGTTTGCTAGGTTGCCAGGCAACCAACTTGAAGATAGTTCAATGGAGCTTATACCATCTGAAAAACAGAAAGAAAATAAACTGGAAAAAAATGAACAGAACTTCATGGACCTACATAAAAACCCAACATTTGTAGCCTCAGGTCCCAGACAGAGAAGAACACAGAAGTGAAAAAGTGTGTGTAAAAACAATGGATGAAAACTCCCTAAATTTGCCAAAAGATAAAAATCTATTGATTCATAAAGCTAAACAAATACCATATAGGATAAACCCATAGAAACCCATACCAAGTCACCACAATTAAGCTTCTGAAATCTTAACACATACACACACACACAAAATAAAGCAGACAGAGATTGGCCATTGAATACATTGATGCACTATTAGGTGGTAACACCAATTCACATGACAGTGGACTTCTCATCAGAAATCATAGAATCCAGAGGAAATGGCACATCATTTTCCAAAGGCTGAGAGAAAAGAACTCTCAACTGTGGAGTCTAAATCCAGTGAAATTATCTTTCAGGGATAAGGAGAAAACAAAGAACTTTTCCTATAAAGAAAAACTGAAAATAGTTGCCCCCCAGAAGACCTACCCCTAAGGATTATTAAATGTTCTTCACATAGAAGGGAAAAGCTAAAAGAAGCAAAGTTGGAGCATCAGGAGGGAGGAAGGAACAGGGGAAAGAACAGAAATATGGACATGTAAACTAGACTACTTTTCCTCATCGGCTTTTAAACTCATATTTGATGAATGAGACACATTGTAACACCATGAAATCTTTAAGACAAAGATATTTAAAATGGGGAAAGTGAAAGAACCTAAATGAATGTTAAGTTTTTACATTTCACTTAAAGTAGCAAGACACAACGTCTAATGTTGCCATTCAGAAATCCTCCTTAACACCATGTCCTCTCCATTGCTTCTCCATCCCACTGTCAGTTCATAGCAACTCTTCTAAGAGACCTTCTCTCATTAACCTACTGCAATGTTTTTTCTCTTTCAACCACTCCACCAAAACTGGTCTTTTCAAGGTCACTTGCAATTCTGTCAAAAGTACACATCAACTGACACTTTCCCAAAGTGCCTCAGTATCAAAGGCATTTTCCTTTCAGCTGCCTCTGATGGTGGGATTACTCAAAACATTATTTTTCAGAGTCACCTTCCTCATTACCTTTGGCACCCTGACAATAGAGCTATAATAGCTTTGTACATTAAAGCACAAATACCCCTAATATCTCAGACTGTGGTTGGTATTTTATCATCTGTTACTGGGAGCTGAAACATTGAAACACATAAAATTAAAATCTCCTCAGTTCTATTGATGTCTTACCTTTGACACATCACTGAAATCTGACAGAGCTATGGGAAATGGCAATCTGGCCATTTAAATTCCAAAAGCGTGGAACAAAGCCACAAATTGTCACTGTATACCAAATGAAGTCTGAACAAGAGTTAGGCTATATTTTCATTTCACTCAAATTTTTTTGATGTTGTATAAGATAATGGTAATTCTAGATGCAGAGTAAAATTTAGTCTTTTTATTCATCCGTATGTTGACAGCACTTTGAACTGAACTTCAAGTATTTTGAGTACAGTTTCAGTTTGTAAAGGTGCACAGAACAACTTCTAGTGGAGTGAGTTATCTATGGTTTAGGAATCCTGTTTTTACTGAGCAGTCTTTTTTTTTAATTTGAAAAAAAGGAGGTAGAGGTACAGAGGTATGTATATGAAATGTGTATGAGAAGGAGAAAGATATAGAGAGAGAATGTCAAGCAGGCAAATGAGAGTAAAAAGAAAACTTTGGACTCCACAAACATGAATTCAAATCTCCAGAATATAACCCTGGGCAAGTCACATAGCTTCTCTGAGTCTCATCTGTGAAATGGGAAGATAAGACCAAGCTGTAGCATTGTTGGGATGTGATAGTTGCCAATCCTGATCATTATATCTTGCTGCCCTCTGATCTCTATATTGAAGAACTGAAAAACAGCTTTTATTGTCTTCACTGGGCTGGGGGAGGGGGTGGCCATGACTTAGGAGCAGAGTGACTCCTGTCATCTCCATGTTGAACATGTGATTTTCACTGTGAAGTCTGTAGAGCTCTTTGATCTTCCACATGGCACCAGGAAGCTTTGAAGTTGGTGCTTTGGACTGGTCTCTGAGCAGCAGAGATGAGCAGAGTACACTGTTTCTGTGAGTTGTTCATGTACCATGGGCTGAAACTAAACCTTGACTCTTCCTTGCACTGAGACTTTAAGATGTGTGTTATCTTGGTATAGCCTAGTGTCTGCTGTGTCAGGGGTCAGAAAAGTCAGAGGCTTTTATGGGCAAAGGCCACAAATGCTGATGTTGCTCCTGCTTCTGTGTTTTTTGGAGAGCATTGCAAGCTCTTTTCTTTTACTTCCAACTGCCCTGATATACCTTCCCCTCCTGAAGTCTCTGCTGGATCCAGGCTCATTTGAAGACAGAGAACAAAGTTGACTTTTCAATAGGAGCTGGGAGTCAACACAAGTAACTTGTTTATTGGATGGAGACAATAAAATTAAGCCCCCATGGTAACCATGTGACAATGCAAGTTCAGGTAAAATATGATTGTGGGCAGGTCCCTCCTCTTCCTCATCCTTGTTCTCATTTCACTAACCTTT